>VZTA01018978.1:36432-220440 GCA_013398855.1 Mohoua ochrocephala
AAAATGGGGTGGAACACTCTGGTATCAAACACTGACATTTACAGGATTTAGTGAGCTCTCTTGATCTAGCCTGGCTGTGGTTTGCTTGGTTCACAGGTTTCTCAGTCACAGAGTTAATTTTAGTCTAGGTAGAGCTTGAAGCCTGGGTTTTGTTATTGCTATTGCTGGAGGACTGTTCCTATGCAGGAAGAACAGCTCTGTCTTGTCTTACTCGTGAAGAATTCTCAAGATGCTCTCATGGTTCTTGAGGTTTTGGGAGAGGAGGAACTCAAAACATGAAGTTTTATATGATTGCTTTGAAAGACCTAAGGGCATACTTGTTGCTAAAACGATACCATTGTACCGTATATATTTTGGTAAAATCAAGTTTAGATGATCTACTTGGGTGTGGTGCTCTCAGACTTGGTACATTGTTCTTTGTTCCTGCTATAGCTCTTGAATATCAGGTTTCCTTGTGACACCGAAATGCTCTTGTGGGACTGGGCCACTTGTAGCCATGTCTATGGCAGTAATTCAAGAGAATGTTCTGATTCCTGCTTCAACTCTTCTATACAATCCAGCAGTTTAAATACAATTTTGAAAAATCCTCAGATAAGCATCATGCTATATCAGTAAAAATATAAAACATTTGAAAAATTAAAACAGAAAAGTGGGAACTTTCCTACTGCATCCTTTCTCCTTTTACTTCAGAGGGAATGAAAAAGGTTTCTTTTCCTCTTGGACAGGTGAGAGATTAATTTTATTGAACACTTCTGCCAGATTAAAAAGGCAGAGCTCAGCAATAAGCTGTGGGCTCACCATCCTTGGTGATGCTCCTTACCAGCAAGGGGTTCTATGTTCTTCTCACTAACAGACTGTACTGATGAATAACTGCTACTTGTGCTTTTCCTTTCCTTGATGAAAGAACTGTAGTTTTGATTACAACTGTAGTAAGTTGTAATGATGTTTCACCCCTTTACACATCTACTTTGTTTTTGTACATACCTACAAAAGCCCTTTCCTGCTTAAGTATACTGGCTTCTGTGGCTAACAGTCAGCATGTGAAATCACCAAGTGCTGTAATTTGCCATCTCTTCTTCTGGTCGCACACAAAGAGTTCAGCCCAGTCTTCAATATCTGCCACTGCATAATGACCTTTTAACATCAGTGGTGTATGTGAGAACTGATGAAGTCCATGCTCACTGTCAGGCATGGTGATCTGCTCCTGAGGGATAAATCTGGATTTAATAACTAAAAACTTCTTATCAAATACGCTAGGTTTTTATCTCTTGGTTCAGGGGCATTGGTCTGGGTTTGCTATTAACTATTTTCCTGATAGGGGAGAAAAACACTATCATTTGCTTCTGATATTGTTTATTCACCTGAAAGCGCGTAGTTCATAACTTACATTTGCTTACGGTGTTGCAACAGGTGTTACTGACTTTTTAGCTTCAGAGTTTTCACTTTTAACTATGTCTGAGGAAAGTGAAGAGTCTGTTCCTTTGCTTCCACTTCAGCAAGAGTCCATGGCCTCTGCTCTGTTTAATACTGATCAGGTAGGATATAAGTGCACTTTGTTCTTTTAAGCAGTGGGGCACGCGCATGTCACGTTTAGCTACACTTTAGTAGCCTGAAAGGACAGCTTATTTTCTAGCTTTAACTGCAAATGAGAGAATAACTCATGTAACTCTTGATGCTGATCTGGTTTTCATGCACTGTGTTTTAGTATGTGAAGGCCTTTTTTGATTGCATCTTTGTTCCTAACTAGTGAAGGGAATAAAATAACACACATAGGTCTAATTTCTGCAGTTTTTCTCTTTAAGTTTGATATGACAGGGTTTTGTAGTGGTGTTCTAGTTGATCAGGCTTTTCCTTTAGCTGTTTTTGTGTCTGCTCTGTGAAGCCGTAGATTTTAAATTTATTTTGTATATTTCTGTTCCAGAGATGGGGTAAGTGCTCCCTCATACGAGACTGTTACTACAGCAGAGAAAAAGCAACACATTCGGCAAGTGTGCAGAAACCTGAATACTCAGTCTGCTCTGCTTTGTGCAGAGTTCCAAGGCTCTGTTCATCTCCACTGCAGTGTTACTTATGATCCTCTTAGGTAGTTTATTTAGATGGTTAAATTTATTGGTGTCTTGTTGTAGATTGAGAGAGATGAAGTATTTTACTATCAAAGTGAAAAGGGTTACATTTCTGCTATAATCTGTACAGAAATGGGTTTAGTTGTAGCCAGCATTTCAGATTAATTAAACATGATCTCTTTATTTGCATTCTCCCATATTCCCATTTCTATCTGACTTTGAATAATTGTATGTGAGGACTTTATGTAAAAAGCCAAGTGATTTATAATAAATTTTTCATTTAGTAAGAAATAATTTTGAACCCAGCATCTTTTTCGGGACGTATTTCAAGGTAATGATACTAAATTCAAACTAAGGTTAAAACTGTAACTCTAAAAATCTGGTTTTGTCCTAGTTTTAATTGTTTAATTTAGACTATTTTAGTTTGGGGTTTTTTTTCTCCTCTTACATTCCATTTCCTTACAGAAAAATGAAACAGATTTTCTTAGAGGACAGATCTTGAAACCCTGCTGAACTTGATCCTGAGGATACCACCAAAAAAGGAAGAAATAGGCAGAGCATTTGGTGCATATTGTTACTTTGTGCTGCTTTGTAAAAGCAAATTTTTCATGAGTTGAGGAAGTTGTAAAGCTTCAACCAGGGTTTTAGCAGTGTCAGTATTTACAGTTCAAAGTCCAGGGACTTGTGCTCCTTAATCACTTAAGTGCTTTTAAAACCCCACTCTGAGTTTCTGAGTGTGCACTTAACATCTTCTCTTTTCTGAGGGTGGGGCTGGGAAAATTCTGTAGGAAGAATCTCTAAAATTGCTATTGATTTATTGAAAAACTACATTGAATTAATGAGGTACAAGTCAGCAGTTATGTTTGGAAATGCTACTGAGATCAGGTAATTAGACTTTAACATTGCACATTTAAGGTAAAACATTTAAGGTAAAAACTACCTGAGTAAGAGTACTTAAGGAGAAATTCATTAGGTTATTTTCAGTGCCCTGTCTTATGTCTTATGTCCAGATCAATTTTATGGAAACTGAGTGATATTTTAAAGGTATTGCAAAAGGTATCTTCCTTCAGTTTATTGTACACTTTAATCTAATGCTGCTTTAGTGCACTTAGTCAAACAGAACTGTTCTGCATGAAGTAATTCAGAAGAAATGAGATTAATTTTGTAAGGAATCAAAAATCTTTTTGTTTTATCTCCTATAGTAAACCTCTAGAATTTGAGCAGTACAGCACTGATTTTGGATGTGGTAATACACTAAGAAAACTAGTGGTCTGTAAGAACTGTCCCATTTTAGTGCTTGTTTAGAGTGCCTGATAATGGTTTTGTTTCTTTGTAGTCCAGAACAGGTAAAGCATAGAACACTCTCCTGTTGTGTTCTCTGTATGTGCACACAACATATGAAAGGTGAATGCTCCCTTCTCGTGGGGCTTCTTGAAGAGGGTGCAAAAGATTTGTGACACCAGGAGCCTGGAGTGCAGGCCTGATCATTTACTTATAGGTGATCCCAGCTTGTACTTTTGCTTCCACTGGAAGTTTACCACTGTCTTGGTGTTTGAATTATACCCCTGATGTTTTGTGTGTTATACCCTTCATGTTTCAGTATTGGGAAGGACAGGAAGCTCTTTCATATTTGTTGGTAAGAGTGGTGGAATTCCTTCAATGTCTGTGAAAGGATGTGGCAGTAGTTTGCTTGGGAATAAAGAAAGAATCTGCATGCTTAACTGACCGCGCTAAAGCTTTGGGATCAAATAGCACTCTAAAGACTGAGAATTACCTGAGTTTGATCACCATTTCTGTGTCATTCTCACTAAAAATGTAAGAACACGGTACCTCATGAAAATTCATTTTAATATATATTCTGCTTAGTATATTCTAGTGGAGTAACAGAGTAAAGGAAGTAGACATTTTCTTGGGATTTTCTTGGAGAGGGGATCATAAATGTCTTTTTGGCATTATTCTTAAGGGTCAATACAGTTAATTTTTGTCAAGTTACAGGCATTCTACTGTCATGCATCCTTTTACCAGCTATAGTTTGAACCAAGGGAAAAAGATGCCTTTATTCACCTTTTGAAATTCTGTTTAAAGGAAAGGTGACACAGGCTCTTAGATGCAACCAGTCTACTTTTGACTGTTGGTGTTTTTAATGTCAGTGTTTCTAACATGACCCTGTGCTCCCATTCTTTTAATAACTGTGATGCAATTAATTACTACTGTTTAAATCCCTGCTGTAGCAAGTGTTCTTGGCAGTAAATATTATCTTACGCGTTTCCTCCTCAGGGTCATCTTTAGCTTAACGTACCAGCACATGATTGTGGAGAGTTGCTGAGGAAACTGGTTTTTATGTATTGCAGAATGACAACAGTGAGAGACGTCGCCATGATAACAGCGAGCGCAGAAGGAATGACAATGCCGAGTCTGAGACTAATGGGCAGCCACAAAACAACATTCAGCGAGTGGTGGAGCAAGACGAAGAAGAAGATGAAGAGCTAACACTGAAATATGGGGCAAAACACGTGATTATGCTGTTTGTGCCTGTCACACTTTGCATGGTGGTCGTTGTTGCAACTATCAAGTCTGTCAGCTTTTATACACGCAAGGATGGACAGCTGTATGTATCAATATTTTTCCCTATCTTTCTAGTGGACTTAGATAAATTTCTTTAAACTGTCATTTCTTCTGGAGTCTGATTCGAGCAGTGAACTTCCTCTTGCCTCCCTTTTCCCCTTCTCCAGTCCAAAGATAGTTTTGTTTTATTCCTTCCAGAAACCAATCTCTTCTCTTTGTGGTACTGTTGACATTTGTTGTTTGGCTGGTGACCAGTGGGGATAATATCTTGGTTGTTACTGCTTAATTCAAATCCTAGTCCTCATTTTAATACTTCATCATACTCTGTGGTATTTATAAAATAAACTCAGTCGTGAGCCAAAGCCATTTCACTTGGACTACGCTAGAATACAAGCGTTTTGGAAAAGGAACAAAACGACTAGTGTAAATGAAATAACATATATGCCATGTTCTGGTTTGCCCATGCTATTTGATAAAGAAATTCAAATGCAAGGGGAATATAACTTCAAGAGGTTCACTTCTGGTGAAGTTATAGAAACTTTTCCTGGCAGATGTTTCTGTAGAATTTTTTTGGATTTTGGTAAAATATTAATGTTGCCAAAAAAGCCCCAATTCCAGTGAAAGCTGTTTTGAGAGAAAGGGGGCAAAGGAAGAACACTGAGCCTGTCAGAAACTGTTGCAAGCAATAGAATCGTAGAATGTTAAGGAGTTGGAATGGACCTTAAAGATCAGTCTAAATGTTCCACTGTGAAAACATTTAGACAAAATGATTCAAAGTGTGTTTGGCTTTGAAATGTTTGTATAATATAAGCGTATCATAAAATGTTTCAATAAAACATGAAGTTCTTTACTTTAGAAGTTGTTGAGCAAAGAATTTTATTTTTTTGAGATTTTATTTATGGTGTTTTCTCCCTGCCTCACCTTCCCACCCCACAGCGAAGTAATTGGCTCAGGAGGTTGTATTTCTTTAGGAAAGAGTGAGTTGAGACCATACATTGTTTTGTTGAAATCACCGGGGAGCCTTTCATGGTGAATCCATGAGTGAAACTCCAGCTGCACTGGCGAGCACGAGCGGTGGCACGGGGGAGTGGCAGTGACCCATGGCATGGGAGTAGCCGTATCAAACAGCGGGCAGTTGCGGGCTTTATCTGCTTTACAAAGCAGAAAACAGTGGTAATCTAAGAATGTAGGAAATGCGAGTCTTCTAAGGAATTCAAGTTTGCCTAATAGGATACTATGCCACCTTTTAAGTTTTGCCTTAGTAGAAAATAGATGTTGCTTTTACAGCTCTGAATTGAAAGGTTACTGCAATTTTGTTTGATGTTGGCCTCGCATACCAGAACCATCTGCGCATTCAGTGTCATTTCAGTTGACTTTTGTTTTTGTAGCATCTACACTCCTTTCACAGAAGAGACTGAGACAGTAGGACAGAGAGCCCTGAATTCCATTCTTAACGCGGCCATCATGATCAGCGTTATCATTGTCATGACCATCCTCCTGGTCGTGCTTTACAAATACAGGTGCTACAAGGTAAGTAGTTGTGCTAGTTTTATTTATTAGTACAGATTATTTAGAGAATGGAACAAAATGAAGGCTTATCAAGGATCCGTGAGCGAAAGTAGCAGAATTGGTGATTTAATTCACTGTTTCAATTTTGTGGCTTCTGTTCATTTGACACAAAGCGGGGCAAAGGCTCGGTGCTATCACTGCCATCTGTTCTGTCAGTTGGAAATAGGGTGACATTGCTTTCTGTTCTTCTGAAATGTTCATGCACTGAAATCTTTCTGTGGTCAAGAAATACAAAGGACAGACTTGGTCGTATTTTGAGGGCTCCCCTCTCGCACCCTGTCCCCCAGTACAGATGTCTCCCATCAGTGTGATGTGTGCATGGCTGTACACACCAGGCAGTATTCTTACAGCAAACACAGAGACTCTAAGGCTCTTTGTGAAAGGCTTCAATCATGTAATGATGTCATCTAGGCAAGTCCAGGCTTAGCATAATTAATTGCAATGCCACCTGCATGGGAGGAGTTGTCCATGAAAATTCCTGGTTTGTTTTGGTCTTAATAATCATTTGACAAGGCTTAGCCTAATAAAACTTCTCAGTGTGCAGCCAGAACCTTGAATCTGTTTCACAGTTGTAAAACAAGTAGTGGGATTCAAAGGTTTGCTTCATTTCATTTTGTTTCCAAGAGGGAACAATGGTTTTGGTCTTCATGTCTGTGGGTGAAACCCCTTTATAAATTATCTGTGGAGTGACTGGGGAAATTATTTTTGCCTGAATCTGCATACATCGTGGAATACTGATTTTTTTAAGGTATGGACCTTCACTTTTATCATAGTGTGATGTTACATCTGAACTGACAAAGTGTTGTTGTTAAACTGGCAATTCTCTTCATTCTAATGAAGCCAAACAACTACTGTGCTTTAGCTGGGTTCCTTAGAACCCCGTTGGTTCTCCTCGGATGCTGAAGGCATCAACTAGTTTTTACTAAGCATTTCACATTTCTGGTTTCCTTCTTGACCTTTTAAGGCACAGCACATTTTCCTTACAAAAATAATTGTTCTACTAAAAATTAGAATTATTAGATACCAGAAATTTCCCGTGGTTATATTTCATGGTAATTACACTAAATAATTAGCTTATTTTTAGATCTCCTAACAGAGTAGTTAATTGCTGCTATATCAGAATGCTGTGAAATGTAGTTACCTGTCCATTGAGTTCTATTTTACATACAGTTCTATAAGTAGATTGTAGTCTAGATTATGAGGAATGCAATTTATAATGAAAGAACATTAGGTCTTCATCCAGTAGCGATAATTTGCTTATCTTCTCAAGATTTTTATCTGAAAACTCTTTTGAAGAAAGGAAATACTACTTCAGCTTCACTGTTGTTAGTTTCCTGTGGTTGTCCTGCACATGATATGTTAAGCATGACCCTGATTCTAGCTCCTCAGTCTAACCAGAAACAGCATCTTTGAAGAGGATTGTATTTGATTAGCTTTTTCCTTTTAATTTATTATTCTCTGCATTCTTCATTGTTTCAGTCTGCCTAACCAAAGTCTGACTGCTGTAGCTCATTTTAATTCTCTGCGTCCTGCAATCCATCCTTAATTTTTATTCAAGTTGTAAAGCCAAACTTGTACCAGCAACCAATTAGTGTTGAAGTTGTCGTTAAATGAGGAATGAAAATTCTTTAATGAGAAGGCAAAAAACCTGGTTTGGTAACCTGCTAGGAAAACAGTGAGCAAAACTTACAAGAAGTACATTGGAAAAGTCACTTGTAAGAAAAGAGACCGGTGATCTGGAAAATGCTGTAGTAAATGAGGTACATACTGAGAGTGAAGCAAACATCTGTGCGTAAAATGCCAGCTTAGGTCAGCTCTTGAAAGTGCCTCCTCTAGTTCTGCTGACAGTGGTTATGCAAGGTGTGTGTAGAAGTTTGCTGCTCTATGGCCTTGGTGTTTGAGGCTGTTAGCATTTACTATTTTTTAGGATGAAACATTACTATTCACTTTATAAGAGTTTAAGAGCTTATATTACAAATAGATGAACTACAGGTAGAAGTCATGAGACAGCTTTCTTTTCTGTTTTCTTAAAATAGTTTCAAGTAATTTTACAGAGGAATAAAGTTACTCTTGTTAGGTCCGTACTTAGTAGCTTTACAAGTTGTTGGAAAATTTGGCTCTGTTTCAATCAATACCTACCAATATTCACCTTTGGAATGGTTCTTTCTGCCACTTGCTGTGAGTGGTGACAGTTTGACGTACTGAGACACATACTTTGGCAGTTTTCCTGCAGCATCCTTACAGGCACTGTGCTTATTACATGCGGGAATTTCTTAAGTCTTTTTGAGAACATACCAGCAAAAGCCAGTCTCTTAGATTAGGAAGTTAAATTACAGGTTTTATTAGGTTGAAAGTTAAATTCGAACCTCTTTTGGGAGACAGTGTGAAGGAGGAGAATGAATGTTTCAAAAATGGCTGAGAACTTTAAAAATGCCTGTGAAAAATTTAGCATTAGACTCAGTGTTCTAAATTACTGACTGTAATGGCTGGATTCTTAATTTGCCAGGAAGTCCTGGTGGCATCACATAAGTGTGATTCCTTTAGTCTGTGTGCATATGGACTTTACTTTTAAGTTAACTTTTGCTAAATATGTTAAGAACTATAACATAAGATGCATTCTACTACACATCTTTAAGAAGAGAACAAAGAGATAACACAGTTCTTTAACAGTTTCTGAATACTTTGATCTGGTGTACATATAGAGCTAATTTAGCCAGTTAATTTTCCACTGAGCGTGTCTGTTCAGAGCAGGATTCCTTATGTAGCTTTGATTCCTAGATTATTGCTTCTGACAGGTTGTCTACTTGCAATACTGGGTCAGGTTTTGTAAAAGAGATTCTGTGCTGGGACTTTGACAAATACATGTTCATTCTCAGTTAAGAGATTTTAAGAGGTTACTGGAGTTAAAGGGGTCTTCAATTTGGGTTTTTTCATTTTGCACAATAAATACCACAGGAGTGCAATTCTGTCAGTGCAAAGTCTAAACGTCTGTCATTTCCAGGTTTAAATCTTTCAGTGTTCCTGCTGAGTACAACAGTGCACTGGTTTTTATTAAATGGTTGGGCATGTATGTCTGCTCTCATATCAAAATTAGGGATTATATCTATAGATGACTGATAGAGAATATAGAAATCCTTTTATAGTCATTCATCGATGACACTTCAACAGATAAGCACTGAAGGTTTTTCTGGGTTCCAGCATTTAATTCTGTAATTGCATTCTGAAAATGATTTGAAATCAGAGCAGCACAAGAGTGAATAATGTTTTCCATCTGTGTTCATGCTGGATGATTCTGCGATGTTATAATGCCCCTGGTATCAAAATGGTCTAAAAATATTCAAGCAGTTGTTTTCAAGAGAGCTAAAGAACATCTACTAAAAGTCCATAAAGCAGTTAAAATTCATAAGTGTAAAGTGAAACACACCAGTGTGCATAGAGTAAACATGAATGTAGCAACAACCAAAGAGAGATTTCTTAAATCATTTTCTTGCTTTAAACAAAAGGAAAAATAACTTTAGAAGCATTTTTAATAGACAGTTTAAAATAAGTCTAAAAACATCTGTATTGTTATCATCTTCTCCAGGTGATCCATGGTTGGCTTATCATTTCTTCTCTTTTGCTGCTTTTCTTTTTCTCATTCATCTACCTGGGGTAAGTGAACGAAAGCATTAATATGCTATTTTACATGTATCACTTTATGTATGTATTTATTTTAGAGCAAGGCTTTGAATCTTAAGAGGAATGATAGTGAGTAAGCTATTGCAATAAAATTTTTGGCTTTATATAGGCTGATAGAGTACACATAAAAGAGAGAGTGATTTATGGGTTTATAGTGATTAGGTACAGAAGCTGTCCATCACGTGCATCACCAGAATAAGCACATCTTGCTTATCAGAATAAGCATATCTTGCACAGGGGAGCTTGTTCTGCTGGCATGTCTTCTGATAACTTAATTTTTCATTGACATATGACTCAAGGGCAGTTGTTTACATCATGGCTTTGATTGTTAGCTGTATATGCAAAGGCCATTTGCATGGGAGTGGTGGAAAACAGTCAGCTGAAAAGAATCTACCATCTCACCAAAATATATTCAGTGCTTTTCTTCTCAAATTTGGAAGCATGCCCTTGTCCAGACATCAAGAAAATTCGGCCAAAATACTCAGTATTGTCTAAAATGAGCAGCCTCCTCAGGGTTTGTAACTAGAGTTATGTCATTAAATTATTATACTCTGTATGGTTTTATGCCACTTGATGACAAACACTTCTCTTTGAAGAAGCTTATTTAATTTGGTCTCTGGAAGGAGAACGTGGTCTTTCCTTCAGTCACTGATTTTTGCTAAAAGTGATCTGTGATGCCTTTTGTGGTCAGTAGTTTCTCTGACCCTGACACAATGGCTTTTGAAATACAAGGCAATTCCTTTCTCTGTCCTTCCTGCCTCACAGCAGTCCTGGCTTCCTTTTGCAAGAGGCTCAGAGAGTGAGGGAGTTTGTAGACCAATTATACACGATGACAGTAAGGGACATCCTGTTAACACTGTACATCTCAAAGGTCAACTGACAGCTGCAGAAGACAGATTTCCTGGAGGAAAGTATTATGCAAATTATAGGGTTCTTAGTGGCTTGATGAGTCGGTAGCAGCAGATTCTGCAAAAAGCCATCACACCCATTTCTTCCCTGAGTCAGCAGGAAATCACCTGTGACTTGGTGATGACATTTGTCTATTTTGGTTTTACTTATTGAGGGTCTTTATTAGTTTATAGTATTTAGTGTGACAGAGACATGGTTCATCCAGAAATAAAGCTTTTTACTTCAGTGTGTGTGGGGAATAATGGAATAAACGTGTTATCTTTGAAGTTAGCAAATCATTCCACAGGCAGCGTGTAAGTAGAGATCTTTGCATGCCTTTAAAGATTCATTATAACCTCACAGGTTCTGATTATTCTGATTTTTATAAGTTTTGAGTATAATCAAAATGACTGATTTTGCAGTAATGTCCTTTCCCTTGCTTTGATTGAGAAGCAAGTAGAACATTAAGGAATATTTGCAGAAAAGCAGAAGAGTTGGTGTGAAGCAAACACTGGCAAAATTAATCCCATTGTGAAGAATAGTTAAGTACTAATTGGAGAAAGAATTTTACATTTATGCCAATACATTGAATATGAAATTTTTTTAAAAGATATTCTGAAGTTTTCTTCTGTTACTTGTTTCCATTGTTTCAAGCAAATGCAGTCTATATTATTTTCCTTTTTTTTAGCGAGGTTTTTAAGACATATAATGTTGCCATGGACTACATTACGGTAGCGCTCATGATCTGGAACTTTGGTGTTGTGGGAATGATTTGTATCCATTGGAAGGGTCCTCTTCGGCTCCAGCAGGCATATCTCATTATGATAAGTGCTCTCATGGCCTTGGTGTTCATTAAGTATCTTCCTGAGTGGACTGCGTGGCTTATCCTGGCTGTCATTTCAGTGTATGGTAAGTCTGGGAGCAAGGCACAGGAACAGGTCCTGTGGTGGGAATTTCTTTTATTCCCTGACTTTTACACTTGTCTGACTAGACCTTAGGAAAAAAAAAAAGTGTGCATGTGTGTGTATCACTTTGGATGATACTTTGGGTATCATCCAAAGTAGCAGATAAGGTGATTACAGACTTCATAAATAAGATCACGATCCTAAACTGAGATCAGTTCCCTGCAGCTGAGGGCGTTGTGTTACTGTATGATCCATCTTCCTTCATGTTTCCTGGACTCTCTGGATTCTTTGGGGAGGAAAACTGGAGTAAACCAAGAGAGGAGGAGATGAGAGAGACCCATTTTGATCTTTTTTGTGAAGGTGGAGAACTTTCAGCTTCCCATTTTCCCCAAGAATCTTTGAAAACTCTTGCACATTCAGAATTTAGGAGCTTGTTGTTTCTGTACAGTCCCATACAAATACAGATCTGCCCAGCCTCTGAATTGCTCAAATTTGTGGACATAGAAACAACAACCTCATCCATGCCTGATAATGTAGTGAGAAAGAAGGAAGGATTAAGAGCAGTTTGTGTTGCTCAAAGTCATTTTATATTTAGAAGCATATAGTTGTGAGATCTGTTTCCTTGGCGCTTTTTTTTTTATCCATTGTAGTTGTCGCATACTGCTCTTTTTCAGAATGATGGCTGAGAAAAATCTAGATGTAGTTTTTCCATAAAGCTTTAGGGGGCACTGAGCACTTGCTAAGAAGATCACTCTATCCTAAATACTGATTTAATTTCCAGGCAAGACTAAAATTCAGTTACGTAGACATAATTAAAACATTACAGCTAAGTGAAGATGTGCTCTTAATTTGAATTTTTTGGGAAGCATTGTAGGTGTGCTGAATGTGTACTCTCAAAGTCACTGATCATGATAAAGACTGAGAATCTGTCCAGATGTAAGTGCAGGGGTTAATAAGATTTGATTAGGTCTGATACATCAGTGTACTCCTTAAGTGTCCTCTTTCTTCAGGGGGAGGAAAATTGTCCCTTGTGTGTATGCTCATGGATCACAAGGCACATTAAGAAAAACTTCCCATCCCCCAGCCCCATTTCCACCCTTGATACAACTGGAACAAATCTGAGTGCTCCAAGCGTTCAGCCTTTATTCAGAAATTACTCTTGAGATCAACTTCCAAGACCATGATGTGGTTGTTTTGAGTGAAGGGGATGTAAGTTTTCAAAGCCTGTGACCCCACACCAAGAATTCTTTACTTGGGTGGCACCAGCAGTGGTGCCAGGGCAGTTGGCTCAGGTGCAGAAGGCCTGCTCTGAGCAACACACAGCTCCTGACAAGTCAGCTGTTCCTTTCAGTGTTAGGTTTAGTTTCAAATTAATTTAAAGACGTATGGTGAGTGGACAAGTGCAAAATGTAGTAGCAGTGTTAGAGCTCTCTATCCAGATATGCCTGCTTCGTAGGAATTAAGTAAGCCTCACCTGTTGTCTTAAAATTTCTTTTAGCATTAAACTTAGGTTACAGAAAAACTTTCCTAATAGAAGGCAAGCTTGGGTATTTCCAAGATGTTAACTGAAGAGTAGCTTTCCTGAATTATTCACAGGTCAGCATATAGGCACAGATACATTTGCAGTTGCATAATATCTTAAGTGAGGAATATCATGTTTTAAAATTTGTATGCATGTTACAGTAATATGTAAAATAGGTTGCACAACTGAGAATATTAAAAAGCATTCCTGTAGGGTACTGAATTGTGGCCAATGGCTGTCTTCAAAGTCTCTGTTCAGGGTGCATTTTCTTGCTGCAAGTCTCTCCAAGTGTTATAGAAAAAAACTTAACTATGTCTGCAGGGATGTAAGATCTGTTCACTCTTCCTTTCAGATTTGGTTGCTGTCCTGTGTCCTAAAGGTCCTCTTCGTATGTTAGTTGAAACAGCTCAAGAGAGAAATGAAACTCTCTTTCCAGCACTTATTTACTCCTGTAAGTACATTTTGTTAAACTCTTCAAGCTTACAATCGCCCACTCATCTGAACAAATTTTCTCATTTTTCTGGGTTTTAATAAGATGCTTTTCAGCTGGAAATCTTGATCTGTTCACTTGGGCCTCAGTTTTTGTTTCACTGTTGACTCAAAAATGCGGAACATTGTCTGACTGAGACATTTCGAGATAAAAACCAGCATGTTTTGTTCCAAAATAAAAACAGGAAGAATGGTAACAGACCTTGTTTTGGACAAAGTAGTATGTCCTTAGGCTATGAATTAAGCCGTTCAAAGGGAGCACTTGTTTTCAGAAAATATTTTCCAGCTTTCAGTCCTTAAATAACCTGTGTCTTAGTATAAGGAATGTGAGAAATTGCTAGAAAGAGGTTTGTTTGTGTGACTGTTTTCTCAAGAGCTTGTCCTTTTTGATAAGTTGTTTTTCCCTGCAGTCACGAAAAATAACCCATTGAATTAAACTTGCAGTTGTGACCTGTGTATCAATTAGTACATAATTCCACTGTTGCTGAAGTTCCATGTTGCTATTTGTAGCCATGTGGATAACAGTGAAAGAGGCTAATCGTAAGTCATTATGCTGCTGGTGCTCCAGACAGGCCTGTGTTTGGCAGCAGGAAGTGTGCTGCAGACTGAGCACTTCAGGGAAAGCTTACAGTGGAGAAAGGGGAAGGCTTTCTTTTTCTGACACTGGTTCTTTATCTTCACTCTTGCATGGTATCAGTAAAACGTGGCATATAGCTTCCTGTTACTCTCTCTTTTGTGAGAGGAGAGGTTAACACTGAGAACTTGAATTAAAGTACACCTTTTACAGGTAACAACATTTGGTTACCTCCGGACTGGAGAATTTTTTGTGATGGTGGAGGCAGAGAACAATTAACTTTGATGCATATACTGCCTCTGAATTGACATAACTCCGTAACGGTGCTAAGAGACCTTTTTACTTGCAGATAAAGGGACTGATTAATGAAAAAAGTAAAGAAATTGTTGATTTTCAGAGTGAGCCTCATATGTAGAAGTAATTTGTCTGGCAACGGCTGTTGCCATTTTTTTCAAAATCTAGTAGGAATAAAATTTTATTCACCAGTTTCTGTAAATGTGTTGTAGTTGGTACTGGCCGTGTTCCAGATATTACTGTGCTTTAATGAGAGTAAAATTGCCTGTTGGAAAAGATAGTTGTATCAAAAAAACCCATGAAAAATGAGAAATAATGGATTGATGCTAACACTCTCTCGGAATTGCATACATCTGAAGATACGATTAGCTATACTGTTGTGGTTTGGATTTTTTTGATAGCAACAATGATATGGCTTGTGAACATGGCTGAGGAAGATCCAGAAGCCCAACGGAAATCCAAAAACTCCACTTACAATAAACAAGGTGAGTTTTGCTTTGACAAACCTTTGTCACTTTGTTGCAATATGTGTTTATGGATGTATATGTATGTGTATGTATGTCTTTTAGTTTTTTAAGAGTCCTGGGTGCTGTAGAAGAGTGAAAGCATGGAGGCCTAATTAAGAATGATGAATCTGTCAAGACTTGAAAAAATGTTTACTTATTGTGCAGTTAATATTCCTGCATTCATGTTTCTGGGATCTAGGGTGTTGATGTTGAAATGACTCTCAGTATAAAACTATTAACTGAGCTCAACTGCTTGTCAAATTGGGATGATACAGTATAGTAGCAACTCATTTATATTTGTATTAGACAGAAATATGCCTAGCCCTTTTTGGCTATGCAAATAGTGTTTAAAACATGGACTTTGTTTATTGATATGTGTTACTAAAGCAGAGTGCAGTTTCTGAATTTAACATGCTTGAAGGCATCCATGTATATGTAACTTTCAGTAAAGTTTTCTATTTTACTGGAAAATTAAGCTGTCAATGTTGACTAAAGAAGCTAATTAAATATTAGATGAGCATTTATTCCTTAAATTGTGATCTTTGTTAGGTCACCACAGAACTTCCACTCTCATGTGGATGTACTCCGGAATACTAGGACTTGAGTGCAACATGTAGATGCTGTGACTGCAGAGTGTACATTGACTTCTGATTGTTTAAGTAAATATTAAAATCCTAAATGAGGATGTCTTGTGATTGTGTGTGCCAGTGTTAGATGTTGCTATTGTGGAATACCTCTTTTTATCTTGTTCTTCTATGATCTTATATGTGGAGAGACTTTCATGTTTTAGAAGTCACATTTTTGGAGGAGTCTTAAATGCCTTTCTTCCTTTGAGCTCCGGCAAGGCAGACCCAGAATGAAGATGCTGAAGCAGATGATGGTGGCTTTAGTCAGGAATGGCAGCAACAAAGGGACAACAGAATAGGACCCATTGAATCAACACCTGAGTCACGTGCTGCTGTTCAGGCTCTACCCAGTAACTCTCAAACAAGTGAAGACCCTGAAGAACGTGAGTATGGAGTACTGTGTCTGAAAAGCTTACTAAATCTGAAGCTAGTCAGTCAGGCGTCCTGAGTGCACACATACAGGCTTCTGTGAGCTAATAGCAAGCTGAAGAGATGCTCTTGCTCATGGTCAATACTGATATGCCTCTTAGAAATAATGGTGCTGCTTTTTGGTAGCATTTTGTTTTGTTGCAGGAGTGAGTAATGTCAGCCAAATTGTTCTTTAGTTTGATATGTGGACACAAAACTTCTGTTGCACAAGCTATTTTCAGACCATTACCCAGTCAGTTGCATTAGCCTTTGTCTTTTTCGTGCAGCATTCTGCTGTGTATCACCTCTTTTGGATTTTAGGCCCTGTAAATGCAGTCGTTACCAGGTTTTTTTGCCTCAAGATTAAACTACTGTAATCCACTTGGTAGGAAGCAATGTTTAAAACCTGACTGGAGACTGAAATAAATGCAGAATGCAACGGGCTTGCTTAGTTTTTTCCGGCATCTAGCTAAGGTGAAATATCTTTGGAGAGTGTGTGATATCAGTACTGAGATACCTGTTTTAAACAGACTCATGATCTCCAGCTGGAGTTTAGGCTGCTATTAGATTTGCAAAGCTCTAAATAAATTAGGGTGTGCCTGTCTAATAAACTGCTCTCCCCATGTGATGCTGCTGTATTTTAGCAGATGCAGCTGCTTCCTCTGATTATCAGGTGCTCCTCTGTTTAAAAATACAGAGGCTTCTACTTTAAGAACAGTTTTAAAATTTACTTTGTCTCAATAAGTCCAAATTCAGCATGCTGCAAATCCTTTTTAATTTCCAGAGCTTAAAAAAAACCCACTATGATTCAAAAATTTTAGCAAAGCAGCTATTTTAGTTAGTTAACTTTTTAACTAAAACTCTCTTCTGGCCAGGCTACTAATTTTCTCCTTCCTGTATTCCTCCAGTGAGTAGTAATGATCCAGTCAGACTTGTCAGCCAGCATTAGTTTACTAGAAGTTTGGAGCACCCAAGGTCTGTTTCAGCAGTGTTTTAGTGCTTAAGAGTTTTTAATGAATGCACTGTTCTAGGTATTTATTGGAGGCCTGTTGAAAGAGAGTAGGGTTGCCTTTTTTCTTTTATGCATTTTCTCTCTTTTTTTCTTTTTCCTTTCCTCCCCCCCGCCCCACAATGATTAACCACACATCCACCTATGTTGTGATGTTCTTAGTTCCTCTTGGAACTCCAAAGTGAGCGTTGGGCTGGACTGGAGTGAGGTGGGAAAGTAATCCATAGGCCAAATGAAAACACTTGGCCACCTGATGTTGGCCTTTCTTAATTAACATCTTGGACTAACAGCTCGGAAAGTAAACTGGCATTCAGGAAATCTTTCAGTGCTTGCAGAAGTAATTGAGTATTGTGCTTCCAGAGTTGTTGCTAAGATGGTAACTACTATTTAAAAGAATAAGAGATAATGAATTTTCCTAAACCTCACATCTTGGACTAAGCATGTTGAGTTTTTGCCTCTGTGATGTGCTCTGTACTTAGACACAAGTGCTTTTAGGAACCACCTTCATAAGAATTCTGTAGGAAAATTGGGAAGGCAGTGGAATATTTTGCAATGTATAGGTTTCTAACTCGCAAATAAAATAATATCTGCAAGGAATTTATTTTTTCCCCTCCTTCAGCCAGTTTAAAGGAATTGCTCTTCAGTATTCTGTTGCATATGACAAGACAACCAAAAGTGGACACACCTCCACAAATAAAATTACAGATATCTGACTTTGTATATACTGCATTTATATGTCCAGGAAAGGAGGAGTATAAGCACATTCTAATTAAAGGGTGAATTAATTGAGTAGTGTAGTGTTTCTAAGCCATCTTGTTTCACAGGAGTTTATTGCTTGATTCAGGAGTGGTCCTAATTTTGAAAATAAAATGTTATTTTTAGCAAGTCTTGTTAATAGTTAATGTAAATATGTATTGTTCTTTGATAATTACTGATGTGTCATATTAGTAGGCTGATACTTAATGCTGCCATATGTTCACTTTGCAGGAGGAGTAAAGCTCGGTTTAGGAGACTTCATTTTCTACAGTGTCCTCGTTGGCAAAGCCTCTGCAACAGCAAGTGGGGACTGGAATACAACTTTAGCATGTTTTGTAGCCATATTAATTGTGAGTATAATGTAAAATTACAATAGGGATAATTTCTAATGTTCATCAGGAACAAAGTTGTAGCTGCTGCATTTTGTCTTTGATTTTTTTATATTGGGTGGCCAGACTGAGAACTGGTGAGGGCCTTAGCTGTGGTTTTCATTGGCTGTGCATCTGTCACTTAAGTCTTTCGTTTAGGAAGACGTAAAACATAACCTGTAGAATTAATATTTATGTGTGTGTATATATATATAATATAATCTTTTGCTTGTCAGAGTTCCCTAATTTCTCCCTATGTTTTTTGTGTTTTGTTTTTTTCCTTCCCCCCAGGGTCTGTGCCTTACACTTCTGCTTCTTGCCATCTTTAAGAAGGCCTTACCAGCTCTTCCAATCTCCATAACCTTTGGGCTAGTTTTTTACTTTGCTACAGATAACTTGGTGCAACCCTTTATGGACCAGCTAGCATTCCATCAATTTTATATCTAGCAGACATGATGCTGGAATGGATATTTGTAGCAAATCTGGAAGGAGGAAAAATGGTTTTCCCTCAGTTCTCAAGCGAGACTGAAGTTAAATACTCAAGATTCCAAGCCTGAATCATTACAACTTCCTCCAATGGTGGTTTTTGGTTTGCTTTTTTTCCTGAGACAACTGCTGCACTGGGCACCATATGAATTTTCCTGTGTGAAAGTGGCTTCTTCCTGATGGCCAGTCTAAGCCAGGTGCTGTTATGTCAGAGGTAATCTGATGTACATATCTCTGGTAAGGACCACCTGTGTGAAAATTGCTAATGCTTCCACCAGCAATGTGATCTCTTACCACAGGCCGATTGTTTTCACAGCGCTGAGGGTGCTCAGGACTTCCTTGATGTTACCAGAGGAAGCTGACAAATCACACGGAACTTGTCCTTGTAACCGCTTGAAGAGAGCGAGCCCAATCTGGACTTCTTCAGCAGTGATTTTTTGACTGTGGAGTCCTGACTGTGTAACGGGAAAGGACTTCGTAGCAATTGGACAAAGGGAGAAAGTACTGTCACTCTAAGAGTGCTCCATGACTTCATAGCCTCTGTGCCTGAGTGTGTTTGGTTTAGTAAATTTAAAAGCTTTTTTTTTTTTTTTCCACACTGGAACTAGAGCCTCTTCTCAGTTTTAATACTTTGTATTCTCAAGCATGGAGTGCACCTTCTGTACACCTGCTCCAGTTTATGTAGCTGCTTAGACTTGGACTGAATTATTTGGCAGTAGAGGATCATAAGGTCCTAATTTGGATCTTACATTCTGAAAGGTTAATGAACTGCATTAAAAAGCAATTTCGGGACTTACTCTTTGTGCTCTTGCAAATCATTTTGCCAGAACACCATTTCAAACCCTGCGTTTGAAAATAGTCACTAACAGCACAGCACGGACTGCATCACTGGTGGATGTTCCTTCAGTTGGCATTCTTATGGAATAAGTAGGCGTTTGCAGCAATCCCAGATGGAGTTTAGCTTGCCAGATCTAGAGATCAAAGTGCTATTAGGAGCTCTTCTAATGCATCACTGAAATTCTTGGTCATGAAAAACGTGGTTTAGAGTCCTGTTGACCTGAGTATTGGTCGCTCAGCTGTCTAACACCTCAGGTTGGCAAGGATTTTTTTTTGTGCAGTATCTTTATTGGTGAGGATACTTAAGTTAGGTGAGAGATTGCTTAGTGTCACCAAGGAACAAAATTTGTGACCCTCTTCACTTTAATTACCTCTCGTGAGGAACTGAGATTGGCAAAATGAAGGACAATTCAATATCACTGAAAAGAAGATAGGAGATTTTGAACTTCTTACAAGAAGAAGAATCTATTCGAACATTAAAACTGCTAACCTCTGATTTCTTCTTCATTTGAAAGAACTCATTTAGGAATAATTGCTTGGAAATGAGATGGGTGAGATGAAGTTGGTTTTGCCATAAATTCTTAGTGTGTACAAGTAATGTTTTTTCTTGGGAACCATAGGGAGTGGATGGGCATTCTGTTTTACTTGCATCTTGATACTGGAGTCCTTGCCGAGTAGAGCAACTGTCAAAATCCTGACACTAGCTCCTTTTACCTTGTTTTTCCTGGGGTTTTGTTTCAGTGCCTATGGATTCAAAGGACTGAAACATCAGAGATGCTCACCAACCATTGCCCAAATAAAGAAAGAAAGGCTGTGATGTATAAATCTTGCTTTAAAACCAAGAAGGGCTTTCTTTGATTGTCCTTGGTAATGTATGTCTTTTCCAGTATGACTTGTTAACTGTAGTGTTAGCATTTACATTTTCATAAAGTCCATTGTCTTGTCTCATCTAAAGTACTTTTATTCATCTCATTTGTGTGCTGATTCGTTGTGGATAGCATTAATAAACTAACTATATCAAAATTGCTTACAGTGACTTTTCAAGTCAAACTTGTTTGTGTTTTCTAGCTTAAATTACTGTTCCATATTTTGTTGCAATGAAGTCTGACTTAAAACAGGTTAGTTGGTGAGGGGTTTTGGGATTTTTGTTGTCATTTTTTTGGTTGGTTTTTGTGTTCGGGGGTTTTTTTAACAAGACTTTGAGTTGTTTTTATACCATTGTAACTTGTCCCTTTCCTGAGCATTCTATCTAAGAAAATTCCCTCGTGTGTTTTATTGGGCATCCCAGCTATGGTTTCATTGTATAGAACAGGTTTGCTAAGAGTTGGCATCGCTGGCATTTGTATACCTGAGCTGGCTCTCAGTTAAGGGTTGTTACTTAAATGCAGAAGTCATCTCTCTTATTTCCTTTTTGGCTTCAATAAGCGCCAGGGGAGCATTAGCTCCAATAAGACTTGCTTTAGAATCTGTAGAAATGCACAAAAGCCTTTCAGCATACTTGAATGGGTGTTAGATGTACAACCTAAGGAAGAGCTCAGAACCTTCAAACACTAAATTGCCAGTCTTCCACTTCCCAGAGCTGCTTCTGTTATTCTGAAGTTTTAATTTCTGAGCTGGTGTAGAGTTACAGCGGTGGAGAAACAGTTTTTCACAGAAACTGTTCAAGTTTGTGTTTGAATCTCAAAAAAAATTCAGAAGGGAAATGGCTTTTATAGACAACTATACGTTAAAGTACACTGCTTATTACCAGGTCTTAGGTACAAAAACCAGATGAAATTTTCTAGATTTGCCCTCTCAGGCCAAGTCACAGTAGCTTGTATTTCAAATGAGATCTTGCAACTAAGGATTATCTCAGAAAGTAGGTCCAAATAAGGTTCAGTTGCCAATAGTTTTTGTTTGCATTTGGGTTGTTACTACACAAGTGTGAAGGTTGTGTCACTTTTCTCTCCTTTGTCTTGAAACACCGATCTAATTTGAGGTCGTGATTCACCTTGGTTAGATTGTTGTAACTGAAAGATTTCTCCTAAGTAGTGTGCATTTTTGAGAGAGTTCCCATTATTATTAAATTACTATGTTAATGACAGCACATTAGACTGTAGCTCTGAAAGAACTATTGTGTAACCCGAGTAGATTCCTCTCTCCTGTGCTCAGGCACATTGACTGGTAACTGTTGTGTGGCTGTTTCAGTGTTCATGCTTTGAAACTGGCTATCACAGTAGCTTTCTCTGCCCATTCAACTTACATCAGTAGGTCTCCTCCTTTGGCTAAGCTTCAATTCAATACATAAATCTGAAAAAATAATAACAAATTACATATTTTTCTAAAATCCAGGCACTTCCATTTGTCTCTTATTTTTTTTTCTTTTTTTTTTTTTTTCCATCTGTTGGGGGATTTAATCCAGGGCAAAGAAAGAGAGACCCCTGGAAGGTGGTCTTACAGCAAAGGCTTAGGATTCTGTCATATCTGTGTACGGCTATTATGGTCACACTCAAATTCAAATGTCATCTGTGTGAGGTGCATCCTGAAGGTGTAAGCATGTGATACTGCAACACATTCAGGATAGTTCTGGATGGGTAGATGATGACTTCCTTGAGCCAAAAAAATCAAGGGTTGTGCTCTAGTAAAAATGGCTGATCTCAATGTACAAAGCAGACACAGGCTATTTCAGGCATAGGAGACTGGTGCTTCTTGGATATATAGATATATATCTGTACCTATGGAGATATAGATTCATGTATTCTGGACCTGTAGATGACAGCTCTTCTGCCATTAGTGCGGTCAAGGATTAAATATGCAGAAGTAAATTTTGGGTGGATGGTACTGTTCAACAAAACTTATCAAAATGCTTTATTTTAAAAAAATTACTTTTGACAATGCTGTTGAAACAAGTTCAATAGACTGTGGAACATGTCTGCACTGTGATTGCATCTCAGTGGTAAATTGGTCATTGGAAATGTTGAAACATGAACTAGAATGGAATTCTTTTACACTCAAAGCATTTGCTGTTTTCTTTTTTACAGACACTGGTTTGTACATAACCTGAATTGAATGTGAATGTTTTTTAAACACCTTTCCGGTTCTTGATAAGATATGGTTTTGATAGATTATTGCAAATTTTCCTGTGTTTGTCTAATTATTAAAATAAAAGTTGCATGGATCCTGGTTCATCTTGCCTTTACTACATTATTTTAAAGCCATCACTTAAAGCTCTTGGAGGCATAAGCACTGTAGTTATTTTTATTCAACATTTAATGAGTAAGATTCCTTTCTTAAGGCATTTAAGTAGCTGCCTTATTTCCTAGCAGAAGAGCTTCAACTGATTTTTGTAGAATTAACTTTCTCCTAAAAGCTACTTTTTGTGTTCCTTTAAAGAGTCAGTCAAAGCCTGTTGCAAAAGCACCCATAAGGTGTAATTAAGGCACGAAAAATGAGATAATACTGAAACACCAGCTGGCACAACGAAGATTACCAGGAAAAATACATAGGATGTTCAGAAAGAAAACACTTCATGAACAGTGTTGTGTATTGTTATTTTGGAGTTGATTTCTTAATGATATGATTGAAATGGAGCTTTTTTTTTTTTTCCATTGTTTTGGAAAAGTATTCACTACTAAGTTCAAATTTGTTTGAGTTGACTAACTTCTGTTGAAGAGGTGTTTTCTTGGGGGGTTACCTTTGTCTCTGCATGAAAGACCTGAGTAGAGGTTCATCCTGACAAGTAGAAAGTAGTGTGCAGGTGGCAGGAGGCCTGTGCGGATCAGCAAGGGGCTCCTAACTGAGCCCCAACGGGAAGTGGAGAAGAGGTGGAAGCAGGGGCCAAACGGAGCATAGAGTTGTTCTCTGATCTTGCAGGGATAGTGTTAAGAAAGCCAAGGCCCCTCTGGAGCTGCATCTGGCTAGAGATGTAAAGGGCAAGAAGAAGGGAGACATTCCACAGTTATGGGAAGACGTTTTACAGTTATATAATGGCAAAAAGAAGACTTGGGAAATAAAGGTGCCCCTTCCCCCCACTCCTGCTGAATGGGGCAAGGGACCCTGTGACAAATTACATGGAGAAGGCTGTGGTACTTGTTGCCTTCCTTGCCTCAGTCTTTATTGGTGAGACTGGCTTTTAGGAATCCCATATCACTGAGACCACAGGAAAGAGTCTGGAACAAGGTGGACGATCTTGGTGGAAGAGGTCAGCTTAGGGAGCTTGCAGACAAACTGGGTGTACTTAAGTGTATGAAGCCAGGTTGCATCCATAAGTGCTAAGGGAGCTGGCTGATGTCATTGCCAGGCCACTCAATTGTCTTGGAATGGTCATGGCAGTTGGGAGAGCCTCCTGGAAACTGGAAGAGAGCAGATTTAAGTCCTGTCCTCAAGAGGAGCAGTTAAAGAATGGGAGAGCTACAGGTCATTCGGCCTTGCCCCAGTCCCTGGGAAGCTGACATGGAAAATCATGCTGGAAAGCACTTCCAAGTACATGAAGGACAAGAGGTTGATTGGTAGTAACTAGCATGGATTTAGGAAGTGAAAATCGTGCTTGACCAACTTCTTTGCCTTCTTCAATGAGCTGGATGTCTAGCTCGGTGAGGGGAGAGCAGCTGATGTTGTTTACTTAGACTCTCGTAAAGCTTTTCACACCGTTTCCCACAACCTCACCACAGACAAGCAGATGAAGCATGGGTTAGGTAAGGGGATAGAGAGATGGACTGAAAACTGACCCAGTGCTCAGGCCCAGAGGGTTGTGATCAGCAGCACAGAGTCCAGTTGGAGGCAAATCATTAGTGGTATATCACAGGGCTCAGTACTGAGGTCAGTGCTGTTCAACCTATTCATTTATGATTTGAAAAGGATTGGTGAAAAGGAGTGTTCCCTCAGCAAGTTTGCAGATGACCAAAAAAACTGGAAGCAGTGGCTGATAGACCAGATGACTGTGCAACGACTTAGAGGGACCTCAACAGGCTGGAGAACTGGACAGAAAGCAATCTCATGGAGTTTAACAAGGGAAATACAAAGCCCTCCATCTGGGGAAGAATAACCTCAGGCATCGGTACCTGCTGGGGTCTGACCAGCTGCAAAGTAGTAGAATTTTATCTTAGGCTAAATACTCACCTCGGAGATACAATCTAATACACTAATTTAATTACCCCTGTGTTTTCTTACTTCCATTTTTTTAATGTAATCTTTTGGGACTAGGTAAATAAGATTCCTTTACTGACAGCATCAGGTCTCATGGAGAATTCAGCTTGGTCTGTAGCAGTTACTGCTAGGTATTTTTTAATTACCAAGAAATCTCAATAAAGTTATGATTAAGGCCACATTCTGGCCTGAAATGTCAGGAGTTTGTGGACTCTACAGAGAAAAGAATCTGCCTTCCATGGCAGGAGCTAACAGGACTGAGAACTGGGTAAGGAAACAATCAATTGCTTCCTGAGTTTTACGACCTGTTTTTGTTTCTCTTCTCTTTAAATCATGATATGCTGCAGAAAGATGATTTCAGCTTGGCATCAAGAGACATTGGTGGATAGTACCAATGTAATTGGATTCATTTTGATTTTTCTTTGGTTTGAAATATGCTTTTAATCTAAACTGACTGGAATAATGAATAGACTTCTGTGTTCATATTAATTTTCTGATTTCAGTAGTGTTAGATAAGGGTTACCCACTTTGATCTGGGGTAATACTGCTGTCAGAATTAAGCATTGTACTTCTTGCTGGCTTTGTTGTACAAGTCAGCATGAATGTACTTGGAGAATGCCTCAGAGCACAGCTGGATGTTCATCGAGTGTAGCAGCTGCATATTTGATTGAATCAATGGTTTATTTAACCATCCTCAGCAACAAAATACTGATACAATAGCATACTCAAGTGAAGAGTTGATGCTACCATTTAGTTTTTGGCGCATTTACACCCCAGCCTGGGCCTCCCTGATACTGTTTGGTAATGAACTGTGTGACAAATTCTACTTCCAGTTGTTACTACGAGGGAGGAATTAATTCAGACTTAGACGTAACAGCATACCTGTGGGCATCAAGGGGAACATTTGTAAGGACAAAAATGGCAGCATGGAGCAGACAGAGGTCTGATGAGACCCCACTGTGCAGAAGTGCTGCAAGGGGGTGATCAATGTTTGGGGGCAGTGCCTGTCCTGGTGTCTGCAGCCAGCACCCAGCAATAATCACTTGTAAAGCTGTAATCACAGCCACATGGCAGCACTGTGCCTTTTTTACTGCTTTCTATTCTTAGTGCTCGTAACAAGGGATTAAAGAGCACGATAAAAATATGCACTTAAAAAAGTAGACTGTTATAAAATGATTTCTTTCTGGAGGGCTGTATTTAGTACATGATGAATCCTGTAGGGGAGGCATGTATGCATTTCCAGTCACTGCTAAGGTTTCAAAACTATTTTAAGAACAGCAGAACCTGGCTGTTGTCATAGTAGCAATAAACCTTTTAATCCCACTTCCTCTGGAGATGAAGCTGTTGTGTACATAATCTGCTTAAAGATTGTCAAGGCTGTTTATGTGACAGGGAGCTAGGGATACAGTACTGAGAAGATGCTACTTGTTGCCCCTGGAAAATTTAGTACTTTTTGTCTACTTTAATAGTGTTTGAGATTTGCTGAGAGACTGATGTTATGACAGGCTGGAAGGAGAACAGTCACCTGGGAAGCCAGCCTTCATTTATACCAGTGTTTTGGCATTGACGACTTGTCATGGTTAAATGAAACCGTTCCTAGGTAGTTCTGGGCAAGGGCTTGCTGATATCATTGTTCTCCCATAGTTTAAAAGCATCCTTTCTGAGAAAAGTCCTTTCATCCTCAATGCTTCCATTCCTTACAGTCTCTGAGGCTTCTGAATCAACATTGAGTCATATTTTTATATTGCTGAATAGTGAACACAATTGAAACTTCCCTGAAGTATTTGGATCATGCAGACTGACTTGTCTTAAAAGTACAACAGGTAGTCAAGAGAAATCTGCACGCAACTGACAAGTTCTTCATCTGTGTTTTGGAGATTGGCTGGGTAAGGAGAGTTTTAAATGTCATGTCAAAATAATCATTATAATAGAATTTGGCATCCTGAACCAAAAATGACGTGAGTGTTTGCTCACATGTATCTAGAACTAAGAGGCCTTTCTTCTCACCAGATCAAATTTCTCAGTAATTACTGACATCTGCGCCACTGCCAGTTTATTTGGTGTAGTCTGGTTACGGGACCGGATTGCATAACCCCCTGTCCTGCAAATAAGAAGTGTGCATCTTTTCTTTTCTTTGAACCAGTATTTCAGTTCATATGTACTGAACAATAGCAGCAGTTTGGGAATTTTTACTTGTTTGTTTTCCTCTTTGGGTATTTTTACTTGTTTGTTTTCCTGAAGTCTGCGTGTTCTGTCAGGATGGACACTCAGTCTTCAGGAAAAAAAATCACACTACAGAATAAATGAAAGAAAGTTTCTAAGATTATTTATTTGCAAATTTATATATATATATATACACACACACACACACGTATTTGCTCCTCTGTAAAGTTTTGATTGTGGATAATTGTTTTCTGCTCAGCAGACCTTAATTCAGCATGACATGGAAAGATGTATTAGGCAAACCATTGACTGTTACGTTGTCATCAGATCTAATTACTCCTCGGGGTGTGTTGCTCACTGACTTCCTGAGACCATCATTTGAATCCTGTGCATTTGATCTGCCCCTGCAGGCTCTGGAGATGCTGGCAGGCCCCAGTCTGTTCTGAGGGACAGGGAAGATGTTTCCTTCTTCTTTCCCCTTCCTTCTCACAGTGTTGACTTCAGGCTTTATGGAGAGGAGAGGGAGCACCCCCTCAGGCCAAGGAGGTTGGTGTGGGGGTGAAAGCCCCTTGGACAATCCCCTATGGTCCCCAGGAGGTGCCCTGTAGAGTCTCCTCACTAGAAGGCTGGTTAGGTGCCATGGAGGATGTCTTCCCAGCAGAACTCCTTGTGTTACTGTTTAGAGGGGCTTTGCAAATTTCCCAGTTTGAACAAAACCATTTATTTTAGGGAGAGCTTTTGTTTTGAAACATTCTTAACATTTAAAAATAGTCATTAATATTTTTCACTCTTTGCTTTAATCTGAAGGATTCATCACTGTCGTGCTTTGGAAATTTTTTCACCTCAAATATTAAATAGTTTTATGACATGTGGGAACTGTTTCTTCCTCTTCTTAGATGGTAAAAATCCTAGTAAAGGGTTAGAGGGGGTTTTTTTAAGTTTATATAAGCACTGTCACTGCTTGCTATTTTTGTTACCCAGTTGATTTCTTACGGAAAAATCAACCCAGTTTGGGAATAACTCTGTTAAAGGTATCAATTTTTTTTTTTTTTTTTTTTTACTGAGCTATATATTATGCTGAATTAATTGTTTTGACCTGGCTGATGAGTAGATGGAGGCAGAATGGAAAAAGGTACCTCCGTATCCATTAATACCTCTCTAGACACCTGCACTACTGAGACATATCATTCTCATTTGTGTCAAGGATTTTGATCACAATTTTGGTAGGTATCCTTTTGGTGCAATATTTTAGATCAAAAACTGTAAATCATGTCGTTTTATGTGCAGCTAAACTCAAGCTCTGCCAAATTGCATGAGATATGGTTAATGCTTACAATAGTGGCAAAAATTAAATCTCATGTTTTAATAGGAGAGCAAATTTTATCAATAGTCTCTAAACTCTGCAGGATGAGATCATCATTACGACCATGTCTTACACAGTGCTGAGTATTTTGACACATGGAGCAATGGTGTTTGTTTTTTATTAGAAACAAATTGAACAGCTGGGGACAAACGTCTCCCACTCTGGTGGGAATGGTCAGTGCCTCCAGGTGCTGCTTGGTCTTTAAGTGGGTTTTTATGTTGCTTTGGTTTTGTTTTGTTTTTTCAAGTGGTTTTACTATGAATATAGAAATTAGAGCTCTTTATACTTCATCTTGTAATGAGTTCGAATAAAATGCATTTACCCAAGGAGACTCCCTAGATGTTGAAGCAAAGAGCTTGCACATGCTGCACTGGCTGCTAGATACACCATTGGGGATAAATCAGGGATGAGTGAAAAGGCTGCAAGAAAAAACAGATCGGAGGGCTCTAACATTTTCACTACAGTTAGTGACATACTATATGTCTTTAAAAAAAACCCCAGTTGTTAAAATAATGACCATTGTTAGCTGGGGATGATAACCTTAAGCTGTCTACTAAGAGACTACAGTGCTGTCTCCCACAACAGTTGTGTGGATGTTGCATTGTACATTTGTGTCTGTGACTGGCAAAACTAGAAGTAGGTACAGCAATCTAAATACGTGCCTGAGAAGATAAAGGTATGTGTAGCTTTATTGTGCAGGGTTTGTACCAAGTGGCTTGCTTTTTCAGCCTGAGCAGCTATTTAAAAGCCATTCTTCCCATTTAAAATTCTAGGATAGTGAATTGTCCCTCTTGTGTCGCTGGGAAAACTTCAAAGAGAGAGTGAGGTAGCTTAATGATTTTTTCCTCAAATGTTCCCAGGGCCCCTGTTAAATGCACTAGAAACTGGGACACCCGTGGTCTGCTTTCAGACAGATACTCAAAGAGTATGATTTTTGTGTCTCCTCCTCAGACTCTCAGAGGTATGAACGTGATGGGGAAACTGCATTTCTGGCTTGCGTGTGCCTCTGGGTGAGAGGAGTGGTTGATTCTCTTTGGCTCAGAGACCTGTGAAGAAGCTCAAGTATGTCTCACATGAACCATCCTCAGCTTGGCAGCTTCGTACTGTCATTTGCTTTTAGTGCTAAAACCAGCATAGTTGAGTGTGGTGTTGCAGTCAGATGTTGTAGCTCCCACCCATTGTGGAAAAGCACGAGAAGTTTCACTTCTACCAGTGCCACTTTCTACAATTTTCCTGCCATCCACAAGAGCGGGAATGGGTGTTCCCAGTGGTTGCTCCCCTGTTTTGTTCCTAACTAGCTCTGTGTTTCCTTCTTTCATACATCTCAAACCCATAATGCAGAGTGAAAGGTGGAATAGAAAAAGAATAGGCACAGAAGAGCTGATAGATTTGTCAATGATGTCTCTCAATGTACCTTGTACTGTAGTGAGAAGTTTAACACCAATTTTTCCTGATTTAATACGGCTATGAAATAACCAGAGAGGCACCATTTGGCTGAGAGCACAGAAATCACTGGTGTTTTCAAAATTACAATTGCATGGTCAGGCCCTTAGTAATTACAGAAATATTCTTCCAGCTGAGCTGTCTTCCCTAGAACATGGAGAGAACCTGGGCATGATTGCAAAACAGTCCTAGAAATGTCTTGCCATGTAGTTTTCAATCCTTCGTCTTAAACCTGGTTCATAGAGTTCACATTTTTTGACATCAGCATCTTCTCTGAACACTTGTCTAAGTTTCAAACTCTTTCTTGGCCCCTTTATGACAAATGTCCAGAACAAAACATTGCATTTTCCCTCCAGGAGGGTGGAGGAAGAAGCTGGAGATACCTCATTCCCTTACAGTGCACTGCCTCTAGGTAATACATTCTAGCAGTGCTTTATTATTTGTCCTGCTGTGTTGTCACTAATTTCTGTCTTAACATGCTATTTCCCCAACACCTCTAAGACTGCTGTTTGCTGTATGTCCGTGTGCACTGAATTCTTGTGGTTTGAATTGTTGTTCTCAGGTATTCTGTTCTGCATTTTTCCCCAGCTGAATTCACTCTTGGTGTTTGTCTCTTCCCCCAGTTTGTCTGCAACAGTGGAGTCCTGCAGTAACTAAAGGTAAGAAACGACAGTTCAAGTTAGTCTTGTTGCAGTAGGTCTAGTGATTTTTGCATCATTCTCCCGCTGCAATTTTGGTGAGCACACAGAAATTTTTTTAATTCCTACTTCTTACTTCATCAAATAATATTTTAAATCAAACCAATCATAGTAATGATTCCCATCTCTCTTTGTAGAAACTCCTCTCATGCTACTTCTCATTTTACATTGTTATTTCAGTAGTGTCTCTTACCCCCTTTCTGTTGCCAAGATTCCGTCTGTATCCAAGGCAACTTAAATAATTTTGAGAGTAAGACAGTGAGAGATGATGTATCAATTACTAATATCCAAGTAGATGGCCTCTGTGGCACTCCCTTTGTGCATCACTGTAATTCTGCTTGATTTAAACTGTTTGGGTGCAGCGTGTGCAGTTGTGGAGACGAGGAAGATTCCTCACTAATGAAGACCTGCTGTTTTGTAATGCTGCAGCATGTTCCAGCCTATTCCAGTGCCATGTGCATCACGTGGGATCTGGGCTGACAGCCAGTGCAAATGTTTCTTCAAGGACTTTAGGACATATTCTAATTATGTTTAGATTCTCCCACTCTCTTTTCATCTGAAGGATGTCACTCTGCTCATTTCAAAGTGTGGTGCAAAGTGCTCCATCTGCCAGGATGAGAGGGGTCTGCTGGTGCACTTGTGTGAGCGGCAGTAGGATGGCTGGCTTTGTGAGCGACTCTTTAACCTCCAGCTGTGAGAAGTCCCAGGCCATTGAACGCTGTCAGGGCTTGGCCAGCATCCAGCAGTGTTTTCATCCAGTGCTGGAGGAGATGTAAAATTTCCTGGAAGAAAGAGCTTCATTTCTCTGAGCCTAGCAGGGAAGAAGGGACAATGAGTTGTGGGATGAAGCATCTGAAACTCTGGGTAGCTGAAAAAAGCAACATTTTGTGGAGAAAAGTGAAGGAAAAATATATTTGGGGGAGCTCTGCACACGAACACGCGTATTCTCTCTCAATCTGGTATTTAATGTATGTGATGGCACTACAGGATCCTTCTAAGGGGAGCTGGAATTGCAAAACAGCATGCAAGAGTAAAGGCCGTTGTGCAATACCGTGCGCTGGAGCGTAATTCTGTGAGGTGAACACAGTGAGGACAGATCCACGTCTACGTGCTGCGTGGCAAATGAGACTCTGCCTTTCTGTGGGTGTGTGGAACGGTCTGAAGGCTTCTGAAAAGGTGCAGACTCAGCCTGAAGGAAATGTTCCTGATGTGGGGAGGAAGCAGAGAGACGCGCTTTTCTGTCCTTAGTTTGCAAGGTCCCCAAGGGCAAGCCTGCATTCTTGTCTCTGCCGTGGTCTGTGCCCCCTGGCCAGACAATCAGCACTAAATAGCACAGCTTCTTTCCTGGGGAGCCACATGCAGCATCACCTCAGACAAATTAATTTCTCAAGGGTGATATTGTTACATCAGACACTTGGCTAATTAATGATTCTTATTGTCTAGGCAAGTGCATTAATTAACTGGATACATAAGAAAGTCTGGGTCAAACTTCAGAAAGTCGGCCAGACTCACTTAATCCCTTGTGGCTGCTGGGATCACCCTGCTGTCTGATGCGACCTGGGTAATCAGGGTGTTGAGACTGGCATGTCTCAGTCCTGATTCTCATAGGTTCAGTTGTGCTCAGCAGCAGCCATTTGATACTCTGTTGTGGGTGGCAGGTGTCTACGGGAATATGTTTTTGTGTGAATTCCGAGGCCAGTGTTACTGATGGAGCTGAAGGGAGGGAAGGGGTACCAGGGTTTAAAATTTCTAGCCTGCATGTCCCAAACAACACAAGCCACCTTCAAGTGGTACATGACCCGGTAACTGTGGTTGCCACTGACTGTGATAATCATTGTGAATGCTTTCAATAGAAGATGAGGCTGTTGCAGCATTTGTTGTTGGATAAAGCTTCTCCTGGAAAAAAACCCAGGAATTTTATATTTTGTTCCTTCCATCTCGCCCAAACATAAGATTAGGAGAGAGCAAGAGAAACTGAGGTTAGTTCTCTTTGCCTACACATGATTTGTTTTGCTGTAAGCTTGCTTACCTCAGTATATGTAAGATGAAAGTCAAGCTGTGCTCTTGGGACTGGGTGCACAGGACTGGAGTAGGCGTCTGGCTTGAAGAGGTTTCTTTGTACTTTAATGGGTACTGCAAGGGATTCCCAAGAGAATTCTTCAGATGAAAGCTGTTTTTCTGTGGATGGGCTGCACAGAGTCTCATTATTGCTCTGGCTTTTGCTGCACAGCACATATGTTACTGCAGGGCTGTCAGCCCTTCAGTCGATTTCTACAACGCAATAAAAATAAGTAGATTAACCAAGCAAAGAAGATTAGAGACACTTTGGGGAAGGAAAGGGAAGGGAGGAGGATGAGCAGCAGGGAGTATAAAAAGAGACCACAAGACTGTGATTGCCAGACGTCCTGGTGCATGTTGCACAGGGTGGCTTTCTTCGTCCCTTTCGGGTTTGGGTTGGGCAGACTGAACAGAACTGATCCTGACACCATGTCCAAAGAGAAACTGGAGTCGCTGGTCAAGAACATGGAGATCATGCTCTCTGAGGTGGAGCAGCTGAAGATCCACTGCACCAAGCAGACGGAGGAGGTGAACCAGGTGGTACAGGAGCTGCGCCGAGAGAACAGGGAGCTGACAGAGAAGTACGAGCTCATCTGTCAGGACCTGAAGGAGGCCAAGGAGGCCATTGCCCAGCTGCAGGACACCAAGTTTGCCTTTGAGGCAAAGGAGCGGCAAGCACAGAAGCTCAACCGGCAGCTGTGAAGAGGCAGGAGAGAGAAGCAAGAGATTTCTTACCCTGATCTAAGAGTAAACAGAAACCTTCAACTGCTGCAACTGAAAATCCCTGGATTGGTAAAAGCAACCCTTTCCCTTTCTCCTCAGAATAAACCTGTGTGCTGGAAAAAAATCATCTCTGTGGAGGCAAGATCTCAGGCGCAGCTGGAATTCTGCCCCAGAAGGCTCCTTTGTTAATGACTAAAGACCTCATTATGCTGGGAGAGAAATCCCATTCCAGAATCCCTCGTCAGAGATCTGAGCCATAGACATATGGAAACAGCTGCCAGGATCTGGGCACCTTCTCATGCCCCATAGGGGTTGCACAAGGACAGAGCCTGGGAAAAGAACTGTCACTGCCTGGAGCCACTGGAGAGAGCTGTGCCACGAGAGTCTGCTGAGATGGAGAGAAGGATCATCGTCTTGACAGCCCCCGTTGCTCTGTTTTGTTGCTAACTTTTCTCTGCTGGGCAGCAAGGCTGTAATGCTGTCCTCAGTAGGGTGTCAGCTTCCTTGCTGCCTGATGCTGGAAGACATCAGCAAGAGCTTATGTTGTGCCTCATGCTTCCAAGTACTCTCTATCAAGGGCATGTTGGTCCAGAGGATCTTTTAATGCTATTACAGTCGGTGTTGTCCTCTTCCAATTCCAAAGTGAAGTATAAGAACTGGAAAGGTTTCTGTCTCGATTTCCATTTCAATAGTGTTAAATCCTAATGACTCCGTGTTTAGCATGCTAGAGTTAAAACCTCTGCTGAATATAACACTTTTTTAACCAAAGAGCTATGTTTTGGCACCAGATTTACTTTTCTTTAGCGGAAGTAATGTGTATAAATAGACCGGGAATTAGGAGGGATAAATGTATGTGGGCGTGGGGGTGAGAATTGCTTGTCAGAGGTTTTGCTTTTCAACTTTTCTCTCTGCTCCTGTATCTCCTAAGCAGCATTTGGGGTAGTCAGTGCCAAGTCCAGCTACGAGCAGGTGACTTTAGACTCCACAGTGAATAGAGTGAGATCTCTGGGGGGAGCGTGGAAAGAGTGCCGAGAGAAAAAGCCTGAATGTTTAAATGGAGAATAGCTGGAATAGTTCCAGGAGGATCTTTCTTCATGTTGGCTGTGATGTAGCCAGTTTCTTTCTTCCCTCCAAAGCTTTGCTGTATTGTTATCTCTGCCTGGCAAGCTCCCTGTTCCCAGCAAGGGCTGATGTTTGGGAGAAGCAGAGAAGCTGTTTCCATTGCTGAGGGCCTCAGGGTGTGTGTGGCACCGGGAGCCCAGGTGCGTTCTGTGGGGGGAAAAGGAGTCAGCTCAGAGGGAAGGGAAACCTGGCTGCTTTGGTTTCCCTACAGGTTTGGGCAGGGCGGAATAGTTAAGCAAGGCTCAGTCCAGCCGTGCTGAAAATAACTGTAGTTTTGTCAATCATTATAAAATACTGAGATCAGGCCTAGAATTAGCTGGTTATTGTTCCTTCTTTGCCCTCCTCTCTGCCACATCAGTCTTTGCCTGGCCCAAAGCCTTTGGAAATTCAAATCTTCCCATTAATTTGACTGAGCTCTGGGCAAGAACTTCTGAGCAAAGGGCTGATGTTTGTGTGGCATCCACGGGGAACAGGTTTTTCTGGTTTTGTTTCATGTGATAACATGTTTTGTTAAATTTGTGTGATCTAGACTTTTTTTTTTTTGCTATTTTGGGTGGAGCAGATTGGATTATCCAGAAAACATTTGAGAGATTGGAGACTGTCCTTTATGTTTTCAAATGTAATCTGAATACAAATGGCCAGCCCTGACCCTTTGCTCCTTGCTCACCAGTGACAGCTTGGGGAGCACAAGAAATCAACATTAATCACCATATTTGTTTGTCTAAGAACTAAAAATGTTTTCTCTTGAAATCAGTTCTCTAGCTCAAATCTGCTTACCACCTGTGATTTCTTCTACTTTTTATATATCATTAAAATGTAAAACCAAAATAAAAAGAAAACAAACAGCTGAGGGAGTGTCTGTTCTGGATAAGGCATTGCCTCATTTAATGCATGTATATGTTACTTTTTGAGTGTGTGTGTGTTTATGCTTGCTGAATATAATTATTCCTGTTTAGATCCTGTGCATCAAGGAATGGACAAACAGAGACCCTCCAGATCTCTGTGTTCACAGGTTAATCTCTCTAAATGAGATTTTCTGTGTGGCTGCCAAGTTTGCCCTACGCAATATTTAAATCCACGATACAGAAAAAGAAAATGGGATTGCAGTGTCCTTATGATCAGTTTCTTAATAATTAGCAGGATTCAAAGTGTCTGCTTTTAAGGGAAGCTGTAAGAATGATTTCCTGTAAACAACCCAAGATTAGGGGTGGGACATCATTAAAATTAGATGTGCTATCCAATGCTAGAAAAAAATGACAGCGCTCCCCTTCCACTAGACTCAGTTGTGTCCTGATTTTGCTTACATGGCTTAAACTCAGGAGCAGTCGGGCTGGTTTAAAAACAATGTTCATTCCGTTGCATGCAGTTCCTCTGGTTTTTTACAGGCAAATCTTGGTGTGTCCAAGTAGAGTCTTAGCAATGGAATAGTGCCTTCACTTGTATCCTGAGGTGCAGTGTATTGGAGTGCCTTTCACAACAAAGTTTGCACGGAATTAGTCACAGCACTTTGAAGTTGTTTTTTGCTTTTTGAACACCGACATTATCATTACATGCTGCTTTTCTTCTTTAAACGGCCTAAGGATGAAGAGCTGAAACTTGGTGTAGCACTATCAACTTGTTTAGAAAGCTGGCCTGAATAAAAGTCTTGCCTGATTTGGGTGAGAATCAAAATAAATAGGAAGTGACAGGCTTGCCATTTCACTCATCTTGGAAATGGATGAAGAGAGGTATCCAATTCTTTGAATACAAAGAGTAAATTTGTTTGAAGGCTCTCTTGGAGAGCACAGCACAGGAATTGGCTCAGTTGTCAAGAAGGGACTAGGAGAAGAGAATCCTGCCAGACCAAGTGTCTGTGAGCTGGTCTGTTCCTGGAGCAGATTATAGCAAAATACTGGGGACTGCATTGGTTTTCACAGTTCTGAGCTGCATTATGTGGAAGTGTCCAAGGAGGGAGAGTGGTAGGAATGAAGCTGATACCTCTTTGCTCTCTTGCATTGCTGACTTCAGTGGCTGCATGCTGGCAAACCACAATAAAATCAGCTCTGCTTGTAGCTGTATCTGTACAAAAGTTGTATGGGTCAGCTCCTCTGCAGCAGTCCTCAGCACCTGAGAGAGTTCATGTGTGGCCAGGCCTCTGGAGCAGATACAAACCAGTGCAAGAGACACTGCAAGAGGCTTTGATGCAGTTAAGTTGTACAGCAGAGCCCATCGGTGTGTAATACACTTTCCACCTTTCCTCTAAGGACTTTGTAATGTCTCCTGAACGTGAAATTGAGCTGCTTTTCCTGAAGGGTTGACAGGATTCATTCTGTATACTGAGAAGCTGTCATTTAGAGGACTAAATGACGTGCCTATCCTGCAATAGTGAGTGATAGTCTGGGAATAATGGAGTTATTGGTGCACTATTCAAGTTTGAAAAAAGCTCGGTTCAGGTTGAATCAAAATTTACTGTCATTTCTTTAAAAAATAATGAGTTAAAAAATCAGTACATCAAAAGGTTTATTGTTTTGAGAGTAAGCTGAAGCCTCCTATATTCAGACCCTTGTGCAGCTGATAGGATGAGAGACATGCCATAATGTCCCCAGTAGCAGTGGACTTGATTTGACATCCCAGAGACCCTTTTTTCTTTACCTTCTCATTCAGCCATCAACACACTTACCTGGGATGTAAGATTACTGTTCAGTATTATCCTGTGCTCAGAAATATTTGAGCATATCCCCTGGATAAAATGCCAGTAGTAGGCTAAAGCATGTGAATGGCTGTCCATTTCCCTCGATTGGGCCGCTGCTCTTATCTAAGAAACTGGATATTGTTCTGAAAGCAAAGCAAGGCACACATCCCATTTTTAAGCATGTGTCCCAGCCATAATCACAACACCCCAGATCCTTGTTCTTTGGCTAAGCGACGAAGTGAGCAATCAAGAACACCAGTTTGTAATGTGACTATGCCATGGTTTCCTGATCACTGTAGTCTCCTGGGAGGTTCAGATTTTGAAACCAAACTGAACACAGATTCTTCTCTTGCTTGCACGAATGCTCAAGCTTCTCTTCTGGAAGCTTTGTGAGTCTTGCCTGAATTTTTTGGTTGCTGCTCAGGGAGAGAGGACAGGAGGTAGAAGAGTTAGGTTTTAAGTTCCCCCTGGGGAAGAAGCAGGGTGTTTTGGTTTTATTTCTCAGTAATTAATTTCTCTGAAGTCAAGTCTGTTTTGCCCACGACAGTAACCAGTGAGTAATCTTCCTGTCTTTATCATGTTTGACAAGTTTTTCCATCAGTTTGTCTTCCTCTGTTGTGTTGAGGATGAGGAGTGATAGAGCATCTTGGTGGGCATCTGGCAACCAGCTAAGGTCAACCCTCTACAGTGCTGTAAGTGTTGGACAGCCATAACTACTTAGATGGGAGCTCTGTCCAGTGTGCAGATCTTTAGATAGTCTTTGGAAATAGCCTCTGGCAGTAAGGAATCCTGGTAGTTTATTCCCTTGAAAGGTATAACAAAAGAGAAAGCAGAAGTCTTACTACTGACCTCTGGCCACGTAACTGTTGAAATCCCAACGGCACAGCTCCTGTAGAGGTTGCTTCTTGCCAAAAGCACTTCACTGGTCAGGCTAGAAGGGATATCGTGTTCAGCAGTATCCATTCACTATGCATTCACCTCAACTCTTTCTTCTTGACCTCATCTGGGACACCCAGATGCCAGGCTAGCCACTGGATAGACCTAGTGGCAAGAGGCAAATGCCTGTGGTCCTGCTGTGTTCGTTCCATAGTGGCCCGTCGGTGTCTTACCAAGAGGTGAGAATGCTCTTGAATCAGTGGATTATCTTGCTTTCACTAAAGGGTAAGTGATGAAAACAATTGCAACACAAGGATCACGTCCTTTCTCCCAGAGGAAAGGTACATATGCAAGACTTTCTGTGAAACCACAGGGCAAAGGTTTACTTCATATTTGCATTGCCTTTTTCCTGGTAAGCACTGGCCTCGAGCTCAAATCCTACACTAGGAGCTTGATTTTGTCACATCTCTGCTGGAACCAGGAAGTATGAGCAGATTATTCTTTCCTTTTTTTTTTTTTTAATAAAAGAAATTTAATTGATGTTTCATGTTGCTTAATTGTGGGAAAAGTCTGGTCACTTCTTTTTTTTTTTGTTTCAGCATCTCCAGAGCTCATCAGTTAAGTCTCTATGGGGTTAAAATTAATCCAGATGTGTTTACACAGTATCTGCTTTAATGAAGTAGGCACAGCTGTTTTTTGGATGTATCTTGGCTAGATTCCAACATGAGCAGTCACATTTTCCCTGTCTCTGTACTCCCTCGTAGTTTATCAACAAGAACACAAGAACTACAAGAACATTATTAAGCTTCGTATTTCAAAAAAACATTAATCGAGGGTCCCGCTGCCATGAGAGGCATTTTAATGATTGGGTATTTATAAATTCATCTGAAGCTGTGGGGTTTTTTGCCTTCTAGTTTTCAAACTTTTGGGATTGGATTTCAAGCCTTTTCTTGCCAATGGGATAAAAGCTTTAAACTGATATGAAAGTTCGGTTCGTTCATCAAAGGCCAGGAGTTCAGGTTTTGGTTTGATCAAATATCGTGAAGCTTAGGATATAAGGTGCCAGCTGACAGGATGGCATTAGCCAATGGCTCATTGAGAGTAGAGGTTGAAAAAGAAAAAGCACGTGCTCATGTAACTTCTTTCCGATGGAAAAGGAGGGACCACAGCTTGGCTCAAGGCCCAAACTCATTTTCCTAAAAGAAAATTTGAATCCAAAGGGGCAGGACAATAATTTCTATATTGTTAATTAGCAATTAACAATATCCAATTTTTGTTTCTCCTGACAAGGATGACAGAGGTAGCCACGCATCTGCACCACCATTACATGTTCTTCTGGGGTGCATTGTGTCTTTCAGTATCTTGTGGTTCCCCCGCTGCTTGGTGGAGGTGTTGCCATTTTGTGTTGGGTTTCCTGTTAGGGCTTATCCTTGTTTATTGTGGCAGAGTTAGCTTTGACAGGAAAGTACAGGATTGCTTTTGCTTGTGGAAAAGATGTGACTTTTATTTGAACTCTGTCCCCTGTGGGACGCGTAACGGTGGGATTTGAGTGCTATGTACCTTTCATGGCTGGCTGCCAGACAGGGATTGAACAGCAGGGATGAAGACAGCCATGTCCCTGGAATAAAATAGCTTCTGTGTCGCCTGATGCATTTACGAGTCTGCTAGGAACTTCCATTTGGAGCTGCACACATCTAGGCTTGTCAACAGCTGGCAAGGATATTGTCTCTTTTGATCATCTAAAGAGACAGCATGGCCAAGAAGGCAGTAGTAATACCAGTTCTGGAGATTCCACTGCACATCTCGATGTCTTCCTTGGAAGATCCAACATGTGGAGTCACCTGAAGGTAGAAGCTTCATCTTTCCTTTGGAAAGCAAGGTTCTCTCTCTTGTGGTTACAAATGAACTACTGATGAAAAAGGACTCTCAAACCGGAAGGCAAAACATGAAAGACCAACCCAAACTTAAGACTTTAAAGCTATTCTCATAATCTTGGAGACCTCGGTCATTATATTAAATAGGGTTAAAATGCTGGTAGCTGTTATAATTGCTGGACCAAAATCTATTTTTCCAGATCTGTGGTCTCTGTATTTCATTATTTATTTGTTTTATACTAAGCAGAGGACAAAATCAATGGGGGGCAGATTTATCTGTTTGCAAAATAAAACAACAGCAACACATAAGTTGTTATGCAATGTTTTCTCTAGTATCCACATGATTAAAACCACAAGTTTTTCCTTGTAATGCATCCAACTAGATTCTTTTTCCTTTAACAGTTTTTATGTTGTTAAATTATCCTTCAAAGGAGTTTTCAGAGGGTTTCTGAATTGCATGGCATTTGTTAGAGGAAAAAAAATAGAGAAACCTGTGCTGCCATTGTCTTTGGTTAAATTCATGTCTGTATGCAAAGTGCTGCTGTTTTCAGATTTTAGGGGTCTGCTTACCTTTGCCTAGACCCCAGTCTAGCTGTGAATTGTATTTAAGTTCAAAGCATATTTGTCAACTGCATATTTGTCAAAAGCGTGTTTGTGAACTGTAATTCAGGCTGTAGTTTTAAAGTAAATGGAAAGTTAAATTTTTTTTTTCAGAGTTAAGAACTTACTGAAAATGAATACTGAAGGGATCTGTGGATAGCTGTCTCTCTTTTGATATGATGCCTACAGCTAAAATAAAACTAGTTACAAAGGACTCCACCCCTGCAACAACTTCAGGCACAGTTTAGAGCTCATGTGTGTGCTCACACACAGACTACAGAAGCTAGAAACAATTCCACGGCAGGCGTGCCTGTGTGCATACTTACGACTCTGGCTTTCCAAAGCAAAAGTGAAAACTCTTGTGAAGAAACTGAGAGGCTGAAGGGGTTAAATGAAATACAACTCTGCTTTTCCTGTGCAGTAAGGATTAGTAACCAAACAGAAGCAGGAGAGAAGAGCACTGAAGTGCCACTGTTTCAACAAGAACGATTGGAAAGTGGGTTCTGGAGCCTGACTGCAGAGTGTCTCCAACTTTTGTGCTCACCTGTCACGGGCACATGCAGAAGGTAGGAGCTGACTTTTTGTTCCGGGCTGTTTCCTGATCCCTCTACCTGGATATCTATTCTCTAATAGTCTTTTCAGTGCTGTTTGTGCGCTTTAAACTATTTTTCATCTCCCACCTTTTTTTCTTTCCTTTCAGTTAAAAGAGTACAGGGGAGAGGAGAGACCAGAGTCCCTATGGCTGCAAAATTTTGTTTCTTAGGAGGGAGGGAAGAAGATGCTCCATGTGTTCGGTGAACATGCCTACCTTTGACCCGCAGTTAATCAGGGTGGGAGCTCATGTGCTCGCAGCTGCTGTTCCCGACGTTGCGGCTGGGGGGAGCAGGGAGTGCCCGGGAAGGCGTCCGTGTGACGGGATGCCGGGCGAGCCCCGTGGGGGTCGGACACACGCGCTCCGTCGGCACACAGGGTGCGAGGCAAGGGGAGCAGGGCTATCGAGTGCAGAAGCGGGGCTTTTGCACGCGGGAATAAAGCCCGAGTGGGTGCTACGACCTCTGTAGCCCCTCACTGTGACCCCCGGAGAGCTCCGCTCCTGCTCCCGTGCCAGCAGGTGCTGAGGGGAGGGCTCCGCACCGGGCTGGTGCTGCTTCCAGCTGGTGAGGGGAGCCGTGAGGGGGGCCCGGCCCGGCGGTGCCGTCAGAGCCAACAGACCTGGCTGTGGAAGGGAGCTTTCCAGCGCCGGGTCTCCATCCCTGAGGGGGCCTGACGTGCGAGGCAGGCCGAGGCGGCTGCTCCAGGTCCAGGGACCTGGTCTGGTACGGAGGAGGTAATGGTCTGGAAGCAGTGTGGAAGGGCAGTAGATATGCCCGGAACACTGCATGTTCCTTGTGGGTGGGTGGTCAGGTAGGTGGAAGTACAGGAGCAGTTTGAAACTCAGTTTCAAAGCTTTGATGAGGGTAATATTAGCTTCGAATGGAGTCCCTAGGACTAGGAATAATTAGGATTAGTACAGGAGCTCAGTGAGATGGTATGTTTCTTTAGGGCTGCCTGTAGAGACCTTAAAGTGAGTTTGTAAACACCTTTGTTTGTTACATTGGAAAGTGCCTACACAAACACAGGTTTACCCTTCCTGCATGGTACTTACGAGGCCCTTCAACAGCTTCTTTGTAAACTGGCTTGCAGCTTGTATGTTTTTGTCCTGGCTTCTCAGGGATGTACCACACGTTTTGACGCCACAGCATCCCCAGTCTCTGCAGGCAGAGCAGCCATGAAAAGCCATTCTTTCTGAGGCACAGTGTGAGGATGAGACAAAGTGCTCCACAGCCATGTGTGTATTGGACAGCCACGCTCTGGGCTTCCAGGACAAATGCTCTGCTGTTACAGGGAGCAAAGGGAGGTGTTTGTGATCAGGAACAAGGGTGGATAAAATCCCACGTCTTTGGTATGGCACTAACTAAAACTAATATTTGTTCATGTCAGTCAATTAAATGATTGATAAAACAAAAAAAAAAAACAACTGAGCAATATTGCTATCTCTGGAAGTTTTGTGCTTTTTTTCTGTCCAGTGTGAGATAATTGAGACTTCTTTTTCGGGCCTATTTTCAGATTCTTACACCATGTGAAGTGTCCCGACACTTTAAAGGTGTGTGGTTTTGAAGTACTTTGTTCCATGAGTGTAAGGGCTTGATGGCATCACAGAAATGCTGGGTTTGGGATAGTTTCTTTGTAGCATTTGCCTAATCCCAATCTGTTCACTAGTGAACAGTCCACTCTGAAGGTAGCATTTGATAGAAGGTGTGTGATGACTGATTTGAGGTGATTTTCAAGCAAGGGTGTGGAGCTCTGTTTGCTGCTCTCCATATGTATTTATGTTAAAAAGAATATTAGGTAAAAACCAAAATTGTCTCAATTTTAAGGGAAAGTAGCCACCACTGTGCTGTAAAGAACTTAGAGAATGGATGATCTCAAATGTTGCTGTTCAGCAAGCGTAGTAACTTCTGATGCAGATCACTTCACTTAGGCTTTGGGATGGGCTCTCTCAGATCCAGCTGCTTACCAGCTTGGTAAAGGAGAATGCAGGTAGATCTCACCTAATCTAGCTGCTTCAGGGATTAATTGCCTCTCAAATTTGGCACCAAAATTCTTTCGGAGTCTAGGAGAATGGCCGTGTCCAGACTTGCTAAAAGGGTTTAGGAAACAGGAAAGCAATTACGTTGTTGCAACTGGTTTTCTTGGTAGAACTTGAGTCAAAGGTGCAACGTTTATTCTTTTTGTTCTGTTAAAATAGGAAACCTGGGAGAAAGAAAACCCACCCCTCTGATCTTGATTGTGGACCCCTTCTTCTGAATATAATGTAAATAAGGCAAAATACTGTTCTGTGCCTCAGGACATGTAGAGCTTAGGCTACCAGAAGGCCTTCTCTTTGTTCAGTGGGGACTTTAAATGTTAATAAAATGTTAACCATTTTATTCGTTCAGGTATGTACCTAGTGACTTATAATACACAGCAAACAAATAGCTTTTTTGTGGGAGGATGGGAGCTGCTGGTTTGTATGGGAACAGCACCTAGAACAGACAGGATGCAATTACATTAGTCCTCACAATTAGCGTTATAGGCTCATCATTAGCCGAGTGAAGGGGGAAATGTTTTCCCAGTGGCATATTGATGCTCAGTGAACACCAGAGGAAATCGGTTGTTTTGCTCTTAGGTCTGTGGGAAGGATGATACAAAAGTGATGTAAGCCCCACAGTGTACCTGGCACAGCTACTGAGCCCAGGCAGTGACAGATGAGTGCTCAGATTCAGGACAGTCATTTGCAGTTATGCCCATTGCATGATGGACTTGTCAAAAGGAATTATTTCTCTCAAAATGATACTCTGCTGGATACAGCTTCACAGTCTCATTTTTTAGCACTCCTGGATCTGAACTGTGATTTATTGTGGCCCAGTCTTGTCTTGGACAATGAATAATAAGGGTTGCTAGACGTTTGGGAAGGGATTTTTATATTAAAGTACTTGAGTGGGTGTCTACTCATATGCATAGCCTATGATCAAATCATTTGTTTATGCTTTCTCCCACAGTAACAAGCTCACCTTCCTGACATGCAGACGTGATGTATAGAAAACAAGTGCCATCCACAGATTGTTTATTTCTCTGCCTAGGCCTTAAAGCAGTAATTGGAGGCTCTGGTTTGGGCATCTGTGGGAGAAACCAGCTTCAGAGCGAAGAACCAATTTATTTTTAGATCACACCGTTGTCATTTTGCTGTGATCACACCGTCGAGCATGTGCTTTCCTCTGAGAGCTCTCCAGGCACTGCAGTGTGATCGCACCCTCCTAAGATCATTTTTTATGAAGTTAATTTTTAGTGACAGATGAAAGATGCTAGGGCCAGTATTCTTAGAGACAGCAGCCCCAATTCCACTATCACATATTCTCCCTCCTAAGTTTGTTAGTCTAAAGTTCTGGTTTAGGTTGTAATTTTGTTCCATTTTTGTTTCTTTTAGTTCACCTCATGTTACTCATCTTTCCCTTGCACAGTAATGGAAGTGAGCCCACAGACATCTCTGGGGGAATTTCTGCCTCATACCTCTGAAGGTGTGTCTGCATCACAGTCAGCAGGGGTGATTCCTTAGGGAGGAGATGTAGCTGTACAAGTGTGGTGTGTTTGACATGTTTATGTATATAGATATATATATCAAACTGAGTTAAATTTAAATGAAAAAAACTATCTTAGGTTCCCGAAACAATGTGGAGACAGCAGCAATCAAAACCCACATGAGGTTCAGGGTAAATAGTCTCATGTTTTCCTGTCTATTATTAGTCCCCAAGCAAATTTATTTAAAGGTTTTACAGGTGTTCCCTGTGCATATATACTACAAGCACACTGTTTAATGTAGTGCTAACATCCTCTCAGTGAACACAGATGTAAATCTTGCAAAGAGAGGCAGAGAAAAATTTACATTGTTTTAAAATCTCCTCTTGAGAGAACGCTCGTTTTTTGTTTTTATTTTTTAACCCATTGCACAGCACAGAAATTGACGTGTTTATATTTAGGATGGAATGAAGTTAAATAAATTTGAAGCCATCTTCTAGCATGAAAATCCTTTAATAGTTTATTTTCCTAAAGAATTCTCAAAAATTTGAACTGTAAGGGAGTAGTCTCATCTGTGTAACACGCTTAGGTGGGGGTTGGAGAGTGAAGTCCCTCCCACTGTAAGTGAAGAGTGGGTCTGGGACCCCCTGTGGAATGTGAATAGGCACAAGTCTGTGAGGCCTGATGAGATGCATCCCAAGGTCCTGAGGGAACTGACTGATGTGGTTGCCAAGCCACTCTCCATGATATTTGAAAAGTCATGGCAGCCACACAAACTCCCCAGTGACTGGAAAAAGGGAAACGTTTTTCCTATTTTTAAAAAGAGGAGAAAGAAAGACCCAGGGAGCGAAAGCCTTGTGAGCCTCCCCTCTTCCCTCTGTGCCTGGGAAGATGGCGGAGCAGATCCTCCTGGAAACAATGTTAAGATGCATGCAAGACAATGAGGTGATCCAAGACAGGCCAGCATGGCTTCACTAAAAGCAACTCCTTCTTGCCCAGCCTGGTGCCCTTCTGTGGTGGAGTGACTGCAGTGGTTGACAAGGGAAGACTGACCGATGTCATCTATCTAGAATTCTCTAAGGCTTCTGACATGGTCCCATATGAAGGACTTGGCAGTTCTCGTGGATGAAAAGCTGGACATGAGCTGTCAGTATGCACTCACAGCCCAGAAAACCAACCACATCCTGGGCTGCATCCAAAGCAGCGTGGCCAGCAGGACAAGGGAGGGGATTCTCCTCTTCTGCCCTCGTGAGACCCCACCTGGAACACTGTGTCCAGGTCTGGTGTCCTCAGACCTGCTGGAGCAAGTCCCGAGGAGGCCACAAGATGCTCAGAGGGCTGGAGTGCCTCTCCTATGAGGAAAGGCTGAGAGAGCTGGGGTTGCTCAGCCTGGAGAAGAGAAGGCTCCTGAGACACCTTATTGCTGCCTTTTGATATTTAAAATGGACTTAAAAAAAAGGTGGTGAGTGACCTTTTACGTTGGCAGATAGTGATAGCACAAGGGGTAATGGTTCTAAACTAAAAGAGGGAAGATTTAGATTAGATATTAGGAGGAAAGTCTTTACTTAGAAAGTGGTGAGGCACTGAACAGGTTGCCCAGAAAAACTGGGGATGCCTCATCCCTGGAAGTGTTCAAGGCCAGGTCAGATGGTGCTTTGAACAACCTGGTCTTGTGAAAGGTGTCCCTGCCCATGGCAGGGGGGTTGAATTAAATGATCTTTAATGTCCCTTCCAACCCAATCCATTCTATTATTTATAAACAGCAGCAGTGCTCAGTGTCAGGTGATATTTCAGGTCAGGCTAAATAACTCATAGAAATGAAGCTTAAGCTGTGACAGGGCAGTAGTAAATATAAAAGACTGTTAGCCATTCTTCTTCAGTTATGCTCATGTTTGGGGTGTTATATCCTTGTCATGTATTTTCCATAGGCAGTGCGTGGCTTCTTTCTGCAGTGTCTAAATCAGTCTGTGTGCTTGTCGTTATCCCTACATGCTCCCAGATTTAATTAACAGCTAAGCACAGTGAGACTACCAAAATAGAAGGCAGAATCCTATCTTTACTCCTTATAATAAATCTCTTGCTGCAAATCTAATAGTGGGAGGCTAGTTGCATAAAATTGAATCTGAGCTGATATTAATAGGTAGACAGAAAATTGCCCTCATGAAATACTGTATTAGCTCCTGCAAAGGGCTGGCATAATGATTAGATTTGCTTGGAAGACGCTGCTTCACTGACCTAAGCCTGAGATCCATCATTGTGGATTTTGGAGAGCGGGAACGAGGCAGGTCTGCATTTTCCCCGCCCGCTGATAGGGTACGGTGTGAGGCCTTACTAGAATCTCTGTGTTGATCTTGCTCTTGAGCCTGATGGTTTTTCAGCTACTGTTTTGTGTGATGTCAGTATTCAGAGGCTGCTGTGGCTTCCCCAGGTGTTGCTGAATCTCGCTTTGCTGTAGAAGTCCTCTGCAGCAATTACAAAGCACTGTCAGTCTGTGTCAGCCACATGAAGCGATGGCCCAGTGCAGATTCATGTGCCTGTTGGGAATCAGGCTGAAGGCTGAGTTGGAAACCATTGATAGAGCAGGCTCGAAGGTGCTCCTGTGTTACCACTACTCAGTTCTCCAGCCAGCTGGTGCTCTGTTGCTGTGCTTGTTAGTAAGTTTTTCTAACTTTTTTGGTTTTCATTTAACAAGGTGAATTTTAAAGTTATTCTAGCTGAAAGTTTGTCTTTCATAATATGCATAACATGGCTGAAAGTGTATCTCAGTGGGATTACTTTCTTGATGAGGATTCTTCAACTTCTAACATGCATTTAGAATGAATTAGTAAACCTGGACACCAATGGTAAAGACACCGCTGTAAAACTTCTGCTCAGACAACTTGTGTTTTCTTTATATTCTCTCCTTTCCCATTAAGTTCTTTCAGCCAGTCTTGTGCTTAAACTCATTTATAAACATTTACCCCATGCTTTGTATACAAACAGCTCTTTATGAATGTGGTTCATTGCATGGTCAAGACAAAGGCAATTCAGCTTTCTTCTGTTTTAACGGGCACATAGACATTATTTAGCTTATCTGCCCCAACCCAAAGGACATAAGGCCCAGGATCATCTTTGAAAAGTTGTCCAAAAAAGGATGATTTACTGTGGTTGGGGAAGAAAACAGGCATGTTAAGAAGTATCTTGAATGTGATATCATCTGCCTAAAGTGGTGATTTGGTTCCTGGTTCCTCTAAGCTATATGATGTGGTCCTTCTGCTCTCCCCACTCAGCTCACATCCTAGTAAAGGGAAGTTTTTCCCTATCCTTGATCCCTGCTCCATGGAGCCCCTTGCTGTCCACATCTTCATCTCAGCTTCCTTCTGTGGGTGTATGTTTTCCCTTTTTAATTCTTCCAGCAAAAACCTAAAGGCGCTTCTCAGTTGTCAAGGCAAACAAAAGCAAGCTGGAACAAAGATATGCTGAGTGGTTTTTAAAGCAAAGAAAAAATCATAATGTCTTTAGAAAATGTAGTGAATCTAAAAGCTTAAAGACTTTGCTCTGAGTCAATGACTCAAAAAATTTATGTCAGTGAAAAACCGGGCAACATATCATCATCTTTTTCTGGCTTCCCACCTCCTTCAACCAAACTTCTAAAAATATAACATCAAAGCGAGATCTGATCTGTTAAAGGGGAGTGGAGGAAAGGGAAGGAATTTCTGAAAAGGCGTGAGTAGTAGGATCCCTGTGGCAACGTTTGCTCTAGTGCTGGATGTGCTAAACTTTACAATAAGCCATTTCTGTTGATATTGCAACAGGTAAATATTTGTTGCCGGAGTGGCCGACCTGTATCTCACAAACTGTGCATGCAAAGGCAGCTTCTTCAGGGTTACTTCAAAGGGAATGATAGATCCATACTGGGTAATTCAAATTCCCATCACAGAGATGAAATGATTTCTAAGGACCTGCCAAAGTCAGTAATGCTGGGTGGCTTTGCCACTTCCCTGCATGTCCAGGTAAATCTCATCTAGATTAGGGAAGTGGGAACCCTGAAGGGGTCTTCTGCCTATGAACCGCTCCTAGAACAATCCCTGACCCACACCTGTGATATGTGTCTTTGGCCAAAGATGATTTAGAAATGTGGTTTACAGGCCAAAGAAGGCTGGTCTGCCTTATGTGCTAAACAGAGAAGAACCACATAACACCAGCTGTCCAATTATTTTCGAAAAGAATAGAGAAAACCTGATAAATGTGTGAGCAATGGAACTCATGAAACTTGTTCTATTCTGATTTTGTGATCTGATTCTGTAGTGCCTAAACAGCTTAAGTTCTTGCTTACGCAAGGCCGAGTTATTCATAACATTACTTTTAAGTTTGGATTTCCTTCCTGTTGAAAAGAAAAAGCCATCATCTAAATGGATTGAAAGTTCAACACATCTCTTCATCCTGGTCCAGTATCTTTTCCCTCAGAATGTAACTTTATTGCTTTTGAGACCCTGAAATTAGACAACTGATTCAAAGTTGGTGGGTTTTTTCATATATATACAGGCAATGTAGGTCTTGTTTCCCCAGGGACATGGATGTTAAGAGGTTGTTTGGAAAAGTGGCCAAGCTTAAGTAAGCAATCTTACTGTGCATTAGAAGGCAGGAATTACACACATGAAGTAAATACAAGAGTAATTAAAACTATCCTTGATTCTAAAACATACTCCTGGTCTTCATGAAGATTTGACTGATCTTGCTAAGTCTGCCTGGTCCCAGATAAGAGTTTCTAACTAAATAAAATATTTTTACAGCAGCTCAGTGCTGGCTCCACTATAGAGAAGTCTCCAAGTCTGCCCATCTGTCTTTTCTAGAACGTCTGTTTGTAAAGGCAAAAGCTTCTTTCCTAAGTGGGTTCAGTGTTAAGCCCTGAAATAAGGGTGCTTATCCCAGTTTCCAGTGGTAGTGGAGTTCTTGTGCTCTGTTCAGTTAGGAAATTCCAGCTATCTCCTCTGTGGTCCTCTCACCCTCCTGTTTTGGAATAGAAGGTTCCCGAGCTGCTAAAGTTAGATTCCAGTTTGAACTTCTCCGGTGTTTGGAGAAGCTTGGGTCGGCATCTTTTATGGAAAACAGTCCAGAGCTGAACTCTGAAGCCGATTCTTTTTGACCAAGCTCACAGATGGCTGGAACCACTCTCCACTTCAAGCCTTTTATTCATCTCACACGAGCAGTTAGTGCCAGATGTGACTGTCTAGACAATTTGAATCTCTTCTGGTGTATGGGCAGAGGTTTCAGCTGGGCATACCTCTATTTCTGGTTAAAGATTCTGGTTGAAGATTCTGGTTGAAGATTCTGGTTGCTCCTTACTTGTTGTGAACTCATAAACCCTCTCCCTGAGATAACTTCATATTTTAGCATTATGGCAGGAATTCCTCCTTGTGAGCTTTCCAGCAGCTGTTCCATAGCTTGAGCATAAAGTCACCATTTCCCCTCAGGCCCTGCTGCTGTTTCTGGGTGGAGGAGGGGTGGAGATGCTGTTCTAGCACACAGTGGGAAAAGGGAACTGGGGAGGGTTGAAGAAAACTGGAGAAGGGCAGGAGGCTCGGGGAGCAGCAGCTGCTGTTGTTACAAGTGAAAGCACTGTAAAACACTGTCCTTTTCATTCCTTCCCCCGCATGCCCGGCCTGCAGTGAGCAGAATGGTAAACAAGCAGAATAAACATGTGCTGCTGTACCCCAGGTCCTACAAGGAGTTAAAAGGCCATTAAATCCAGAAACAGAACTTGACCCTTTTTTTAAGGTTTCGGACAGATTCTTCAGTCCCATCTGTTGTGGTTGAAACTAAGGTGAAAGGAATCAATGCTGAATTCTACATCTGAGGAGGATTTTAAAATAACAAGTTTGTTGATGCTCAGATAATCAAATACAAGATTTGTTTTCCAGTGGGGCATTTCATAAGATACAGACAGCCCTGTTCTTCCTTCTGATGATGCTTCCTGGAATCTCTTGACTAGTTTAATAGGGCTGGATAGTCTAAACATTTTAATGCTAAATTTGGGACGTATGATAGCAATTTCTATGCAAGTGCAATGGCACAAAAGTACAAGCAAGCACCAGAGCTGTAACCTCTTGCTGCTTTGATGCATGGGGTGCCCCATACCTTGGGTTCTGACTATAGTTGTCTCCTCAGAGAATCTTTTTGTCCTATCTGGCTAAAAACATCCAAGGTACTAACTACCTGGGGAAGGGGAGCACTGCTAGCCCTGCTCCTCTAGCCTCTTCTCCAGGAGCCTTATGGGGTTTGGTCCCAGCTCCCTGCCTACCTCTTGGCTCAGATGCTAGAAAGAGCTAGCAGAGAGTTCATTAGCAGCAGTACAAGGTTGATTTCCAAGGCCATATCCATGGACTTGAGAGGTGCCTGAAAATGGAATATGTGAGAGAGGAGTGCTGGGGAAGAGATTTGTTTTTTTTCCTCTGGGTAGTAGGAACAGGAGCTGATCTCAAATACTCACCTCTGATACCAACACCATTCAAGGAAGGTGCTGCTTTCACAGAGCCCTTTCCTAGTGCTGTGGGCACATTATAAGGTCATTCAGGAGACCTTGGCTGTTTGCGTATGTGGATCTTGTAGCAAAAGGGTCTCTTCTTGCCTGTGCTTCCCCTGAGAAAGGATATGACGCTTGGTAGGGTTGTGACACAGATCCAGCCTGATTTGGTCATTGGCCTCTACAGCACAGAGAGCATTCTTTACCTCTTCTGGAAGGTATCCCCAGGTTGTTTCTTCCTTGATTTGAACAGGAAGAGTCGTAGTAGCACATGTGGGTGATAGAGGGTACATAGTCTTCCCTCAGTTTCCTGAAAATTACTAAACCAAAATTAATAAAAGTCTTTTCATATAAAAAGCTCCTATATCTTCATTTTCTTATGAATCTTATGATTGGCACTCAGTATTTAGGGAGAGAAGTTCATCAGTGCTTGTTTTCCCAATTCTATTTCCCCTGTCCGTTGCTAATTTGCACACAGAATTTGATGCAACTGAATTTTTTTAGTAGCTTTTACATCTGAAAGAGAAAGTATTTAGGAACAAGCTTTTTATTCTCAGCATGGTGAATGTTGGGAGTGTTAAAATCCACGGTGTATATGGACTTGGAGAGTTGTAATAAGATCTGTTCATTGAGGCCTAGGACTATAAGAAAAAAAGCTGCCCATCGTAAAGTAACCCGAAATACTCAAATACCAGATCAAGTCAGTTTCATTTTGGTTATTTGTTGGTTCTGATGTCATATCCTCATGCAACAATGATTTTATATCAATGTTATCATTGTTAATAGTGATACACATTCTGTATTTTATCTGGATTTAATAGGCCAGGCTAAAGGAGCTATATATGAAGTTTTAATACTAAAACAGATGTTGTTACAAGGACTGATGAAATAAACATTTCTCCCTTGATGCTTTTGTGTGCTGCGAAAGGAAAATTTCTCCTTTTGCCTTTCCTTTCCCAAGTTAGAAGGAATCTCAAACTAGATAAAACTGTGCTAGGGATATCTAGTCCATCTCTTTTTTTTTTCCCTGGGCTTAACTGATCACAAGGTCATGAGAAATGGTGATGAGAAAGAGTCAGTCTGTAGTGGCTGAAGTGTCCGTGGTCACAGCTGTGAAGGCTGGTGAGTGGTGGTTGGTGTGGGCTGCAACTCAAAAGAGGAAGGATTAAGTAGAAACAGGAAATGTACCAACAAAGTATTGTGGTCCCATACGCGCAAAATGCCCTAAATTTGGGAAGAGTTGTATGCTACCTTACTGGCCGACGTGACTTGATCTCCTCTCTGGCTCTGCACAGGGGATATAAATACTCATGGTGGAGTCTAGCTATGGCTGTCCGTGATGAATTGTTGGATTTTAAACAAGCACAACCACACAAGATGAATGTAGGGTACGGAAATGTTAATTGTGGAATTTTTTACCCTGGGTTGGTTGAAGTCATTGCAATCTTCAAGTGTTTTATCAGGTGTATATGTAAAGGGATGGGAGGGCAGACATGCAACAGCATGCACCTTCCACTGTGCCTGGGGATGGTGTTCTCATAATACCAGAGGAAAGTTCAGGGAAATATTTACTCTCAGTAATTATATCCTGGCTTTCTGTGCAGGGTAATTTCTGTCTTTGCAGACGCCTTCATCTATCCAGGGAGTGTAGTGATAAAACTGCTTTTCTTCTCTCCCTTTGATTTTACTTCCACCTCCATTTTTACGGCATGGCATGGTAGCTTTTCCACTAGCAGCACTTTTTCCACTAGCAGCAAAGAAGCAAGAAATCCTGATGAGTAATTTTTCTGTTCCCACAGGCAGAGATGAAGAATTTGTTCCTTCTGCTCATGCTAACAACGATGTCACCTTCTGCATTTTCAGTAAGTAAATGCTCTTCTGAACACTGTTACAAGAAATGAAAGATACTTCTGTTAAGAACTGTCAACATCTGTAACTCAAGTGCTTGGTAGAAAGTATTTCTGAAAGAGCTAATAGGTCCAAGTCATCAGGCCTATTGTGGTACATCTTCTGAAAAGTCTAACATGGCAATTAAATAATAGAATTCTGGTAGTGCCTTTGGTTCCAGGGATGTTATCTGCAAAGCAGTAATTGCTGTCTCCTGCTTCAAAGCTAGAGAGACCTATCACTTGAAATAAAGAGAATGGATTTTTGGTTAGCTCATTTTTCTCTTTTCTTTGGTCTTAGAAGTGTCAGCCATGTGGTTTAGCTTTACTGGGAGAGGTTACTTTATGTTAAGCCAATTTGATATTATCAGAAAAAGAATGCAGCTATTAAGAACTGGGATTCTTCTTCCTTTCTGAGTGAGAAGCAGGATCTTTCTGAAGTAAATGCAGCTTGAGAACAGTTTCCCTGACTTGAAGTTAAACTTTATTAGTAAGTTGGACATCTAAGGTAAAAGATGACCTGCAGAGTAGAGTGGAAGTGTTAGCAAAGGAAGATATTACATGTTTGCTAGGTGTAAAGGAACAGAGAGTGGGGAGAAAAAAGAGGCAATTATCACTTGGAGTAAGTGTTTTGCTTTCTAGGCCACCTTTGAAGATCTGGGATGAGAGACCAGAAATCAAGCAGAGTTTGTTAGTTGCCATATTTTCTCTCACAGATGGAAATATGCTTAAATGAGTGTTTGCTATCTCACATCTAATAAAAAATCATACTGTATGTTAAAAGAAATAGCAATGGAATATATTATACTCAGTTCATCTGTTCACCTGCCTGTCTCCAATTTGGAGATTTTGGTGATTTTTTTGGAAGGGATATGACTGAAATAACCTGAGACCATGAAGGCTGACATTTCTCTGTAGCATTAGACTCTACCCCCTGCATGCAATCAATAGTTCCTCTTGAAGCCATGCTGAATGAAAGGGGAAGCTTTTGCTTGGCAACCACTTAAGTTCCGTTTCCCTGACATGCTGGATCTGTCCGAATGATGAGGAAGCTGGAAGATCCAGCAGTACTGAGGCACCCCACTGTAGTAATTCTCCATTTTGTTTCTAGTAGGGAAGTGAGAAATGGTGCTTGTTTCACGTGGGCCATTCCTTACCAGATGCTAATGCAATCGGGCTGAACCATAGCAAGAGATGGCCCACTTGCAAGAGCTGGAGCTGTCAGGACTGACTGCAGTAATGGAACTCAGGTCTGTGCTGGATCAAGCTGAGCACCAAAAGAATAGTGGGGCTGCCTGAACTCCCCCAGATGGGACAGCTCAGAGAAAGCAGTGCCCGTTTCACCTTTTATGATCTTTAGGCATTAGCTGTTAGATCATGTACAATACCTACATTTGCTCCTAGATTGTACTGCCGGTGTGCTCAAGTGAAGGCTGGCTTGAGGCTTGGCTGAAATTCATATTGAAATACATTTCCTCTGAACACCATTTCTCTCTATGGATCTGCATTTCTAGGTTGAAATGCTGGATTTCAATTTATTCTAAATAAATCAACATTGGTATTGTTTAAAGTGTTAATCTGTTGAATAAACTTTTAGATGCCTTAACCAGGTTTGACACAAAGGGCAGAAGGTGCACAAGGACATCAAAGTTAAAGTCATACAGAAACAGTAAAAATTACTTTGAGGACAGAGAAAGAGGAGATTTTACTAATATTCCTGTGGAGGGAAAGGTAGAAAACATGCACAAGACTAATTGTACCAGGTAGGACCACTTTGTTTTGCCCTGTATCCTGTATCCAGCTATGTCACAAAATGTGTCTAGAAAAAAACATTAAAAGATAGGGGAGTACAATTTTCCCCAATACACTTCCAGTTTATGAGCCCTTTGAGCTTGAGATGTCTCTGTTTCTCTTCCCTAAATTTGGTCAATGCCTCCTTGAAGCCATAACACCACAGTCCTGCTCTTGAGAGCTAAATATGAACTCTCATGTAATGATTTATTAATATTAATTAATAAATAATAGCAATTTGGGAAAGGATTTGTGTTTTCTCCTGTGCATCACTTAAGTTGCCTACATGAAATCTCCTCTGTCATTTTAGTGATAAATCACTTATACTATAATGTTTTTCCAAAGTTCTTTGCAGTATGCCTCTGGGTTTCTGTTGTCCTTTATTACCCGGTATTACCCTTATCATCTGCTTTCATTACTTCTGTGGTTTTGGCATAACTAATAAATGTGTTGAGCCATTCAGGCTCCCTATGGAATTCTGCTGCTAATGTCAGTTCTTGCAGTGGATGGAGATTTTACTCCTGCTTTTGTCTTTGGGCCACTTGCTCATCATCCATTGAAGAACTGTCCTTCTGACTGCTTAACTTCCTTCAAAGCTTTAGGCGAAGGATTGTTTTGAAAGTTTTTTTGGAAATCTGAGTGTATCTGGCAGGTTACCCATGTTGATTGTTTGTAAATGGAAGAACTGCAATATGCTTAGAAGGATTTGCCTTTAAAAGTCCTATTGACTTTTTCCCAAACATCCTGTATTTATGCAGGTGCCTGCTAGTTCTGTTCTTTGTTATAACTTCTATTAATTTATCAGTTGACGTCAGTTTTACGCTCTGCGAATGTACAGTTCCATGGGTTCCCCTGGGATCATTTTGTAAACTGGTGTCAGATTTTCCACTTTCCAATAATCACATGTTGAAGTGGATTTAGCTGAGAGGGTTGTCTGCTAGTATGTAACAGTTTATCCATTTCAACCTTGAGTTCCTGTTAGGCCCCTTGGATAAACAACTTCTAGTGACTTCATACTGTGTGTTTTGTCCACTTTTCCAAGTAAGTTTGGGGTCATAAAGTTTACTCACAATCATCCTCTTTGTAGAGTTTTCTGAATGTGCTCCATTTCTTCCACAAGGATTCCAAGAATTAATTTGACTTCTCTGCAATGGCTGTATCTTTTCAGAGTTCTTTAAATTCCCTTGTCATCTCCAGGCCACCCAGAGTTTCTGGAAGTCTTTCCACTTCTGAAAAGTCACTGGTACTTGCTCTGCCTGCTGCCCAGCAAGCCAGCACAGTGCCATGGGGCAGCACATCCCGGGCTGTGCAGTGCACCAGGCATGCACCATACCCTACCCAGCTGACAGGAAATCAGTGGGTGTGGAAGGAGGCAGCTGTGGGGTGGGACAGCCCAGAGAGCGGTAGCACAGTGAGGAGCGTTGAAGAGTTGAACAGGGAACATGGAAAAGAGCTGGGAACCATGAGGGAGTGGGTTCAGTGGTGTAGGGAGAATCTGAAGTGTTTTGAGACAATGAAGGTGTCGGGGAACTGCTGGATTTTACTGGATTTGTTAGAGGGGATTTGCTAATGAGCCATGGCTAGGGTGAGAGGGGGATGAAAGGAAATGTACACAGTGAGTGTAAACCACAAGCCATTAAAGCTAACGAAGCCTGGATTTTTTTTCCCTTGTCTTCCTAAAGCAGCTTGTCTTAATAAGATACTCACTTCTTCTGCACCACTTTGTATTTCACTTCCTGCTGTCACCATCTTGTTCACTTTCATTCTTGTTTTTCTAGTTTTACTCAAATACAATTCTTTGATTGCTTATTCATTATTCATAAAAATGATACTTGGCATTATTCACCTTCAAAGCTCTTTGCAAGCCTGCTGTGTCTGAGCCAAGATCAATGGTTAAGACAGAATTATTAAAAAAATGCTTTGCTGATGTGGTTTGGATTAATTAGCTTATTTTTGGTAGCATTTTTGGCTAATATCCTAGCTGATTGAAGATGGAGTCGTCTTGAAAATGCGTATTGGCATAGCAGCAGATATCTAAATTATAAACATGTAAGATATACTGAATGTTTCAGTTCCCTTTCAATTAAGTTTGAGGGTTGGATACCACATGTCATGCCGAGCTTAGCTATGTGGAAATAGATAATTGGTGGTCATCACTGTAGTACTGGGTAGTTCTTCTGGATATAGAAAGGAGAAGGAAATGGTTCGTATCCCAAAGAGCACATGGTCTAAGGATACACTCCGTGTGGGTTGTTTTCGTTAGGGCCCTGAGGACACTACTAGGCTTTACTGGCCCTGACTGGACTCTCCACACCCAGCCCACTGCCCAAGACCCCCTTGTAGCCTCCTGGGGCTGCCGGCTCCTGCCCCAGTGATGCTGCAGTGGGGATCTGCACAACTCTGTCTGGCCAGCCATGGACCCTAACGAGCCAGGCCCACCTGTATTCCCATCTCCCAGCCTGGTTTCAGGTGGAGGTGCCCAATTCCTAGGGCTGGGGCCGTGCCCTGGCTTGTGCTGCTCCCTGGCTTGCAGTGCTGTCCTGGGAGAGCATCCCACTACTGGCCCCTAGCCCAAGGGGAGCAGCCAGCCTTTGGGGCACCTTGACAATTTTCTTTCTTTTTCCCTTTCCGTTATTAACTTTTCTCTCAGCAATTAACTTTTCCCTAAGCACTTCTTATTCAAAGTTAACAAAGCTGCATTTTTTCACTGGAGACTTCTTACTCGCCAAGAAATTTCATTTTGGCAATGAAACCATTAAAGAAGTGATAGTGGTGATGGTTTTCTTTTGTAATGTTTGGTTTTCACCCTTCTTTCCTACACGTTTCCTAAATGAGGCTACGGTTCAGGGTGCGTCAAAATAAATATTAACCGTATTTCAGAAATGATAAACACCAGAAAGTAGATATTTATCAAATAAAATGATGCAGTGTTATTTCAAAAATACTAAGAAAGGTTAAAGAGAGAGAGTCTGGTTCTGACTGTAGTTTTAAGCCATGGAAACGCTACGTAACATAACCGTAACAGCACATTGCTCATTTTATCATTGTGAGCAGTATCTGTTTTCAGTGGGTAACAGCTGTACAGGGCCTTGCCGTCAGCCTCTATTTCCCGCCACGTTCTCCCTGTCAGCACTGAGATTGGTATCTGACCCCAGTGGAACCGAGCAAGCACGTGAAGCTGCCCCAGAATTAACAGTAACAACGTTTCAGTGTCCAAAATGATGCTTTCGTTGTATCTCAATGGGCCAAAGCTATGCAACCTGCTGGGCTAAAAAAGGTTGCAGTGGCCTTGTCCGAAACCTCTCGGGCATAGCATGGTTATCAGTAACCAAGTGCTTTGAGCAGCGACTGCTGGAGTGGTGTAACAGGATGTTTTGTTGCTGCTCGTCAGTCTGGAAAAGCAGCACAAAAAAAAAAAAAAAATCACAAAATAATTCAGGTTGACTGTCTCTGAGTCCTGAAAGGTGCCCAAGGAGCAAGGGTAAGAGCTTGCCTGCGATGTAGGTTGTTTGGATGTGTGACTGCAGGACTTCACTGCTCACTTGGGACTGTATAGTAAATTGGTATTTGCTTTGATAGCCTGCTAGTATTTGAGTTGAAACAAGGCACTAGAAAATTATTCCCACTGAATCACTGTCCACAGTTGGTGATATGAACTTTGTGGATCACTGCATGCCTGCAATGCATTTGTCTGGGAAGCACAGTCCTCTTCCCATGCATAGTTTCCTATCCATCTCATCAAACTGATTGGAAGGTTTTTCAAGGGCCCCTTTTAAAGTGTTCCTACGTAGTGCCAGCATTTTGTGTCTTTCTGAGTCAGGTCCCATTCATAGCTTCTCTTCCAGTGCATGTTTCATACACAAAAATAAACATTACATGGTATATAATAAGCTATCTAGGACACTTTTCCAGAATTCTTTTGTTTGCATGTGATGCATACTGGGATTGTCTTTGCAGATGAGGTCTGGAGGTCTAATGACTCAGAGGCATAGCTTTTTACTTGCTGATGATATCAGATACGGTTGGCCTGGTAACAGCAGATGCTGCAACTACATCAGCAGTTCGTCTCTCTAGGAACTGATGAAAGCAACGCAGTGTTCATAAAAATGAAATCCCTGGCCTTCTAAACTCCTATACCACAGCAGCCTGTATGCAAATGAGCCCTGAGAGCGTGCAGTGCCAGGGTCATGGGCAATATCAATATTCCCAGAAAGGACGCATTGCTGGTGTCTTAACTGGCCATAAAACTGGACAGAGCAGCTGGGCATTAACTGACTGCTCTTTCGGGAGTTTTTAGGAGTCAAGGAAGACAGTTGTATGCATTTTCTCACTTCTCTTGAAACATTAAAACATATTCTTAGTGCAGATAAAGAAACTACATGCTTGTACACATGTTAGGCTGAAGCAAGGGAAGAATGGAACCAAATGAATTTGTAACAGTGATGAAGATTGTAGATTTTTTTCATTCTGAAATCCCTGAGGGAATGGAATTTAGTTGTCCTGGCTGACATGAGATAAAAGTATTCCAGAGTCTGAAGAAAGCAGAAAGAAGCTTTTGGAACAGAAACTGGCTGGCAGCATCTAAAAATGTCCTGTTTTCAGGTTATGTAATAATATATTTATTATTTATTATAAATATGCAGCTTTATATTTGCCTGTATACACGTGTGCAGTTACTGAAGTAATGAGGACCGTACACAGATTTCCAAATATGGGAGTTGGGCCCCCATTAAAATGTTTCTCTGGCACTGTTCAGCTTTGGGAGGATTCTTTTATCTGATGTTCCTTTCGGGGTGTACATAAATGGAGTGATACTGAGAAAAATGATTGTTCCTGCACTCTGTGGATACATAAGCCTGACAACAAAGAGTCCCTGCAGATTTTACTCTCTGTAGAAGGAATAAGTAATGCTAGTTCTGTAGGAGAGATATTGGAATATTTATCAGGGTGATGTGTGTGTGTCAAGGAAGGGTTTTCTATCCTAATTGCCTTCCAGTAATCTGACTTTCAAATGCTCTTCCTTTGGATTTTTATCTACATGTTTCCTTCTCCCTTATGCTGACTGAAAGGTCCCTTGTTTCCAGGGTGAGCTAATACTGCTCCTAAATCAGTCAGTTGATACAGAGGAATAAGACTGCCGAGAAACAGTGGTAGCATATTTTATTCTTTTGAGGGTAAGGGAAGAGGGATTACAGGGTGTCTGAAAGAAAAACTTGGGAAAATAAGATTGCTGAAAAAACCTTGCTGAAAGCTAAAACTCTATTGTTGGGATTATGCCCAGAAAGGCAAATGAGAATGCAGAAGACAAACAGTGAGCTCAATATCTGGAATGAAAGAATGGGAGAAGGGTTTGGCACAGGGTCAGGGAGATGTTGACTTGGCCAAGAGGAGGTATGTAGAAGTGGCTGTAACCTGGGTAGTGCCATTGAACGAACGGGGCGAAGGCAAACAGAGTGAGTCTGAACCAGAGGTATTAGAAAAAATTGCACAGAACTCGTGTGAAGAAAAGTAGCTGGGCTAGGAAGAAAGTGTTTCACGTTAGAGGAATACAGGTAATAATTTGGGGTGACTCTGCAGCTAGATAGTTGTGAGTAATTTGGTAGTAAATGCATAGATATGATTGGCTAATATTTCTGACTGTTGCTCTGCCAACAGCAGGGAATTATTCCTTAAAATAGGGCAAAGTAAAGAAACAAGACTGTAACTTGGACATACAGTAAGGCAGGGAGTGTGTGTGGAAAATTATAAAACCTGTCCAAATGACAAGGGAGGATTAACCCATGCATCTTGCCTGAGTTGGATGCACTGGATGATTTATTAGACTAGCTCCTATTTCTAGCAGAGGCTTGGATGTTTGTGTGTGGAGGCGAATTAGATCACATCACAATAATTTTTTACCTTTTTTTTCCTCTGCCCGCCCACTCTTCACTACCACAAATGTCTCAGTGCCCAAATGGCGTGCACTGCCTTCTCAGCTGGACAATTGTATACATAAACTGCTCTACAGGTGCAGCTGCACAGCAAACCCTGTTTTTACAGCGTCACTCACCATGTAACCCTGCACTTACCTTCTTTTTTCAAGCAGAATTAATCCTGCTGCATCTTGCAAATATTAATTTTTTTCCTTAGGATATTGCCATTCTTCCCACTAACCACACACATCCTGCTGGATGTGGATCCCATCAGCTGCAGTAGGCCTTTTTTCCCTGAAAATATGATATTTCATATATTTCTAAGACAATGTATTTTGGTTGGTTCCATCACACTTGTAAATTTTTGTCTATATCATCATGGTTATTTCTCTTAATGTCAGTATCCAATTTTCTAAATGCAAAATTAATTAAGGCTGTAGCTAATGATGGCCCAGACCTTGACATCATCATTGGACACAGTTGGGGAAGGGGAAAAAAGGTCCATATATGGAATTCTGTTGCAGTAAAAAGTGTATTCCAGGGCTTTTCTTTCTGCTTCCTTTACTTCTCTTAAGTCCTGGACTTAGAGCCAAGGATTTGGGTTTAAGTGGCTCTATTGATCTGGTGCGGAGTGAGTCCCTGAAGTGATGATTTGCCTTTGCTGCCTTGCTGAGAGGAAGATGTTATCCTCTTAGATCATTATTTAAAAGTGCTGAGATTCTATGAATAGACAAACAGTAGCAGTTAAGGGAGATTATGAAGCTGGATGTTCTATATGGCTTCAGGAAGCTAATACTCCCAGATATTAGAGGCCTGATCTTTCTATTGTATTACTCTGTGCCACTTTTCATGTTAGGAACACAGCACAGCAAGACAGCCTTTTTTGCAAGAGAACATCTAGGATCTCTGCTTCATTTCCTTTTTTCCCCTTTTTTCCTGTGTTGCCATGTCTTTTTGCTATGTCTGTGGGGTTTTTTATTTACAGGGCCGCCGGATGAAACGGCAGGCTGACGTCTGGGGGAGCTGGGGTGAATGGGGCAAGTGCAGTCGGAGCTGTGGCGGTGGAGTCAGCTTTCGGCAACGGCGCTGCTATTCCCAAAGGTGAGGGCTAACCTCCTTTTTTCTTCTTTTTTTTTTCTTTTCTTTAAATGTGTTGTACTGTTACTGAGCTCCTGCAGTTGTGTTCCAATATACATCCAGAAAAAAAATGACTTAGTGTTTGATCCCAGGGGAATGAGTCCACTTTGAGATGAACCTCAGTTTCAGTCTTGTCACTGCTGTTTTGAGTAGTGCCCTCTTCAACACATGCTTGCTTTGGCTCCTTTGATAGAGCACAGCAGTGCTGTGTGAGATTTCTGTGTGAGATTTGAGGCTGTGCAATCAGGGGATTGGCATGGTAGCAGCTGTTCAATCAGGTCTAGTGTGGCAAGCCCTGAGAGAGATGGAGAACAGGCCAGAGCAGTTGGTTTCTCTCCCGAGAGATGGGGACAGTGCTGAGGTTTCCTCAGGTTTATGATTCCCAGGATGGTAAATTGCCCCAGAAGAAACGGAAGAGTGAATTTGGCTCAAGCAGCGTTAGCACTGTGCCACCTCATGTGCCGCTGGGCTAGCTGCATCCTAATGAGGATGATAACCAGTACTGCACGTGTTGGGAACGATGGGCCTTAGAGATCCTGTTGTGGATGAAAACAAAGCAAAGGAGGAAAAAAAAGCCAGACTCTCAACAACATTCTGAAAAGAAGAGCCTCTCTCTGTTTAGAGAAATGAGAGGAGGTTTTGTAATAGAAGAAGCCAGAGTTATGAAGCACTGCTGCTTCCCACACAGAATAAAGAAAGGTCTCTTTTTAAGGCTGCCCATTATGGTGTATACCTGCCAGAATCCCTGGAGGCCTGTCTCTCCATTTTAGGAATGCTGAGCTGTTAGGCATTGATTGGCTTTTTAGATCAATTTCCTCCATAATTGTTCCTCTCCATAATTCTCAGCTGGGGTCATTTGACTGGAATAAGGGTGTTGCACACTTTCCATAGGCATGTTTAGCTCTTCCTAGTAAGGGGCCTATTGTGCACAAAAAAATCGAGATAGATGATGCACAAAGATATTTTGAATTGGCCACTATCCTCCTGCTGCTCATAACATGTTTCTCTTTCTTGTATGAACACCTCGACCCTTTGCTGGTGGACAGTGGATTAAAATCTCAGCTTCCATTATTAGTTGAAATATGGCCCTGAAGAGCTGTACTGCAGTTGTTCATGGTGTGTGTCTCATTCATGCCAGAACCCAAACCATAGCATAAAATACCACTAGAAAATGCCAGCTTGCTTTAGTGGTGAAGAAGTGCATTTTAGTTATTTTGCCATTTCAGGGAACTCTGTGAGGGTGATATGCTCGGTGTGAAGGTGATATGTAACATCTGCCATGAGATGACTTTTTGCTTGTGTGTTCTTCAGAGAGCTCCATGTATTTTCTCTGTCTTCCAGGACAGAAGGTCCTTCCAGTTGTGTTGGACCAACACGAAGCTATCGGTCATGTAATGTTCAGGTATAGTGCTCTGGTTTTGGGTTTTCTTGCCAGTTGCTTCTTTTCCCCACACAAACATCATTCTTATTTCTGATGTTTCCCCACACAAACATCAGAAAGAAGATGTGATTATTAGTGTCTGTTTCTCTGATGTCACTGGTGGATGCAGTTCATTAACAGTACCCCTTCAAAAGTATATTGAAATTATGCCCCAATTTAAATGGGAGGAATAAGAATAAACACCAAATTTTTATTGTATACTTTATTTTCCTCCTTTTTTTAATAGTCCAATGCAAACATTTTCTCTTCCAAACAGAACTGCCCGGAAGGCTCCCGGGATTTCCGGGCAGAGCAGTGTGCAGAGTTTGATGGGACAGAATTCCAAGGCAAGAAATATAAGTGGCTTCCATATTATGGAGGTAATGATAAACATGGGGGGTTACACTTCATCGCTACCTATCAGCAGTATGTTTTGAAGTGACTGTAATGTTTTTAACCGTAGTATCCTTGCAGGGTACTTCCTTAGTTGGAGTGGGGGGCAGGAGGTGGCATGGAAAAAAATCCTTTTGCCAGCAGCAAAGCATTGCTGTCCTGAAGACACTGGATGCATGGGCCAAGAGACAGCGTTGCAGCAATATGTACTTGTCCCTTGTAACAGCCATTCCTCCAGAAACACCGCTCGAGGAAATCTGGAACTGGTTGCAGCTAGGTTCTGAAGTGTTAGAGGAGCAGAAGTTCTGCTGTGTTTTCCAATATTGGCAAAGGAATATTAGCAGGGCACAAGAGAAGCAAATGTATATAATTAATGAGTGCTTCAGAAAATACGGCATCTCTTCAATTGGCCCATGCTTTCTTGAGGAACCAGCTCAGAAGGCAGGTGTGGGAACCAGGGGTCCTTGCTCTGAGATTTGATGTGGTGTCATTCACAGTTGGTTAACAAATTATGAGGGATTTTAAGATGGATTTAAAGGGGTTTTTGTTGATTGTTAAAATAACAGTTCTGTATCAACACTTGTTCTCATTCTAGAAAGCCCTGTACTCCAAGGGAGTAGAAGAGCAATGCTACTAAGGAATAACCAAATATCCACTTAGACCAATGTCCCCTGAGGAAATATATGCACAAAGTGAGACTTTACCAGGGTATTTTTCCAGCCTCCAGCAGTGTGTGACCCAGAAATTTGTTCAATATCTGCCACTTAGTATCAGTCCACTCCTCTGTCTCTGCTCCTGTGATCTAGAACTAGGCTCCTGGTGCAGTATCAAGCTATTATATAATGTTTCTTTTTTCTCTCCTGCCAGCACCTAATAAGTGTGAGTTAAACTGTATTCCCAAGGGAGAAAACTTCTACTACAGGCACAAGGAAGCAGTGGTAGATGGGACTACCTGTGAACCTGGCAAGCGGGATATCTGTGTAGAGGGAGTTTGTCAGGTTAGTCATCTTGTTACTTCCTTCATTCATCACTGCGTCTGTCAATCTTTCTGTTGTCTCTCTTTGTTCTACTTGACCTTTCATAAGAGCATCAGAAAAGGTGAATCATTCCGTTTCAAGGTGCTGGGGAGCATGTGGAAAGCATTTATCTGGCTCAGGATGTGAAATAGTAGATTTCAGCTTTGTCATTTCTCTGTCAACTCCTCCTCTGCCCTGTCCTGGCTTTCCAGGCTCCCTAGATTCAGGCTTTCTCAATAGATCTGTCCAGCATTTGGCCTTTTTTTTTTTTTTCCTCTGTCATTACAGTTTATTCCTATTAATGCTCCTGTGCTCTGACAGGCTGTTGGCTGTGATAATATGCTGGAATCTGCCAAGAAGGAGGACAAGTGCCTGCAGTGTGGAGGAGATGGCAGCACCTGCTATGGTGTGAAGGGCACTTTTGATGTGGCCAGCCTCCCCAAAGGTACAGATGATCCTAGGTAGTTTGGGCAGGTGAGAAGGAGAGAGTTAAACCAAAAATCAACTGCTACAAGGGCTGGTGGGGACACCTGCTCACGTGTTTGTTATAGGCACGCTTGGATGTTCACTTGAAATACCTGTAGGGTGTGTGGCCTTAGCATCAGAAAAGGTACTGTTGGCCTTATCCTGGGAATCACTTCCTTGATCTGTGTCCATACTGAAGTACTTGCCATGATGCCAATGTCTTTCCCTGCTCCCTCTCCAGCAGGTGCTATAAATGCACCGTAATAATGTCACCGTACACCGCCTTCGTGAGGCTGTCCAGCGTCTTGATAGCCCCACCAGGACACGTGCAGGGCTGGAAATGGGACTGCATCTTCTGCATTTGGCCAATTTTGAAAAATGTCAAGATGTCAACTGCACTTGTGGTCACATCTCTGTATGTTGAACTCCAATATGATTCTTGCTGAAATTACAAAGATTTCAAAATGTAGAAAATGGACTTCTCTGAGGTGTCATTGGAATTTTTGACACATGGACTGATCTGTGGCTAATGTAGGGTGAGGCTATTCAGCATGCAGTTAAAGTGACAACGGAAATGCTTCATGTCACCACCAAAAAGCTCATCTAGTTGTTCAGGCACCAATGAAACCATGAGCACCTTTGGCACAGAAGAGTGCTGTGTGGCATCCACAGTCAGATATTGAATAATCCCCCTTTTGTTTTCCAGGTTACAATCAAATTTTTATTATCCCTATGGGAGCCACAAGCATCCAAATTAAGGAGGTTATGCCCAGCAGGAACTTCTTAGGTATGATTGATGTCAGAATCTGTGTGTCAGTCCATTTGGATTCCAGCCATTATGCTAAAATCTGGTTTTCAGGTATGGGGATTGGCATGTTTACCTTGAGGGCTTGATATGGCAGAGTGAAAAACTGAATATCAGGATCTGAATACTGAGGATCCTTGAAATGTGAGTGATGCACAACTCTGGGCTTTACATTTGCCTCATTTCTTCTCCTGTGGAGATCTTGCTGTTGGGTGGGGAATTAAAATACCCAAACCACATTGAGACTTCCTGCCTGTAACTTACAAGGAGTCTAGTTGATATAGCAAAATTTGGCTATGACTTCTGTTGTTTGGTAAATGCAAACCCTACCTACTCCTGCCATCTAGAAGTTTGGGGTGGGCTTCTTTTCCCCATAGATTTCTTCTGGGTATTTGTACAGCCTCAAACTCTGGTCATTCTGCAGAGGGTGAAAAGGAGGAAGAAAAGGCCTTGCCTAGCTTTCTGGGCAGGGCTGAGGAAATTCCAGTGGAGAAAGCTAATACTCTTCTGCCTTCTGAGTGTTCCATCACTCAGTGCTTAGGACAACTCAGTCCGGTGAGGATTTCCTTTGTAGAAAACTGGATTCAGCACACATCTTGCTTTCTGAATAGAATCTGATGAACCAGATAGTAGTGTAAAGGCAGTGGAGTGTGAATCCCACATCTTAATGGCAAGCAGGACAAAGGCTGACATCCGCTGTGCCCCAGCAACTAACAGTGGGGAATGCAGAGGCAGGGCAGGAATAGGCTGGAGGCATTTGGCTGCACAGCAAAATAGTGCTTGATCTGCAGCAAAGCTGGCAAGAACCACTGTTTGAATGTGGAGCTGCTTCTGCTAAAAAAGCCATACAGGAAGGGAAGGACAGCATTGATGGAGGATGATGGTCACCCTCATTTGCTTGTGACACAGTATTGAGTGTCACAGGAAACAGGAGCAACCCTGTGGGTTCTGATGATCCTCTTTCTCTGGCATGTGGGTTTGTCCAGCTGTCAAGAACGTGCGAGGCGAGTATTACCTGAACGGGCACTGGACAATCGACTTCAGCCGGGCGCTGCAGGTGGCCAGCACGGTGCTGCACTATGACCGTGGCTCGGAGGGTGATGTGGCCCCAGAGCTCCTCCATGCCCGGGGTCCCACCACAGAGCCCCTTGTCATTGAGGTGAGCAGCTGAGCCTTCCCCTGCTGACACTCTGCTCTCACTTTGCGCTGTGGGAGTGCGCTGGTGGATACCACTTGGGAAAAGCTGGAGACATGACAGGGCCCCCAGGAATCTTACAAGGCTGTGGGCCTTCAAGCTAGACCATGGCGGTCTTCTTGCAGAAATAGCACCTATTGCTGCTCTGGTTCTATTGCCCAGAAATGAGCAGTGCAAGGCTCGATGTTGGTTTCCTTCCTATTCCTTTGGCTCTGGCTTTAAGGGAGGCAAGAGTCAGCACCAAATGGTGTTGGGGCGGGGACAGGCTCCAAGACACTGCTTGTTATACTGTGCTGTAGGGCAGGAAAGATACTTGCTGTGCCAGGAGCAGCTGGATCTTCTAAAGCTGAGAGGGATGAATGTTCCCTTCTCTGAAAAATAATGCTCTCCAGATTATGATAGAAGGCAAGGAGAAAATACCGTGCAGAGAATTAGTGCTTCTTGAATGGGAGGGGTGCAAGTCCGCTCAAACCCTCAGACATGGTGGGGAAATGCTGTGAAGAGAAAAAGTAATTTCCCTGACTTCCTCCCATGCTTTTGCAGCTCATCAGCCAGGAGCCAAACACAGGGGTACAGTATGAGTATTACCTGCCTCTGCAAGGACAGGCCTCCGGTTACAGCTGGAGCTACAGTTCCTGGAGCGAGTGCAGCTCCGAATGTGGAGGAGGTAAGGGGAGAGGACCTGATCCATGGTGGCTGGTGTGGGGTTCATATCCACACCCTGCAGGCAGTGTGACAGTGTGCTGCCCTCTGCAGCAGCTTCCCAGCAGTCTCCTGCTGGAAGGCAGCACAGGTATATGCAGGGTGTTGCTAAGGTTTTGTCAAGGGAGGGCCGTGCATGGAGTCACCACAGGGCTGTGCCCCATGCCTTGTTCTGTCTTATTTTCCATTCCCTAGTCCTCCGACTTATTACTAGGACCTGTTAAGAATCTTCATAGATAGCCTTTGTTTTGTTTTGCTTCAGGTCTTCATAGTCCTTTCAACCACTTGAGAGGTCCTCTCCAAAGAGACCTGGCCTACATTAGTGAATCACATCATTCTCCTCTGCCACAGCCTGGAAGATTCCCTCTCTCCAAGAGGACTGTCAGATCTCCTGGGGTGTCCCATCATATTCAGTTTGCAGATTCTTCCATGAGCAACATTATGGATTTTAAGTTTAAAAGAAAAACAAACCAAAAAACTTCAATCAAACAAACAAAAAACCCCTCTCCAGCTGATTAGTATATAGAGTTCTTATCAACCTCTTCTGGGCTTCTGTGTTAATGGCCATTCTGGCAGCTTTTGCCATATTGAGATTGTAGGTGCTAAAATTGTCTTTGCCTGGGCACTCAAACCCTATAGGAAGCATGAAGAGTTGCAAGTTTTACTCCCATATCCAGTCTTCACAAGACTGACCTTTTAAGTGTAACGGGAGACCCCCCCAGATCTGCTGTGCACTGCACACATCTTGCAGGGCTCCTTCATGAGCAACTTATGGGAAGGGCACTTCCCTTGTGAGTCCTGATCCATAATCTAACAGGAAAATTCCCCTCAGCTACACTGAACTATACTGCCTCCCTTGCTCTTCCAGCAGGATCCTATACTGTGGGAAGGCATCATTTGTCCATATAGTGAGAGACAGAGAACTGCACCTGTCTCTTTTCCAGAATGGCTGGGACAGGTGTGGGTTCTACGTGACTTTAGAAACTTGTCTTGCCAACCCCAGTGCGTTGCAAACCTGGTCCTGGGTAGCTTGTGTTGATCAGATACTCTCTTGCTTGTCCTCTAGGTTTCCAATCCCGCTTGGTGTTTTGTACCATAGACAATGAAATTTATCCGGACTATATGTGCAGGAACAAACCACAACCAGACAATAACCGGACGTGTGGTCATCAGCCTTGTCCCCAGACAAAACGGTACCATTTCTTTCCTTCTTCTGGACTCTGATTTCTTCCTGAGGTGCTTTTGGAACCGAGAAAGAGAGTGACCCTCTCACTTCTGCCCTCCAGCATGGTTCTCTCCAAGGAGGTACTTCACTTCTTAGAGAAAGCCAAAGACAAAAGATGGGGATGGTAACACAGTGAGGAGCATTTCTGTATGCGCAAGGAAAGGGCTTAATACATCCTGCATTCATTTTATAGACCAATTAAATTTGCTTTCCAAAATAGGATTGTGGAAGACAGTTGTCTAGCCCTTGTAGGAGATATGAAACAGATTCTCTGGCTTTTCTTCTCTTGAGCTGGAGCCTACAAAGACAGAGTAGAAGGTCTGAGCTGGTGTCATTTTATGTCATTTCTGCATTCCCAGCGTCCTTTCTGTTAGAAAGGGATGAATCCTGGAGTCTTTTCATTCTCCAGCATTTTCAAACCCTTTCACCCAGCCATTTCCACCTTGTCCCTTACAGCTGGCTTCACTTGGCTCTTAATGCGCATCCAGAGCTGTAACATGAGCATTAGCTGTGTATCTCTGTATGAGTGGAGGCCTCTGAGAGTGCTGGTACGCGTGAGAGGGCACCTGGGAGCTTTTCTGAATACATGTCAGCCTGTAGCCACTTGTTTTAAGTTCTTTAAAACCTTTGTTCTATATATAAAGGACTTCTTACATCTACCTGCCGCAAGCCTGGAGCCACAGCGGCGCTCGGAGCTCTCAGACGAAGAGGTAACAAGGAGAAGGAAGTTACAGAAAGCACAGGAAGGCAGCTGCTCTCCTCTGCTCTCCGCCTAGTTGCCCGCTGAAGTCCGTGGGGGCTTTCCTCTTTGGCACTGGTGGTAGAAGTGGGTGTTGCTTTGCTTTTGATTCTTGCCAGTGAAAATGGTGGTGGAGGGTGCTGGCTGGCAGCTTTGCTTAGGTGGCTGCACGTGCCTCTGGTAACTTGATTCTTAGGGGACTGAGAAGGGGAAAATTTCTTCATAGCTTCTGGCTGCTTATTCTCATGTTTTCTCTGGAATCAGGGTAAAGAAGTTCTGGAAGATTTTTTAAAATAAATTTACTTATCAAGATAAATAAAAGAACATAAATGAAAAGAGAGCGTGATTGATTGGGCAATTGTAACATTGGCCAGCATGCCATAGTGAAAGCCTTAGGGTTTCTTAAAAGCACTTCTTGCTTTGGCATGGGCCCTAAAGCAGGCAGAAAAGAGCCTGTAAGGTGTGATGAGTACAAGGATGTGACAGATACAATAATGTACACTGAGATATGAGAAGTTAAAAGTGTCAAAAGCAAAACAGTTGTCCCCCAGCAAGCTGCTAATAGCTTAGGACTGGCAATTTTTGCCCTCTGATGAGGGTCCCAGCCTTACGGTTGACCTTGTCTTACAAAGCAAATGAAACAAGTGTCAGAGAGGTCCTGACTCGCAATTGAAGGAAGCTGTAGGTGATCCCATCTGGTTGATACAGCCTTTCCAAAACTGTACATTTGCTTTACAGGAGGCAGAATACAGTTGTTGGGGGAAGTTATTCCCATTGGAACTTTTGAAAAAACTTGATCAATTAATTTGTTATAAGCCCTGCAACCACATCATTCTAAATGGCTTCTACTGAGTGTATTTGTTCCCTTTTATAGTGAAGGCCATTCAGTTTTGGGTTGATATTTGCATCTTTAGCAATAAAGAAGGGTCTGTTTAGGAGCTGGACCATGGCAGAGTCTACTGTGGAATTCCTGTTAGGATGTGAATGTGAATTGGCTGGCTGAAACTCGGTTTAGGGGTAATAAGGGCCAGAGTAGAGAAGTAGCTGGAATGCAGGGGGAGAAAACATGAACTGCCTTCACTCCCTGGCTGGGCCTTACCTGGCTGCAAGGGGACATAGCAGCTGGCAAGCAGATCACCATGATGCTCCCCCTCCACAACCAGTGCCTTTGGACTGCACTGCATGCTGGATTTGAGGATGAAACATCATATTGTCCCTGAAGCCAGGCCATGCGAGCTGTGCTTCCAGCTACCTGGCTAGCTCTGAGAAGCTGGAGTGGCCATGGGCAGAGATTTTAGCATCTAAACAGATTTTTTTGTGGACATTCCTCTTGTTAGCAAGGGTGTATCATTTCTGCAGCAGCTTCAGCAACCAAAGACAGGACAAAATCTATTTACGTTTTTGTGGGCTTTTTGTATGTGTGCTGCAGTTAGAGAATTTGACTGATGGGAGGAATAAACCAGCTTTCTACTGACTGTCAGTGAAAAGTTAAGCACTTCTGAGAGTGTCTGGCATGGTTTGTGGGCAGAGCGAGGACTTGGCTTGGTTTTACTGTTTCTGATAATGTCTGGAGTGTATAGTGCGGGTTTTCAGGTTGTTGTGGTAGCTTTTCTTTTAGCTGCTCTGGATTGTTTTCTTTGAGCTTTTTCTTTCTTTTTCTTTGATATTCTATTCCAGATATGACATTTTTGCAGACATCAGGAGACCAAAAGCCATGGAGAGAGATCTTCCCCTTCTGGGAGAGCTCTGCATTTCCAGAGAAACAAGTGTTTTGTAGCTGGAGATATGTCTCTGGAGTGGGACTAATGCTCTGCATTGCCAATTAAGCTGGGCACGCTTGGTCAAATGGGAACTCGCCTCTGATTCTGTTCTGCAAAGGGACATCATCCCTGTTTGATTTCTACAGGGATGTGGCACTGACTCCTCTGTGCCTCCTGGCAGTTTGGCTGGGCTTACTTTTTTTTGTTTTGTTGATTCTGTGACCTGCAGGTGGAAAACGGGAGAGTGGGGATCCTGCTCAGCTACCTGTGGTGGGGGCACCCAGACTCGCTCTGTGTACTGCGTGGCCTTTGACGGGCAGAGCTCGCAGGGGGTGGTGGATGACACCGAGTGCATGGCCTTCGCCCAGCAGCCGCGCCGCAGCCAGCCCTGCAACGTCAGGCAGTGTGCCAGCTGGAGCACCGGGCCCTGGTCCGAGGTCAGTGCCCCTGGGCAGGTAACAGCCTCTTGGCACCTACTGGAGGAGGCTCTCCCAAAGCCTGGGGACAGAGAGCCAGGCTCCTATTCTGGGACTGCAAAAAGCATGTGTCCCTGGAGAACTTGTCCCTGCAGCTCTCCGATGCCCTCCTATGAACACATCCCTATTCCTCAAAACTGTGCATGCCCCTGCACCTCTGCTCTTCTCATTGCATATTCCCTCTTCTCTGCTCTGCCAATCCTTTCCTCACTGCTGTATTTTTATCAGACCCCCCACACCTGGCACTGGCTTGGTTTCTGAGCCAGGCCTGGTGAAGGCGGGGGGTGGGCAGGAGAGCTGCTGTCCATCAACTGAGGATGTGCAGCAGCACACGCTCCTCTGTGAAACCGGAGCTCATGGCTTCTGCCTGTGCTGGTTATTTCCATGCATTTTGCTGCCTCAGCATCACCAGCCCAGGACAGCAATTCCACCGTCACAACAGCAAGATACTCTCGAGACACTGGTGACCTGCTGTTTGCTGTGCGTCTGCACAGGGCTTCTCCAAACACAGCCACGTGGTGCATTTTTGGTGCTTGTGCGCATTTATATCTGCAGGAGCGGAAACAGCTCAAACTGTGCGTGCTCAGTGCAGCCAGGCAGGCTTTTAGAAGGCATCTTACATTCCAAAGGCTTAGAAAGTAAAGGGAATGTCTACTCAGTCCCTGAAGTACAATTGAATTTTCCTCTTTTAGAAGAAGTACGTGCATGCTTGCAACGCTTGACTTGCAATCTTGTCGTTGTACTTAGACTGTCCGAGCTGCGCAACAGCACAAAATGCAACTCCGAGGCATGATCACCTAGACTGGAAAGTCCTTCCACCCCCTCTTCTCCCCCCACCTTGTGAGATGCGAGGTGTGACTTTGGGGTTGTGGAGTAAGAGCGCTGTTTGGGGAAGGCACCAAGGGTCATGTTCTTACAAACTGATTCCTGCATGATTCATTGCGGGGTTCTCAGAAGTGACTGTGTTTCAGGTACTCTCAGAGTTAAAAGGTTACTCTGGTAAATGAATGGTTGAAACTCAGCTGGGAAGCTCATCTGAAGTGATTCAGACTGTCCCCAAGTTAATGCTCTCTGTAAGGCACCTTGGTAATTCATGTAGGAGTAGGTTAGATTCCAGGAAACACCGCTGTGAATTTAAGAGGGCGTTGAAAATGTCACAAACTAGTTACTAGTATAGAAGTTGTCACAGCTCCATGCTGTAAAAACAGAGCACAAGGTCTTCAGGCAAAAGACATAAGCAATAGAAGAACCTAACCTTTTACCTTCCCTAAAATTCGTTACCTTGCATTGATTTTAATCAGATGTAAATAACATGAGTTTCCAGATATTGTCAACCATTTTTTGTTCTCAATGTATTCTGCAGTGTTGATATTTTTCTAAATTCATCCTCCACATCTCCTTTGGGGAGAGATCAAGAGTAATTACATGACTAGGCCAAAATCATCCAGTGAGCTCCAGATCTCCCAGATCCTATCCCATGCTCCCATGCCTTATTGTCTCCTCTACAGCATAAACACCAACTCTGCTAATTCCCACCCCAGAAAATTATTTTAATGATAGCTGGTTGTTTCAGGCAGTCTCAAAATGGTGCTCTGCTCTAATGACAGGGAGCCCAGCATGGAATTGCAAGAGGAAACCAGGTGCTTCTTTGTAATTGTTGGGTCCCTTTCTGCAGTGCTCAGCCAGCTGTGGGGAAGGAGTCCAGACCCGGACTGTCACCTGCAGGACGCAGCAGGGCTCTCAGGCTCAGGACTTCGCTTGTCTAATGGAGCCAAAGCCATTGGCCACCCAGCCCTGCCTCAAGGAGAACTGCATCCAGGAAATCGGCTGGCACGTTGGAGACTGGGGTCTGGTGAGCACCTCACTGTCGTGGCCCAGAAATGACTGATTGTATTGCTGTGCTCCTCACGAACGAGCTTTGATCCGTGCAGTCTGCACACTGGCTGAGGCTGGGAGCAAGTACTGCTTCATTACCAGCCCCTTGGCTCACAGTTGTGTTGTAACTGGCACTAGTAATGCTCCAGTTAATCTGATGCCTGCTTTGTGTGCAGCTGCTACAAAAATAAATCCTTCTGAGGGGAGATTATCGTTTCAGTGACAGTGGCAAAATGCAGCCAATAAGCTCAAACAATCCACTCTTGCTGCTTATTCCCAATTCTTTGCTCCATCGCCATGATCAGCAGAACAGCTCTCTGGCCAAGTGTGGCTTAGAGCTCTAGGCTTCGGGACTGGTCATTGCACTTGGTGATATGCTTTCAAGTACATTTTTGTAATTATTCAGATAAACTGTGCTTCAGATGGATTAATCTTGTCTTTGTGGTGGAAGCCAGACTCTGTTCGACCTGGGAAAAGTGTCAGGGGGTAGAGATACGGGTAGATCCAATGCATCAGGTGACTTCCAAACATACTTTTTCACTTCTGTGCTAGCCAGACCAGCTTGTTCTGAGCCAAAACATGTTATATCTGCTTCTTCATGAGATGTGGGCCAAGTTTTAGTTACAGCTAGAGAAGTTTCATATCTTAATCTGATCTTTCTCCTGACTTTCTGATATCAGAAGAGCTCCTATCTGCCTCTCTGAATTCGAGAGAAATACTCTCCCAATGTTTATAGAGCTTGCCATGAGCGGTGTGGGTTGCACAGACACCTCATGCTATCACCTCCTCTGAGCCGCTGCTCTTTGCTCCCTCTCATCCACAGCTTCCAGTGAGACAAACTCCAGTTAGCTGCTTACAAGAAAGCCACTCATTTGCTTTCCAGTTGTAATTTGCTGTTCTTGAATGCAAACTGACCCACTCACAGCTGGTGGATCCCCAGAGAACTGAGGTGCCTTTAGGCCTTCGGGCTGAAATGATTCTCTCCAGCTCCCTGGCACACCACTGTGGGTAACAGCAGCTCATCTGGATGTCACAGGCTGAGTGTGGCACAGAGCCTAATGCTTCAGGGCTGGGTGGAACATCTGGTAAAATGGTTTAAAATATGGTTTTCTAATTGTTCAGATGATTCCAGCTGAAATATTGTTTGCTTTGTCTTGGTGGAGGAAGCTGTGCTCAGCCTGCAGCTAATCAGGCAGCTGTTCCCCACTTCTGGTCCGTGGGGTTTCTGCATTCAGCCTTTGCTGCCTGCTCACTGCCTTGTCTCTGTGCCCAAGTGTTCCAAGAGCTGCGGTTCAGGCATCCGGACACGCCAGGTCATCTGTGCCGACGGCGACTCCAAATTCTACAGTCCTGAGACATGCAAAGCCATCCAGCCACAGAAACCAGCCACACTGGGTAGCTGCAACACACAGCCCTGCTACCTGCCACAGCGTGAGTGGTATTGCTGCACATCCTCTCTTCCCAACATGCTTTTGCTTAGGAGTAGAAATTCCCAGCTCTGCAGCAGCTTATGTTCTCAGCTTTTTGCCTGCCTGTCTCCATCCTGTGAGTTTGCCACGATTATGTGCACAAAGCATCTTCAGAGTGCCAGTACCTGTGCTGTCTGAAATGTATGCAACAGGCTTGGGAACAACATTGGTGTGCGTCAATTTTGAATCCAGTATTCTATGATGGCTCACCCAGTGTGTGCTGCAGACTGATCCCAGGACTCCCAGTCCAGAAGGAAGGTAACTTGGGCAGGCTCAGTAGCTAAAAACTATAGCCAACTCTCATCCCTCTGTGGACCGGCTCTAAAGGAGTCACAACTCTTCAGAACATTTTGCTTCTTGTCTGTGTCCATTTTTCATGTCAGAGCTGTAATGCTGATTTTTGTCTGCCTGCCCGTTGTAGGTCACTTGTCCTGACAATCCAATCGAATCCAATTGCTGCTTAGCAGCTATTCCACAAGAGGAACATTTTCATCAGCTTTTGTCTCCTGCTGACTCCTGGATGTGTTTGCAGTTATTAGAGCACAGGGCTGGACTAACTGCACTCATGTTGTGTATGTCTCTCTTTGCAGAGGTCCCCAGTATGCAGGACACTATGGGATACGATGTCACTCGCCAGTCCTTGCTGACACGTTACAACCCAAACAGCCCTGCCCCAGGTTTGGAAGAATGTTTTTAATCTGGGGGTTTGATGATGGGGTACTTGGAATAGGGTGTGGTAGGGAGAGGGATCGTTCTTTCCTTCATTTCTCTCATTTTTTTTCATGGGCTCCTAGAAATTCAAGGAGCCAGGGACAAAATTCTTTGTCAAAATTCTTTCTAGATTTTTTTACACCAATAGTGAGCAGTATTTGAATCTATCCATGCAGAAGACTCTGTACAGTATATGGACCCCAGGTTCTGTCAGCATGACTTAAGTGCTGGCTGGAAGAATTGATGTCCAAAGCAGATCACAGGAACAAGAAAGGATGATTGTGGAGGGACCACAGCAACGTGACAGGTGGTTTCTCATGGGACAGCAGAAAGAATGGTCAGGGCAATGAGCAAAGTACCTCAGCCAGAATGGGAAGGGTGGGCCAGAAGACACCCTTAGAGGTGATGCAGAAAATCCTGCCAGGTAGCCTTGGGCAGGTGAAAGAGAGCAGAGAGGAGGAAAGCTGATCAGATTTGGATGCTCACCTGCATACTTTAAGGAGTTCTCTCCCCAGATTCTGATGGTGGAAGGACGTTCCCTGGGAACACCATGATCCATAGTACCTCAGGGAATCAGCACATTCCATCCACCAAGGACCACGGCATCAACTTGTTTCCTGTCCACTGGGAGCCCCAGTCACACTCGCCAGGTTCCCGTCAGCTCAGCTTCTCTCAGGACCCCCCTGCAGGGGCTGGCTCCCAGGACTGCCACCAGAGCCCACACGGCTGCTGTCCCGATGGGCACACGCCAGCGTCGGGCCCTTTGGGGAGAGGATGCCCTTTCAGCACCTGCCACCAAAGCAGGTAGCTGGAAGTAAACAGGCCTGAGCAGGGAGGCATTGCCTTTCCTGGGGGCTTCCTGAAACTTGTAGCCCATGCCTGTTGACCAGGCAGGCCAGGTATTACTGCAGCCCTTCTGTCTGTAGGTACGGCTGCTGCCCTGATGGACTATCGGCTGCCCAGGGTCCGAACAACATGGGATGCCCACAATATTACCGTGACATTCAAACAAGACAAAATCATCCCACTGCAACCACTCCAGCAGTGAGTACAAAAGCTCTTTGCATTTTAGGAGTTATCAGATACGAAGATTCGGATTTGACCCTGCTGACTCACATTGTGGTTTCTGTTGGGCTTAATCTCTGCCAGTAATGCTGAGGAACCAATACTCCAGGCATGGCATCAAGCCCTTTGACCCACCTTGCTCCTGTTCAGTCTGGAGTATCCACCTGCAGTCCTGTATAAGCAGGGTACAGAGCAGGTGGTGGGGAGATATCTGAGAAGTAGAAGGCCATCCTATGTAGAGCTGATTGAATAATCCCGAGTAACCAAATTTCTGTTGATCAGAAAATTGCTGTCCAATTTCTAAGGAAAAAAATGGGAAAAACATGGCTTCTGTTAATTGCTTTTGTTTGTCAACTCTGCAGATTAATTTAAGGTGGGGAGGTGATCCCTCCCATAGCTTGGAGTGCTTGTTGGTACTAGCAATAGGAACTGGCCTGCTGCTGGGCTGCTTAGGTGTGCCTTGCAAAGAAGTGCAGCTCCGGCTCTGTGGCTGACAGCCAAGTTCCCCACCCCTTCCCAGCACAAAAGCCTCTAGGAGGCAAACAAACAATGGTGCCTCCAACAGCTGGCCGTGTGCAGCCGACAGCTTGCACACGGTGCCCTGCCTGTGCTGCTGTCCTCATGGGTGAGGATAACTCTTGTCTTTCCATTCCTGTCTCCAAGGCAAGCCAAGCCTTGTCCCAGCAGCACCCCTCGGGCGAGTGCCGCGGCTCCGTGTACGGCTGCTGTTTTGACAACGTCGCCTCAGCCTCGGGTCCTCAAGGGGAAGGATGTCTCAATAGGCCCAACTACCGTAAGTGATGCTTTGGCTTCTTGGTTTAGAAACACAGGAAGAGTCTGGCAGCATATAAAAGCTTCCTGTGTGGAGGCTCTGCTCTCTGTGAAATGTAGTAAATTATCTCTCTGAAGAGAATTTCTGCCTGGTGGTTGGGGTAGCAGAAGCTTGGTGGGAGTGTAGAAAAGCGGCCTGAGGATTCAGCTCTGTCAGCTGCTGCAGAAATTCTTATTGTCCTCTGCTGACAGTTGGACAGAAGTGTGTTTGTGTGATCTCTGTCAGTCTGCAGGACTACTCAGGAGCTGTTTGTCCCTGAGAAGACACTCTGATGCAGCCTGGAGTGCTCCAAATGAATTACCCGGGTTTTGGCGGGGTAGGGATCCCCTGAGGAATCAGGGCACTGCTCAGCCTTCAGACATCCTGCGGACAGGGGAGGAATGAGAATTACATGGGGAAGGAGGGGTTGCTCAGGGCTGCATGGATGTCCTCAGCCAGCAAAGTTTAATCCAGTGCCTGCTGTGCTATGAGGACACGAGAGCTGCTGGGCAAAAGCATCTCTGCTCCTTTAGTGCCCAGCCGTACCCTCTGCAGGCACATTGCTGCTGCAGTGCCTTGCCCTCCTGCTGCAGCACAGAGATTACCCAGTGGCCATCCCTGTGGTGCAGCCTTGGGGAAAGGGAAGGCTCTCTGGATCCTCTCTGCTGAGCCACAGCTTGATGAAGCACCTCGCAGCCAGAGCCCTGCATCCAGCGTTTGTCAGCATGTGGCTGTGATACCTGTGGCTCTGGGTTTGTAGACACCTTGGGCCGTGTTCCTCTTTACATCAGTGTGTAGGGGTATTCTGTAATGCACGAGTCTTCTCCACAGCTGGGCCTAAGCCACTTGCTTTGCGGGCTGGAAATGTGCAAATGGCAGCCACGTGTCCCTTGCAGGAGAGGAAGCCCCAGAGCCTGCCTTGCAGTTGCATAGTTCTCCAAGCAAGGCTGTAAAGCATCTGTCTAGTATCTAAATTCAGAAATGTCTCCGAGGATGGTTCTCCTATCAGAGGCAAAACTGAGGCAAAAAGAAACATGTGAGGAGTTTCTCAGTTTCAAAGCACAGCTGGTTAGGACACCCAGGTGTCCTACTTTCCCACCTGCCCTCTGCCCACAGAGCCATCAGATGGACCATCTAGGTAGGTGGCTTGAAGCCCCTGGACCTTTGTGCTTTATGACCCTCACATCTCCCTCTGTTCCACTCTCTTTGGTAGCGTACCCTGTCATGTGCCTGCTGCCCAGTGCCCACGGCCCCTGCACCAACTGGACCATTCGCTGGTACTTTGTGGGAGTTGTTGGCAAGTGCAACCGGTTTTGGTATGGCGGCTGTCAGGGCAATAAGAACAGCTTTGCCTCGGAGGAGGAGTGCATGAGAGTGTGCCACAGCTCTGTGGGGGTCAGTCATCTGGAGCACCAGCCCTCTCCTGGCACAGGAGCCCTGCAGCATCAGCAGACTGGCTCCAATTCTCATACGGGACGTGCTCAGGGTCAGCAGCAATTACCCACAAGAGAGACTGCAAGTCACAGCCTAGAAGGAAGAACCTACGGGGCTTCACACCCCACACAATACAGCCACAGACAGGACAGCTGGAGAAGGGACGTGCTGCCAGAGTCCTTGCCAAGGACTGGTGTGCTGGAGAGCCAGCGCTGGGACACCCGGCGAAGCAGATTGGACAGCCTGGGCCAGCTGCGCTCCTGGGAAACAGCGGTGCCTGGGCTCTCGGACAGGCAGAGCAGCAGTGGCCAGCAGGTGCTGCCCCGGGAAGGCAAGCAGTGGCGTGAAGCTTTCGGAGCAGATGTTTCCATGACGGAGGGATTTGGGCACCAGGAGTCTGCAGACTTGTTCCCAGCACAGGCTCTGCACAGGTGATGATTTCCACCCACCCCCCTCTTCTGCCAGCTCATTGGGAAGCATCAGTGCAGCTTTCTCTGGAGTGAAAATGTTGCCCCAGCTGGGACCAGCTAACTGGGAATACCATGTGATGGATTAGGTACACATGTGGCCCCTTGGTAAATCAAGTCATTGCTGTTCAGGCCCTGATGTTACCTACCATCTCTTCCCTTGCACACTCCCTGGTCTCTGACAGCACTGAAGTATGATGTGTGAAAAGACTGCAGAATCCTGGGGTCTCTGTCTGGGAGGCCTTCTTACACTGTAAATGAGAATCCATAGGTGTTTTTCTTGTTCTGACCAACAAATTTAGCTGACTCTCTGACTTCAGAGCCTTTATCTCAGCACTGCATGGAGCAGCGGTGCGTTGTTCTAGGGAAAACTTTTAAGATGCAGAGTTTGGGTCAAGATCCAGACAGTGTTACCCTGAAAATCAGGAGTGTGTAGAGCTAGATCTAAACATGTCTGCACTGGATCTGTGTCTGTCTGCCGAGCTGAACCTCGTTCCTTAGAAGAGAGGGGTTACAGGGTTTTCTTCCAGGAGATATTGTAGCATTCAGTCTGTCCAGAGCGGTCTTTGCCGTGTAAGAGAGGGCTCCCCATGTTGCCCGGTGCATCTGCTCAGAGCTGAATGGGCAGCTGGTCCTGCTTTGCCTTGTGGTTGTAACTCATCCAATGTCACATGAGAGGACACAGAGGTGAGGAGGGCAGCAGAAGTGCCAATGGAATCACTTTCTCTTTCAGAACAATCCTAGAGGAAGCCAAGCCCTCTCTTGTGACAGCAGTTGTGGGACAAAACATCCAGCTAGTCTGCAAGACAGGCGTGTCCCCACTCTCCAGAGTGGAGTGGATGAAGAACAGCCGACCAGTCTCCTCTGACAGGTGAGCTCAGCTCCCTTCATTGTAGAGCAGATGGGCTCCTGGCTGGGCACAGTGCCAAATATGCAGTCCAAAAAGGACTGTCATGGTTTCACCCCAGCTGGCAACTCAGCCCCTCAGAGCTGCTCACTCACCCCTGGTGGGATGGGAGAGAGAATCAGAAGGTAAAACTGAGAAAACCCATGGACTGAGATGAAGACAGATTAAAAGATAAAACAAAAGCTGTGGGTGCAAGCAAAGCAAAACAAGGAATTCATTTACCACTTCCCACGGGCAGGCAGGTGTTCAGCTGTCTCCAGAAGAGCAGGGCCCCATCACACATAACAGTGTCTTGGGAAGACAAACACCATCACTCCGAACTCCCCCACCCCGCTCCTCCTCCTTTCCCCAGCTTCACATGCTGAGCATGATGCCATATGGTATGGAATATCCGTGTGGTCTGTCAGGGTCAGCTGTCCCAGCTGTGTCCCCTCCCAGCTTCTTGTGCACCCGCAGCCCACTGGCGGGTGGGGTGAGAAGCAGAAAAAGCCTTGACTTGGTGTAAACACTTCTCAGCAGTAGTGAAAACATCAACACTGTTTTCAGCACAAATCCAAAACACAGCCACATACCAACTACTGTGAAGAAAATTAACACTATACCAGCTGCAACCAGCACACTTTTTTTTGAGAAATTGAGAAACCCACATATTCATCTAAGGGCATGAAATGTCCACCTGCTGTGTGCATAGCAGAAACAGAAACAGTCTGCACGAGTAATGAGGTGTTGGCTAGAGTCATGGGGCAGAGCAAGTGCTGTCCCACAACACTGGTGGAAGGCACTGATGGAAGCTGACGTGGGTAGTGACGCAGAAAAATGTTGCTTCTCTTAGGTTCTTCTTGGGGCAGCACTAACCCAGTAGCTGAGGGTGAAACTTGCGGCCTAATAACCCAGAGTTCCTCTGGCTAGAAATCTCTGGCACAATTTTTTTAAAACTACTTTTAAACCAGTTTTTCCTGGGAAGTCTGTTTCCAGCGAGAGTCTGGAGCCAGTCAGTCCCTTCGTGTTATGAAAATCACAGTTAAGAAAAGCCCAGTTATGCTTTTGTGTTTGCAGTTGACCGCTGGGGCTCAAGCTCCTCCCTAGAAGGGCAGTTTGCCTCCTCATGGGTGAGGGTTACTGAAAGCAGTTCCCCGTTTTCCATCTCAGTTTTTCCTCTCTGTTCCTGACCTCCTTTCTGCTGCAGCTATTCCCCCGGCCTGTGACTGCTGCCTGTGGTCAGCAGGGTTTTGTTGTTATCGGAGCCAGGGAGGGCAGCACACGGGGATGGTTTGCGTCACATCGGCCGCAGGGCCGCTGCGCCCTGGCCGGTTGCCGTGGGTGGCCGGGCAGAGGCAGCGCTCCCCGCACGTGTTGCAGGCACACCTACCAGTCCGACAGCTCCCTGGTGATCAGCCACGTCGAGCCCGAGGACGCTGGGACCTACACGTGCCTCACTTCTGACGGGAGGACGGAGAGCCGACAGATTCAGCTACAGATCACAGGTGAATTTTCCTCTGCTCAGGACCGGAGAGATAGCTCAGGGCAATTAATGGTTATTGACCGCAGGCTCAATAAAGCCAGCTGCAGGAGCAAACTTCCTCTGCTGCCAAGAGGGAGAGTGGAGGCAGCAGGGCTTCTTTTGGTGTTGCCTCATGATAAAGCCTTAGCCCTAAAACACTTCCTCCCCTGCAGGGCCACCTCATAACTGGAGTTGTGGCTTGCCTGTAACCCGCCCTGTTTCTAGCACAGCGAGTGTGTCTTCCTCCCTGAGAGCCATCAGCTGCCTCCTGATCCAAAACATAACTGCTGGTGCATTTATGTTTTGTGTTTTGCCCAAATAGGTCCTGCTGGGTAACAAATGATTCTCTGTTCTGAAAAATGTGCCTTATTTCAGAAACAAAACCAAAAAAAAAAAAGAAAGACTAGTCTCAAAAGATGGGCCAGAAAGGCACCCTGTAGCCTTCAATCTCTGAAGTGTGCTTTGTCACAGCAATGGCACATGGGGCAGAAGGCACTGTGGCCTAAGGGATGTTGCAACATGTTCATGGACAGAGGAGAAAAAGGAGTCTAAAATTGCTGGCCTGCAGGTCTGTGACTCTCATTAGTAGACAGCGCAGGTTTACTGCACTAGTCAGCCAGAAAGCAGATGGCTGAAGGGCTCTTTGGCTCCAGTTCAGCAAGCTCTCCCAAGCTCACAGAAACCCTATGCAAGAGGTCACATTTTATTCACATATGGCATTTTGTTTTGAATAGAGCACCAGAGCACTGTTCTGGCAGAGGGTGAGAGAGGTCGGGTCCTTCACAAGGCAGACCAGCAGCACCGAGGGCTATCCAGAGGCAGGCAGGCTGTGCAGGCAGCCGGCTCCTCTGTGCATCAGCAGCTCCCATACAGGTAAGTTCACGTACAGCAACAGTTTGTCCACCGCACCCAGCTGACGAACCATATGGCATCTCTTCATGGAGAAAAGCCGAAGATTGGAAAGGTCCTGGGTCAGCTGTTGCGGGGCACGGTTGGGAGGCGAGCAGTACTGAACTGCTGACAACGGGAACGGGAGAAGATCCCAGTCACAAGCTGTCCTCTGCCCTCCCCGAGGGTCTCCTGAAAGAAGCGTACTCTGAGCAAAGATGCACAGGAAGCTGGCAGCAAAGGAGCTGGGCTCAAACAAAAGAAGTATCGGGGCAGCATCCTGAGCTGTTCGTGTTAGTGTAGGCAGAAAGAGAAACCTGTTCTGAAAAAAAACCAAAGCAAATAGGAGCTGCTTAACTAGCACAAAATAGATATATGTATATTGAAAAAAAGTCAGTTACTTCAGCCTCCACTAATTAATTTTAAATATTTTGTAAACAAACCGGTTTGACCCAAAACTGTCTCCTCATGTACTGGCATATTTTGTAGCTTCTTGTGTGGTTTTTTATTGCTTCTAGACCCCACAGAAATAAAAAGGGACAAATTATTTTTGCCTTAAATGCAGTATGTTGGGATTCCAGATTAAATAGGGCCATGATCTAATCCCTCTCTTTTTTTGAGTTTACAACCTAAAAGCCAACCAATTTGCTGAACTCTGCAGAAATCTCCTTAGCTGCTTCTGCCTAAAAGCAGTAATAAGTGATTCATTGAATTAAGAACACTGAATTAAGGCTCTTTGGTTTTGTATTTTGAAACCAAGAATTCAGGTCATAGAATGGGGGTAGGGGAGATGACGTTTTATTTAACTGTGGGAACATCATGGTTTAGTTCCCTTCTAAGACAGTGTTTAGCTGGAGTTATAAGACAGCAAAGAGCATGAGGAGATGAGTGTTGTGAGCACCTGACCTCAACCTTTCTGCTGCACGAAGTGGACGACCAGCTCCCTTGTGTGCAGTCAGGTGATTGCAATAGGCTCTTCACACCCTAAAAAGGCTCATTTTTGCTTGCTCGGTGCCCTGTTTAGGACTTTGTACTGTTTGCCATGTGTTCATATTGTTAGTACTTCCTCAGCTGTTATCCAGAGGGTTGCCTAAGCACCAGCGTTGCTGTCTGTAATGGGTTAAGCTGGCTGACAGGAGTGCAGCACCAAGCTGTGCTGAACTGGAGCAGGATTTCATAGAGGCCACTCTTTTCTGAGTGTTGGGAGTGAATGCTGATAATGGGAAGCATCAGAACTCTGACGGGAGTGCAGAGACCTCCCTTTGCCGTTAGAGGCAAAAAATAAGGCTTGTGATTAAAAAAGCCTCGTGCTGAAGGCCAAATGCTGAGCAAGGAAGTTTCTACATCTTTTGCTGTGCTTGTGAACTTTGCAGGTTGAAAATGGATAAGAGCGAGCCCACGGTAGTGGAGGCCATTGTTGGGGAGAGAGTCAGACTGCCCTGCACAGTGGAAGCATCGCCAGCTCTCACCATCGAGTGGCAGAAAGATGGGCAGCCCCTCTCCTCTCCCAGGTGAGCTCCCAGGCAGCTCCAACCGTTCATGAGAAGAGCCTCCTCCTTGCTTTTCCTTCCCTGTCTCTTCCCTGAGAGAACAGAGCTGTTGGCCCTGCAGCAAGGGCCTGTCTGGCTTTATGCTGTCCAGCTTCTTCCATCAGGGCCAGGCAGTATTGCTGGCCTGCCCTGCCCTCCCTCACAGATGGAAGTTTGAATGTTGACCCCTTGAGGGAACAGCTGTGACACACAGGGTCTACAAGTGAGCCAGGGCTCAGATTTATTCAGCTACAAGGTCAGCAGAAAAAGAACACTTGGCAAGCAAATTTGCCAAAAACCAGCTGGTCAGTGAGCAAGGGCAGAGGTTCACAGCAGAGAGAGAGCAGGGCATCTGCAGCGAACTTCCACAGCTTCTGGTGCTGCTCTCCCCTCACTCTGCTCCCAGAAATCTGCTCTAGCAGCAAGTTTTTCCAGAGTCTACATCACCAGTGCTGGGAGTTGAGGACTAAGGGTTGCATTACAACCCCTGCAGCATTTGAGCTGCTAAACCTTTGCTCAGTGGTACTACAAAGCTGTGCACGAGGCTCAGCTTCATCTCGGCTGGCTGGAGTCCCATCCTGCCCCGAGCACAGGGACATTCTGGGTTTGTTCCCCAGGCACAGGCAGCAGTCGGACGGGGCCCTGGTGATCAGCCGGGTCAGCTCTGAGGACATCGGCTTCTTTACCTGCATCGCCTCCAACGGGCGCGACCGGGACCGGCGCCAGGTCCTGCTCCGACCTCTCGGTACTGGGTGGGGGGAAGCACGCACGGCACGTGCGCGCAGGAGGGGGAAACAGGGAAGGCCGTGCAGGATCGGCGTGGGTTCCTTCTCTGGCCATGCCTCTTTGCTTCACACCTAATGTTTAACAGGCATCTCCGGGGCAAGGGAAGAGTGGGTTGTTTTACCCAATGGTCATCTGCATGTGTCCGGTATATCATGGTGCTCCAAGCAGCTGGGAAAAGGGATTGATGGCACAGTAAGAGTGACTCTTGGGACCTTGTTTCTGGGACACTGCTGTGGAATGAATATAAGAGCAAGAGAAACTAAGGAGATGGTTCTTCTGTGCATGTGACATGCATGTGTCCAGCTGGAGGAAAAAGCTCTTTGAGGCCTCTGCTACTTGTCCTTTCTTGGGCCAAAGTCCTGGGAAATCCACATTCCCCAAAGCAGCAACGGCACAGCCTCAAACATGATGTTTCAAGGCCCAGGGGCTTGTAGCTCATCATGGGATGTGTTGGACTTTTCCCATGAGGGAATGCTCCTACTCCCAGGGGGGAGCATGGCATTGTCTTCCTGCTAGTGATGATTTCCCTTCTGGTCTAGGAGAGCTGAGGATCACTGGTATTCTGCCAAGCATCACGGTACCTGAGGGAGGGACCGCTCACCTTCATTGTACAGTGACTGGCAACAATGTGAATATAAGGTGGTCAAGGTGAGCAAAAATGAGACGGAACTTCCCTTTCCTTCTCTTCCCAAACCTCATCATTTACCCTCCAAATGTTAATGAAGGGTGCCTGCCACGTATGGCAGAGACCACAGTTATCAGCCCCAACTAGTATCGCCTACCCTTTCTTAAAACAACTTGGATGTTACCCAAAAATCCTGGGCAAGATCCCTGGGGGGTGTGGGGGTCATCATGTTTCAGCCAAATAAGGAGGAAAGCAGATGTTAAACCAAGATTTCATGGAGTTTAGAAGGGCTCTGTGCTGGAAAACTGGTGACGTGAAAATAACAAGAACTGAAATGAGTGATCAGAAGAAAATCTTTAGTTGCTTTTTAAAAAACCCCTCTCTGCCTCATCCTGGCAGACATTATGGGCCCTCTTCTCCCAGCTTCCTGTTGCAACAGTTCTCTCCATTTATTGTCAAGTGGGAGCAAAGGAGAATTAGAAGTGTTTTAAAGTAAAAAGCTGTGTCCTCTTATCTTGATAGTTTACTGGGAAACTGAATTTGTGCAAGTGTTTGGTGAGGGTTGTTTTCCCTGTTTGAAAATAATCCGTTCTGCTTTGGAGCCTTCTTTCAAACTATCCAGAGAGATGGACTGGTAAGTGTTGAAATTCCAAGGCTTAGGACTGAAGCGGGCCATCTCACACAGAGAGCTTTTCTTCCACACTAAAGTTTGGTATTTGAGCTAACAAAATGATGCATGTTTCAGAGCTGGAACGAAACCCTTTTCAGTGAAACAAATTTCATTTCCTTGGTAACTAGGAGTTCATAATTCAGGCAGTTTTCCTGCTGGGCACAGATTATTCCAGGAGGAACTGAACAGACACAATCTTGCTGGTTTTTTTAAACAAACTTTTAAAGGGAGAGGAGAGAGGGCGCATTGCTCACTACCCCATATGCTCATCAGGCAATATGTGCTGCTATCAATGCCAGCCAAACGAGTACTGCCAGACCACAACCTGGAGAGAGGGAAAGGCACGTTGGGTTTTCTCTTAGCTCCTCAGACCTCAAGAATGTGTGCTAGCAGAAAGGGCAGTGTCTTTGCACAGAGCACACAGACACGGCTACCTCCCATGCAGACACTGGGCAACGGATGCAGACTCGCTCAGGCTCGTGTTACCACCCAATTGCAAGGCCAGGTTGTGCAAAAGATTTCTTCCTTTCTGCTGAACTTGTGAAAATTCACCCGTTTCACAGAACATCATTTTCCAAAGGGCACAGGAAGCTCCTTTAGCCCCCATGGGTGGCAATAGTGAAACATTTTGTTTTTCACCACAGGAACGGAGTTCCCATGCAGGGGGATGGCCACCACATCCACCTGTCCCAGGATGGAAGCCTGACTATAAGCAACGTGCGGGAGGCCGACGAGGGATCCTACACGTGCAGTGCCTACAGCAGCAGCAGCTCTGTCAGTGCCAGCACGGAGGTGAAGGTGCTGAGGAGCAGGCCTAGCAGTGAGTACAGCCTCGGCCACTGTGGCACCCACTGTGTGCGCCAGTCCGGCACCAGCCTCGGCCTTTGGGCAGCAGCAGGAGCCTCTGGGTCGTGCTGCCTCAGGAACCCTGCTTTCCACTGACAGAAAAGCAGGAGGCTGGAAACACCCCCTGACCAGGGCACTGGGAGCCTATTTAACATGCTGAGGCCAAAATGCCATAGTTGGTTGACCAAATAGTTGGTTGCATGATTTGTAGTTGGACTTCAGACACCACCCAGCTGTCTTTACATAGAGGGTAGGTAGAGTAGTCTCTCCTCTCCCTGGAAACTGCATCCTCCTCCTGTATCTCACCAGAGGCGTCTGTTCCATCTTGAAACTCATCATCTCCTTCTTGATGCTGGACTAAATTTAGAACTGGTGGGGTGGAGAAAGCAGGAATGTGCTATGTCTTTTGGGAGGGAATAGCAACATGAGGATAGATTTACAGCTGGTTCACCTTTTGCTTGGCAGCTACTGCGAGTCATGTTGTGGACCTGAGCAGAGAGTGTGTGGACCAGCCCCACCTTGCCAACTGTGACCTGATCCTGCAGGCCCAGCTCTGTGGGAACGAGTACTATTCCAGCTTCTGCTGCGCCAGCTGCGCTCGCCACCGCCCGCAGGGCAGCCCCCCACACCCCCGCGGGTGACGGCCACGGCCACGGGGACCCGGGACAAGACTGAAGGTCTCAACTCTTCTTTTACTGCACGGGACTGTTCTAGGAACTCTGCCCTGCTGGAAAGCTCAAGAGGGTGAATTGAACGGCGTGTAGTGGGTGTAAATGCTCAAAGGTGGGAGAGCCACCGCTCTCAGGTTTATTGTAAACTCCTTTCCCCCCCTGTATGCCTTGCTGTACCTAATCCATCTCTTAGGGGTAGTTGCTGTCATTCACAGAACCAGATGATGCAAGGATGATGTGACTAGAGAAGGCAGATGACCAGCATGAAAGAGGGAGAGACCAATTCTTCATGAAGCAAGAGAGAGAAGTGCTCTTAGAAACATAATCCCTGAAGTGTTTGAATATGGGCCTCAGCCATTCCAACCGAAGCCCTAATGAGTGATGAGCATTTGTTCCTCCAATGAGCATTGCTGAACAAGTGCTCCTGGGGAGCACTTTCCATCTAAATGCAAAGGACTCTGGCCACAAGAAAGAGCTTAATGCATATAAAATTAGTGTTCAGGTCCTAGGAGATTACTGGCTCTAGGGATGCAGCTGTAACATCATGTTACTGTAGCTGTTTTATTCCAGCAGACCTTAGACAAATTTCTAGTAGGGTCAGTTTGGTTTCTGCTTGACTGCAATCAGCTTTGGATTGAAATGCAGGAGCAATGCTTCACAGAAAGCTTAAGACAAAATAGAAAACTACTTTTAGCCCTTCCTGAATGTTGGGGGTAATTTAGATGAATACACCAACACGGTTACCTGTTCTGAGATGCTGCAGTTTAAATAGCACTCTTTCTAGGAAGGCTCAGCAGGTAATTTTTTTCCCCTGAGCCAGAACTGTGCTGTTCTGACATTGTGCTGAGTTTGGGCAGGGGCTAATAATAAACACATAGAAATACGTGTATAGGGGCATTTCACTTGCCAGAATAAACCTCCCAAGGATCTGCTCTGGTCTGTTAAACCCAGGAAAGCCTGGCTCTGCATGTGCCCTGGGCTGATGCCTGCTGCTATGGCCTAACAAGGTAGGGCTTCCAGATGCAGAGCAGCTGGAGCTGAAAAGCATCCTTCATTTCAAGACCAACACGGAGTAGCAGCAAGCCTGCATCTGGGGCTCTGAAAATCTCAGGCATTAGGTGGGGAGGTGAGATTATATCATGATTATATCATGTTAAACCAGGAAAGGCCCTTGGGTATCTTCAGTATCTCAAAATTGAATTACTTCTGAACAAAAGGATTCTTTTACCGCCTCCGCACTATTGTTCTACCCTAGCATCAGCCCTTACAGTCCCCTTCTTCCTCATTCTAGGCTTGGATGGGTTGATAATAATTATTAGCACCATTACCCATGTATTATTTGCATAGATGTAGCTATAAACTGGTGTGTAGATGTTGGTATTTTGGTTGGGGGGATGGAGGATTGGGTTTTTGTACTTTTGTCTTCTACTTGTGTTACTTTAAGGCTTCTGAGAAATGCAGCAAATTCAGGACTGTGCTCACACCACTCTCCTCTCCTTCAGTCCTGACTCAGGACCCATCAGAGCAGCAGCAATAAATAGGTGTAAATGGCAGCCTAGAGCTGGTTTGTGCTCTAAACCCAGTAAATCAGTTCAGAGGGACCTAAAAATAAGAATCACTGACCTAATGACTGCACTCTCACCAGCACAGGTATGGTTCAGGACTGGACACACTGCTTTAGGATGTGAACAAACTGAGAAGTCTGGAAGCAATCCAGTACAGGAGAGAGAAGTGACACTCACACGCTGTTTGGGGCTGGGTCCTTCTGTGGTCTGATAGATTCTGGTTGCTGGGATAGACAAAGATACTTATTTTGCATTTAAGACCCTTTAATTTGATTAGGGAAAAATTTCTTCTGCTGGAACGCAGAGCAGGCATTACAGTGTAAGGTTTGAAGTGGAAATCATTGGATGTTTAGGAACAATGAGATGGTCCTGAAAACATCCACTTGCATTTGTACATATTTTTGCATTTAACATCTCAGACCAGCACCTTTTTCTCTGTATATGTGTATAGGATATTTTACCATTTCAGTAGATAGTATGATTTTTGCCTTTTGAGACCAAGGACTAAATAGAAGAGTCTGTAAATGCCAGGCATTGAATTCCAGGAATTGAAGCCCTCTCTGTTCCATATGTGGCATCAAGAGGTGTAGTCAGGGTCTGCTGCCCTGCTCAGGAGCATGGTTAGAAGTGGATTGGATGCATGGGACCCTTTTGTCCCAGAGAAAGTTGCCGGTTCTATAAAATCCCTTTCTACGATGTCAGAGGCTCTGTTTTTAGAATATTTAAATATTCTGTGCAGTCAGCTGTCATTTAAACTCTATGGTTACATAAGACGGGGCCAGGAAGTGCTTTCTCCAGACTCACGAGGGCTGTGACAGCCCCCTGCCTCCTGGTGGGCAGGACTTTAACACTGGAAGTGCGTTGGCTAATGGAGAGGTTATTCCGACCTCCTTTCAGCTGCTCAGCCGTGGCCGTAAGGGTGGGACTGACAGGCACGCAGGCCCCTGCTGCAGAGCCATGCCATCGAGGTAACGAAAGGATCTTTACATTTCTTCTGACAAGATCAGCTTCTCCCTCTCTGCAGTACCACTCCATCACCTACCCAAGGTTGGCTTTTTTCATGTGAGACTCAAGATGTTCGTTTTCTTCCCTGAACAATGGGTTGTAGGAAGTGCTTATCTCCAGGGCAGGAGAAGGGTGTAGCTCTACTGGGCTATTTTCAGCTTGATCTTGGGGCCCTTACTGTGAAAGATGCCTAACTAACTGCTTTCTTCCCTACTATGAGTGTCTATAAATACTTGCTTGCTTTTTGAAAGCTGAAGAAAGCACTGACAGCGACTCGAATCCCACAGGGCGTGTTTGCATTACTATTCCTATCATTCTGAACACAGGTAAGGATCTGTACTGTCACAAGTTGTAGTTCCAGACTGTCACTGTACTCACTGTACTCGCCTGGAAATGGAAACTGCTGGCAAGCTCAACTCCTAGGGCCAACAAAGGGAGCGTTTCTTCCCCTTCAGGTTCTGCAGTCTGACTTTTCTCCTTGTGTCTAAACTGACGTGGTGCCCATAAGGATGCAGTAAGAACCAGTCACACTAACAGGGTAGAGAGCAGCTCACGGGAAGAACAGAAATGAAGTGAAAATACATCAGCTCGTATGGCTCCTCTTAGCAGGGGAAAGAAAGTTTCCCTTTTTGCCCTTACTGAACATTACTGTCCTCATCTTTGTCTCTTTGTAAATATTCAGTGATAGAAAATACAGCCATGCAAACCCAGAATCTGATGTTTTCAGTAAAGGCCTCTATTTTAGAGCTTTAAGGGTTTATGCGTCACAAGGATATTTTGAAATTCAGTCTTAAAGTTCAAGGCAACCTAACAGGTTGTAGAAAATGAGAGGTGTTAAGATATTAAGCTGCAAGTTTGGCAAGCGGGGCTCATCCACATTCACCTTTACAAGACAGAAGTTACCCAGAAGGGCAAATGCTGAAAACTGAATTGGGGTGGGAAATAAAGCTCTCGCAGACGGTGCTTCTACCACCAACATTTATTTCTGTTAAAGCAGATTATAAATCATCAGTACAAATATATATAACTTACATTTGCTTGTAAGGCCAAAGTTTAAAAGTAAAGTTAAAATGAGATGGTTTTCACAAGTCACCAGAGGCAGAACCTGGACCAGCTGCAGCCTTAACCACAAGGTTTCACAAATCAGTGGGAAAAAATAAAACCAAAGTTAAAAACCTCTAAGAACTATTGACAGACAAACATAAAATGGTTTCCCAGGGAGCCCCAGGATGTAGATATGATGACAGTAAGTTGTCACAGTAGTGTTAGAACCGATAGATTAAGACAAAGAAACTGCAGCAATATATGAAAGGAAAAAAATCCATACTATAGAGAATATGTAGATTGATTCCAATAAAAAACAGTAAATTCTCCCCATGGTTTTCAAACCATGACAATACTGTTCTTTAATTTTCTTTATTTAAAACTACGATATAATGACTTATTGGTTGTGATTGTTGTTGCAATATGCTACTTACAATGAACAGATACAAGAACAAGCTAGAGCCCCTTTTTCCACCCCCCCAATATTACTTACAATAAGAATCAGCAATAAATCAATCTTATGTACAATTTCTTACATCCAACCCCCTTTTTTTTTAACCTTTGGCAAGATTACTTACAACTCATACAGCTTTTAATATCCAACTATTTAAAATATTCTAAATGCATAAAAATAAAGATTTTGGCTTTACTTTATTCTTTACATATAATATTCACTTTGTTACTCAAAATGGAAGCTCAACTTTTTCCACAAACCTAGCTTTTGCTAAGGTGACAACATCCCACCCATATCCACCCCCCACCCTACCCCATTCTTCCCTGAGGGGGAACATCCAGGACTCGCAGGGCATCAGGAGGACACAGGTACAAACATCTGCCTTCCTTTCTGTGAGATGATTGATGTTTCTGCAGAACAGGCTTTGGGACTGGGCGCCTTTCTTTGCTCCATTTGACTTCCAGCTTTCCAAGTGAGGAGGGAACGCAGACTGGGGTGGCTCCAGGATTCCTTTTAAGAACTGCACATTAAATTCTCCGTGTGTTTCCATCCTCCCCATAATTGCTCCCTCTTTCTAACCCATTGTTGTTTGAAGGGACCTTTGGGATTATCAAAGCAAACTGATCAGAAACAGTCCCCTCTGCTCCCTTTATCCCTCTATCCTAATGTACAATTTATCCGCCCCCCACAGGACCGCTTAAAGTTCAATCTCGAACGTCTTCTGTAGGTCACTGGAGAAGGGGTTGGTGGGGGAGGGGTTGGTGCGCTGCTTTGCCTTGCCCTCCAGGGCTGCCCACTGGGCCTCGAAGGGGTCGACCTGGGGGGCGGGCGCGGGGGGCTGCGAATGCTTGTCCTCGGCAGCCCACTTGCCCCCCTCCACGCCGTTGAAGGCGGCGGAGCCGTTGTGCTGCGCGGGCGGGTGGAAGAAGGGGCTGGCGGTGGCGCTGCTGCTGCTGTCGTACTGCGGGACCGACTGCTGCTTCACCAGGCTGGGGGACTGGTGGGGGTGGGCCGCTGGAGTGTGGCTGGCAGTACCAAAGACGTTGGCTACCATCTGGGAAGGTGTGATTCCAACCACAGGGACGCTCGGGGCTGCATAGGTCATCCCGTTTGCTACAGCATAGGGCTGAGCTGGAATGAACGCCGGCTGCATGGGCGGTACCACACCCACCGGCACCGGCTGAGGCGCAATGAAGGTGCTGACTGGGAAGGCTGGTGCTGACTGGGAGGCTGGAGCTGCTGGAGGAGGCTGGAGCAGTGGCTGCGGGGCTGGGGCTGAGGTTGGCTGCTGTTGGGCTCTGACAGTCTTTGAGACCTCTTCCAACCAGCGGTCTGCCTCTGAGGGAGTGCGTCTGTGATTTCCCTGGAAGAGACTGGGTGAGGCCGCACCTGAGGAGGTGCTGCTCCATTCGGTGCCTGGGAAGGAAAGCATGGGCAAGTCACAAATATTTCCACTCCTCATCCTTTGACTGGTTAGAAAGACTGGAGGGTGTACACAAGAACACACAGGCCTCCTCCCGCCATGACTGAAAGATGCTCCCAACATTGGAAGCATCTTTATGCATCCACTGTTCTGTTCTGTTCTGGGAAGACACTCGTCAAGATGAGGTAGGTAAGAGCTGCTTCACTAAAATGCAGATTTATGAGGTTTTTTCTTCACAGCAGACATCTGAGACTTGAGGGAAAGCTGCTGCCTGCACTCATAACTTGGTGGTGATGATCTAGTCCACAACCACATAACCCCTAACTGGGGAGTATCAGTTTCTGAATGTAACAGCTCAGGACTGGTGGACTTGCAACATAAAGGTCTAAGAAACTGTTTTAAAGACAAAGTCTGGTACTCTCACGAGGCCAAGCAGAACCTACTATTTCACTAGCAAAACTTCTGTCGTGGAGTGGCGCTTACACCATGAAATGAAGTAACTTAGACTGCAGCCTTCTAGCACGTGTGCCCACATGGGTGACAGCCATTTCACCTTACTCAGTGCAGGCAAGGCCTGGAGGGACAGACTGCACTTACTAAACACAAGAAATGAACCTCTAAAGCCTTTGAGCAACCAACTTAATCCCTCCTTGTGTACGTTAGTGGAAAGAACACACAAAAATTATTCTGGGTACACACAGATTCTTTCCCTTTTAGACACACACACACTCACATACAACTTCATTACTTCCTTTTTAAGCACTGATTTTATAAAATGCTGCCAAACTAAGAATCGGTCCAGGTTATAGACCCAGAACCAGCAAGTTCATCGCCTCCCTCCATCCACTCGTGCAAAACGCTACTACTTCCGGCTTTTGTTCCAGTTCCTTCCACTTGCCATTAAGTGGCACTGACAATTGTCTCAGGGGCTCAATTATGCTTTTGATCCAAGTTCTTATAGCAATGCACCGGATCTACTTCCAGTCTTACCGGCGACCACGGCTGCAGCTCCAGTATTAGCAGCAGGAGCATGAGCCCAAGGATTGGTTTCACGAACTGGCATAGCTGTGGACACTACAGCAGCTTGGGATGGTTTAGCAGCAAGCACACAGAAGGCAGAGGCAGTGCCATTAACTAAAATGGGAGCAGACAACATCAGTGCGATTAATTCATGCAGGGCATGCACGTGACTGGAGTATTAGTGGGCCGGGTCACATCTATCAACATACAACAATTTTAGACACTTCCACATGACAGGAGTTGGTGTAATTAGCCAAACTGGACTGACAGTCAACAAAGGTAGTAAATTTCATTTCACCAAGCCAACACTTGTTAAGAGGATTGTGGGATGGTGGATTTTGATGTACTTTAGGAGGCCTTGAGTTCTGATGACTGACTGAAATTTGTTGTTTCTATAAGGAAGAAATATGGCTCACCAGTAGTTATTGTACAGATAATTTTAGATTCAAAAGAAGAACACATTGTAGATACAAAGTAACAATAACTACATTTAACACAGAGAGGTTCTTTTTTCACACAACTTTTATAAAAGCATAGCAGTGGAATGAATATTAATGCCTGCTATGAGTTCTATAGCTGGCATTTTTCCACAACTTATCCAAGAATTTGTGTAAAAAAAAGTAATCGTGGTGGAACAAAATCCCTTCCCTTGTGAGATCTGGTTCCTATGACACACTCCTATGCAGTTCAGGAGGCAGAATGTTAAAACAGCCATTACCTCAAAGCCAGTCCCTTTCATAGGTAACTATCGTGTGGTAGGTGCATGAACTTAGTGTTAAAAACAAAACCACAGAAAAATTAAACAGACAAGATGAATAAAGCAGGATGCATTCACCCAAAATATTGGTAACAGGACTTGCACAAGAAATTAAGACCATGTGTTACTGGAAAGCAACATTATGTGCATTCAAGCCTCATCCAGCACCCAAAGAAATCACAAACCTTGAAAGGCAGGAGACTGTGGTGCAACTACTGTCACTGGTTTTGTCATGGGGGCCGAGGAGAAAGGATCTTCTGATGGTGTGCTGAAAGCACTGGTGATCTGAGAGCACAGGGCACTAATGCTGTCTGTTTCCCCTTCTACCTCTGGGACTAAAATGTAAACAGAATTCATTAAATTGAAAGTTTAAAGGATACAGAAACAATTTACAACTACCATTGTGAAATTGAAATATAATTAGTTCCCTTATGTCCTACATGTTCTTGCTACTGATTTGCACGGCAGCTTTTTTTTTACATTAGTGTTGAAGATCTGGCCTGAAATAGAACACCACATTAATGTACTTTGTGATTAAGTCGAGAGGGCAAGGAGATCACTGTTCCAGATTTAAAGGATGCTTGTATCAGAAAATAAAAAGGGTTTCCTATAGCTTAAGTAGAGATGTAAATCTTTCAGTATCAAAGTGCTAAACTTCTCAAGGGTTTGGCTCTAAGATTTGGCATTCTGTGAAATGAAAATACTTCTGATAGATTTAAGTGTTCCAACAACGTACTTGTACAGTAAATATGTGAACTTTAAATGTACTGACAGCAATGCACAGCGGCAAGTTCAGTCTAGAGTTAGTGCTGATTGTTCCAGTTCAGTGGTAGCTGAAATCCCCAGTTCCTGTGCTAGAATCATAAAAGCAAAAGCTGAATGCTCAGATAAAATGGATGCTCAGTCTTAAAACTGTATCATCAGTAAGCATCAGTATCACAATGGATTTGTAACATCTGGAGTAAAGCTGCCAGCTTACCAGATGTTCTCATTATTACTAATGGCAGTGTTTTCCAAAAGTACCGATCATCAGTCCGTCACTGCACAGAACTGACATGAGCAGGCATAATCAAGCACAATATCGTGTAAGAAACATAAAATGTCTGCACACAACATGCACCAGATCTAAAATCCACGGGGAGGCATGCCCAAAAATCGATTCTCTGAGGGATATTCCAATACAGTGCATGCAGTGGGACAGTAAGCAGCACTGGCAGTGGCATATATGGGAACATGCATCAGAAATGTTCTGAATCATGAAAAATTGAGACTGTGGTGTGCTCAGTGACTACCACTACTGAGCAGTGCACTATTACTGTAAAACTGATTGGCTCAGTGCTGGTCTTAAAGCACAGGTCACTAAACAAGGATGATGAAAGAAGTCGGACTAAGTATTTTTGTTGGGTTTGCCTTTGCCACAGTAATTTTTACTTCAAAGCTCAGAACCCCAAAACCAGCTCTGTTGCCAAGTGAGAATACAGCTGGCCTGAAGGGTAACGCCTAGCTAAGGGAACTCTAGGACATTATGCAAGGTAACGAGCACCCCAGGAGTTTATGTTGGGATGACTCTTAGGAAACCCCACTAGCATCATGTGAAAACTGTACCGGGTAATACTGATACAGCCAGCTGTACCACCTAAACAGGTAGGTTCTCTTAATGCAACGTGAAAAGCAATTTCATTGCTCTCAAAAAGAATCCAGACAGGCAGAAGGACAGACAGGCAGAAGAGCATCACATGATCCCAAGACAAGTGGTTAAGGCCTTGAAGGGATTTGTGTCTCAGGATGCCCTGACAGTAAGTGGAAGAACCGGTTCAGTGACTCAGAGGAAAGAGCCAAAACCTAATTCACCAACACCCATTCCTGGAACACTTCAAGCTGTGCTCCAGCACTTCAGATAGCGATTACAACGGTCTTCTGCATGGGAACCCTGCATTTGAAATTCTTGCCTATTCCCAAAGCAGAAATTTTCTGACACTGTGATGTTTGTTCATGATAAAGGATCAACATGAGGCAGGAAGAAGGATTTACTGGAAAATAAGGAGTTACTTGAGGCCACAGAGAAAGAAAGGAGGAAGAGACAATTTAAGGCAATGTTTCACCGGAACCATTCGGTTTTACCTGAGTTTTTCATGGGGAAATCAGTCTTCCTTTGCACTGTTGAAGGCAGCTCATTTATTCGCAAAGACAACTGGCGTTTAAAAGGAGACATCTTTTGGCTAAGGGCAGGGAAGCCCCTGAAGGACCCTTGCCTGGCAAGCTGTTCTATAGGGGCGTGCCGCCGTGGGATAGCGTGGGGGTTGCTCATTTCTTTATCCAGAGAGGCAGCAACTTCAGCAGTAGGAGAGGTTGGAGAGCCAGAAGAGGGGGCAGTATTGTTTGGTGCAGCACCTGGTGCTACTGTTTTCACTTCTGTTTCAACTGCTGGAGGAAACAGGGTGAGGTTAGAAAAGTAAAGCAAAATACTGTTCAACTGCCTACCTGCACTCCCATTTGTTTTGAAAAGAGAAATTGCAGGAATTTGCATAACTAGTACTCTTGCAAATGAGTTTCTAACAGCACAGCAGAAACACAATTTCTCTATACCTTCACTGTCTTCACCATGTCACCTGACATATACCCAAGCCCCAGAGCTTTCTAAGGCAAGCCACTTCCTAGAAATGACAACCTTACATCCGTATTCTTTCTAGCTGCTCCTGAGATCCCAGCTCTACAAATACTTGCAATTCATTTATGGTTAAGACTGAAAAATGTATTGTATATTTGAGACCTTTACTTTGCCTCATGCAGAACCACGGACAAAATATTACTACAAACTGTATGAAGTGACTTAGGGCAGCACAGTTCAGCAGCAGCAGGGAACAGAACACAGCTCCAGGACCCTCTTTTAAAAGCCACCCTCGCAGCCCTGCAGAATCAGCAGCAGCAGCAGCCAAACACACTGCACAAGCTTTAGCAGGCTGAAGGTAGCAGCAGCAGGTTGGGCTGCAGCTCCCAGCTCCTCCAGGAAATACACATAGAGGGAAACGTGCTGCAAGGTAGATCCAGCCTCTGAGCTGACAGGCCCTGCTAACATCAGACACATTTGCAAGGAGTTCCCGTGTCACTTCTGACTGAATTTAGCTGCCATGTTACCGCCCAATCATGAGTTATTTGCACGGGAAGCTCCTCCAACTTAAAAGTCAGCTGCTGCATTCTGCATGGCTTTGCATAGCACCACAGTGCTCCTGTCACACAGGCCTAATGGTAGAAATGTAGGATTAAACTTTGTTCAAATCACGAATCTTAGAATAGCAATGGGGATTTTTCCACCTCTAGGCAAACTCTCTCTCACTCATAAATGAATTGGCTTCGGGGGCAATAAACACAGCTCATCAACACAGGAGGACGAAAGGAAATCTCACTATCCTGGTATGAACTCTCATTTTACCTCATACTATTTTCCACACGTTTTAGAAAAAGCAATGACTCTTTTTGACACATCAGCAGAATAACTAAAAGTCTGGTGAAGAGAGGAGTCAGACTGGAGATTTCTGAGGAGCTGGAATGGTAGGAGGAACTAATTATGTTGTCTTGCAAGCTTCAGTACCCATGAGTTGCAGCTGCTCATTCAAGTGAAACTTTTCTAATCAGTCTTTCTTGGAAAGGATTTCACACACCTTCATTGAGTCAAGACTTTGACTCATGCCCTCAAGTAACAAAGGCCTTGTGTTCAAGCTTCATTTAGCACATTCTAAAACTAACGTATGGAAACAAGCAGATGGATGATGGAAACGAAGATTAAAGTTTTGCAATCAAGGGGCAGCATAAAACTTGCTGTGGAATCCTCTGAAACAAAAGTCTGACTTCACTGTGAAGCAGGTTATGAACAGTATTTATAATACTTTTCTTTTTTGTTAGCTGTAGAACTCCAGGCTTTGTAATAGAACTTGAGTAAGAAGTTCTACTTTCACTTAATTTCAGAACACTTTATCTCCTCTCAAATCAGTTAGTTACTAATTTTGAATGTAATTAATAGTCGAACAGCTGTGTGTTTTATGGGGAGGGAGTGGTTATTCTGGGGTTTTTTTGGAAAGCACTCTGTGATTGAGCTGTTCTTCCCTCATGCAGTGTACCTCTATACGTACACTCTGTAACGTGCCTTAAAAATCAAAATAAAAATACATTCATTTCTAAGAAAAATGCATATAATTTTCTGTTCATTTACCATAAGCATTAGACTACATAAACGATTACTCTGCGTCTGGCAAGGTTGTTGTTTCTTTTTAACAATTTCCTAATAAGGTCTTTTCTTATGGTACCTACAGTGTTCTCTGCCATAAAGCAGGCTGACGAAACAAAGCAGAAGCAGCTTTCACATACGAAGCCACTTGCACCTTTTCTAGAAGACGTGGGAAAATGCTGAGTGAATTTGGGAGCATTTTTCATCTTGTGAAGTGACAAGGGTCTGGGAATATGATTTGAACACGGTAAGGTTCAAGAGAGGGAACGCTGTAAGGACATTAAGCTTCGATCCTTGCAGAGGCCTCAGAGCTGGTTCTGCTCGCTGCAGATGATTGTTTAAATTGCATCCCGTACCTTTAGCATCCGGCATCTGTCTCATAATTTCCTCTCTCTCTGCTTGTTCAGTAGCTGTAGTGACCCTGAATGACCCCTCTCTAGTGAATGTGGTTCTGCTGGCATCAAAGGTGGCAGTCACTCCACACTCCTTCTCTCGCTTCTGCTTTCGCTCCAGGCATGCTGCAAATGCACAGCCCACGGCGTGACTCAACCTTTCCCCCTGCACAAGACAACATTGCATCACACAGAGACTGCAACAGAAACATACATGTGCTTCGAGCATCACAAACTGATAACCTGCCTTTACAAGACGAATCTAATTAAGGCATTAAAGAAAACTATTTTAATTGTATTTTAGCCTTAAACCTGGTACATAAATACTCCCAGCTACTAACGCACAAGCCACGTTCAAGAAAGCCACCCAGGAATGAATGAGATTGTTGGATGAGCTGTTTAGCTCAACTGCTACTAAGATGGCAGTGCGATAACGTGCCTGCACCGATCCCTTGACTCTAGATACATCTGTGCACAAGGAAACTCTCACGAAGCCGTCTTAAGGTGTAAGTCCTGAAGGACAGATAAGTGCTGTTCTTGGAGAAAGTTTACAGAGGGCTCGGGGAGACACGGCCCTTGTGTGCACCTGTGAAAGTTAAAATACAGTGGTGACTACTCACACCTCGTAATGGTCCTGACCAAATGCATGAGTTAGAGTTAGGAGTGCCTAATGAAAAGCACTTCCATTATTCACCAGGTCAAAAGAATCCACTATCCAATAACTGTAAAAAGGAAATTCAAGCCAGAGGAAGTCCAGCAACCCAGCCGATACAGCTGCTACAGCTGAATCAGAGGCACGATTGCTACCAGTAGCTCAACTCATCTATCATAATCAGCAAGTGAATTGACCTGTTATTCACAGATGAAAACAGAAATGTTCCAGCTCTAATGTAAGTTTTACTGGGAATTTCTGACTTCATTGTTTGAAGAAAAATGATAGATTATCAAGCACCATTGCTCTGAACGTGCAGCTCTGGGGAGTTCACGCAGTGAATTTGCATGAGGTTTCAAGCACTTTGTATAATATAGGCAGGATTCAACAAATAGCAGAGAGAAGAAAAGGCCAGACTCAGGGAGTTAAATAACTTACCTAAGTCTACACAGCAAGAAACTGATTTTAAACCTACTCAAAACATTTTTGTCACTCAGAAGCAAATAGAATGCTAATTTAATTCAGTTTAGCTCCATCTCTTAGCATTCAGATGACTTTTCATTCAAGATAACATTCGCATACAAGTTGCTGCATTCATAACCAGTCTGTATTTACTCACTATGATTTTATCCTGGAAAAACTGTCATTGCTGTTTCAGTTTTTGGCTGTAAACATTTTCAGATGAGAAAATTTTCTGTCTATTCTTAGAAGAGTAGTTCCCTTCTGCTGGAGACTATCTGAGGCTGACTGCACTCCTTTTACACACAGGCTGAGCAGCATTCCTCTCCGTAAGACGGCACCACAGAGGGATGGCAAATAATTCAGATACAGGGAATTAGAATTAAAATAATTGTCAAGGACTAAGTAATAGCTGGAATCAAAACATACTGAGTACAAAGGTACTCAGTGTTTCTGCCCTTTACTTCTCACTAAGAGCTGGGGGAGCTGGGCACACCGTATTAAACTTACCGTGTCCTTCACAGCCATAAAGCAGTGGCAGATCCAGCGCCTCGTTGTGCCATCTCGGCAGATGTAAGAGAACGCCCGGTCAAAGTTCCTGTCTGGTGCGCAGAAAGAAACCTTCTCTATTGTCTGATCAACTATAAGATCCTAGAGGGAAAAAATCCCCCCCACAATAAAAGAATGTGAGGAAATAGGGCCAAACACTTGAACAAGTCATTGTCAGTAGTAACTGCACAAAAATGAGTTATACTAAAAAGGGGATAACCTGATGTGGCTGTAATTATCTGTCATCAGTCACCATTCAGAATCTGTTTCAGTATGAAACAAAATGAAGAGATGACATTCTCCACCAGCCATCTTTGGCAGAGGTGTGCCAAGGCACCACTGAAGAATTTAGGGACCCAATGGATTCCTATGATCTCTCCTCTAGACTATGGAGGCACACGTTATTTTATTTTTACAGCAGCTCTATAGTCTCGCAACCAGAAAGTCTTCACTGTGGTTAAAACCCAACGCTGACACTTAGGGGAGAGGTCTGCAGCGTGAAAAGGCCTAGCAGCTGCTACATAAAGAGCAAAAACTCATCTCCCAGTCAGCTAAGCAGGGATGCAAGAGAAAAGCACCAGCAGCATTGGTAGTACCAAACACTCCCTATTTAATCCCATAGATGGGAGAAGTGTTTCTAAAAAGGAGATAGTACAGTTTAAGATTATGTCATCCTCATTAAAAATTAGTTTTTCAGTATTTTTTCCAAATTACTTCGTTTGGTTGGTGGCTAGTACTTGGCACCTCTGCTGATGTATTCAACCACCAGGAGGCAATAGTTTATTTTCTTTTTAAATCCTATACTTTTAATTACCTCCAAAGTCTGCACAACTTATTAAAATTCAATCTGAAAATACTGCATACGTGCAGCAACATTTCTAAAAATAATACATGTATTATTACTTTTAAATGAGGCAATCAGTAGACTGAATTCATTCACACCAGTATGTTTGTATTAGAAACTGAATTCTTGAGAGAGAGCAACTTTAGCTCTGATGAACCATACCACTACAGCAGCCCTGGAGAAGTCTAACCACAAGCAGATATTGGACAGGCAGTTGCACTCCAGAGGGATATGAATTACCTCTGCCTGTCAGTGTCGGCTTGGAAAAATCATCTTTTAGGTTGAAAAAATAAGTGTTAATTGATATGAATATAAAACAAACTATTTCAGACTGACAAGAGTTAAAACTGTTCTCATAGCCATGCCATCCCTTAAAATACCAGTGCACTTGTAGTGGTAAGCCTAAAGCTCTTATTTCTAATTGCCTACATCTACATAAAACCAAGAATCGTTTGCTCTTACTTGGACACAGGTGCCTTGGTGGTACACAATGTGCTAATTCATAATAAAAAATTGTAATTTCACAATAAAAAACCCTGTAAAGCAATCTAGAATCATGCCACAAATATATTAGTTTTCCACTTCAGAGCAACATCTTCAATATTAAAGATTATTGAATTTGATACATGTAGTTACTATTTAGTTTGAGTCTGAAGGTACAATCTCCCTATTTAATTTACTCTCTTCATTGCATTTTTGGAAGCTCTTGTTCATTCAGATCCATTCTAGGATTTGGATGCGCTGAAAATTATATTGATTAATATATATATTATATTGATTAATGTGAGTTCACCTATGCATTACTATTGCAACCTCTTGCAGTGGTGCAGAACAAAGTCCAGGGACTCTTCAAGTTCACTATCAACAGAAGTTATCAGGAAAACAAATGCTTGTTCCAGTAAATGCAACAAAAAATATTCCAAGCTTGTGCTACACCTGCCACATTTTATAAAATGTGTCTTGAGAGTAGTGCAGAATTAACTGGGAAAAAAATTGGCAGGTGTACATATGTTTACAAAACAAGAAATTATTTAACTAAACTACACACTTCAGTCTTCTTTTCAAATACCAACATTTGCAGTAACATAAAGACTGCTGTCCATTTAAAGATATAGCACAACATTATTATAGAGAGATTTAAAACTTTTGCCCAGGGAAATCTAACCTTTGTTTTCTCATCTACAACTCTGAGTCCATCCGCCGAAACCCACAGGACTGCTTTGACGGCTTTCTTCCCAGACTTTCAAGAAAAGAAAAAAAAAGAAAGAAAAAACAAAACAAAACAAGTTTTATGCCACCAGCTGATTGCCTCCCACTTCCCCTCTCCAAGAACTATAACATTAAGTGTAGATGAAGTCCATGGTCAGTAGGGTGCCCAAAGCTCAATCCAAGTTGCAAAACATTAAAGAGAACCAAGCCAAAGCCAGTATTCCAGAAACAGCACGTCGTGGGGATGGGGAGAGGGCACAGGACAGGTGAGGCAGAAATAAGGTGTACATCCACTGACAGTAAAGAATTCAAGACTGACTAAGTGGGTGAAGAATTCCACTAGCGTCAGAAGACACTCATTCATAAGGAGTTACACCACAGGTAGCTTCTTCAGCACAAATTAAACACAGGAAAATTCTTACCTGATATTTCCACCAGCCCTACCCTCTGCCCCAAAAGTCACATGGCAGAATCATGGCATCACCTTAAACCAGTGTTAAAAGCACCCCAAAATCAGCGGTTACTGTGTAGTTTATTAAGCTCATAAGCTTAATGCTAAGATCAATCACCCAAACGTATTGCACTAATTTATTAAGAGCTAAATGTCTAATCTTGGGAGAGAGGCATAAAAATAGGACTTCTTAACCCTTTGGTGTGTATCTTGAAAAAGCAGTGGTGTGTGGCAGGCAGATGCAGTGGAGACTGGTCTGGCTTTTAGCCAAAACCTGACTGTGGGAACTTTCAGCTGCCACAAGCTGAGGCTAAGTAAAAGTGGGAAATACAGGAAGGCTTCAGGAACCATTTAAACTACAGATTCTTTCTAGGCTGTTTACTCTTCAAGGGAAAGTCACAGAAAACAGTATAAACACCATATTCTTCTGAAGCTAATTCACTGAAAAGAAAACAGGTCAACGTAATTTCACTGGTTGTTACAGAGAACTACTACTAGAAAAATAATACCTTTTTTTAGCATGTCACTTTAATTCACAATCCCCCTACTTTAGCCAGTTATTAAAATATTCTCTCCATGTGTTTTGAAGCATTGGGTTTACATAGTTTGTGGCTGCTAATGGCACCCACCAGAAACCACTGCAGGGAGTGAAGAAAGCAACAGAGGGGGGAGGGTGAAAAGAAGATGAAGGGGTTTCAGCTTCAAGCTAGAATTGCAACTATTTTATAATTTTTTTAATAGTTTATTGCAGATGTATATACTTTATATTCTTACAGCAAGTAACAGAACAAGAATGCATTCTGGCATAAGCTACTGCCTGTTCCAAGTCTGCAACACCAGTTTTAACACTGTAAGAATGAAATATCTTGGAGTGAAAAGTCTCCAATCATATCCCATTGGTTTCATTCTCCAGAGAAAGCAGCAAGTGTGAAGAAAAAGGCGCTGGCAGAACTTCTGTTTGTTTTTTGGGGAGGAACTATCTGTCCCGATTTCGGAAGCAGCAATGACATCCTGAGCATTTTCAAAAAGCTTGGTGAGAACAGAGAATGGCACTGACTTGCACAGAAGAGCATTTAAAGAAAAAAAGAGAGAGAAAATAAGCACAGCATGAAAGCAAGTTACAGAGAAGTGCTTGCAGAAGCAAGTTTCTAAATGACCATCCAGCCTGTTGGATACCCCAGAGAATGTTTAATTTAGATTCTGGAATGCCTAATGGAAAGAGTGCAATTCACAACAGAAGATATACTTAAATTTACCATCATATGTGTAAGAAAATATTGCAGCATATAAAAGTTACTTCAAATATTTTGTTTTAAAAGGCAGTAAGTATCAATGCCCACAAAATACAGTCTGTATTTTCAAAGCTCAGCTAGCTTCCACAGCCTGAGAGTCCCTATTAATTCCAAAACAAGTGGTTTGTAGAGGTCTGTCTCCTTGAACTGTTTTAAAAAGATTATCAGTTTTTTATAAGCCATAAGTCTTAAAAAATCTTTATTTCCAAGCAAATACAATCAAGTGAAGATAATGCCTGCAGGTAACTGTTTGGTCTAGATTGCCATCATTAGATTAAGAGATACACATCTTTCCCCAGCAAACAATAAAAACCTGTCCCTACAGAAACTGTGAACAGTTCCTGAAGTTTGTATTAAAGCCAAGTTTAACTGAGCTGGGTACTTCACAAAGCAATGCTGATCGTCAGCAGAGCTACTCCTCACCCGCTATTTTACCAAGTGAGGATTTGGAAATAGCTAATACATGGAACTCCATGTTTCTCAGAATAAAATGAAAAGGCTGAAGAGCTTTCTAAGACCTCTTTTCCCACTGAAACATTAGGTTCCACATGCAAGATAACCAAAGAGGGGTTTGCTACGCTAAAAGAAACAGGAAACTCACTTTCATCTCCCAATTCCTTCTTCTAGATTTATGGTGGATGCAGTGCTTTGAAAGGGCTTATCCTTACAGTCTATACCCCAAATCCACTGCCACTACTGCTGGAGAACGAATTATTTTTACGTTTACTGAGTTCTCAGCTTATCTGTGCCTACCAATGATATATAAAGGAACACATTCCTCCAAATGAGTCTCTCTTGGATATACAAATCAAAGTACTACTCCCTTATGGGCGGGATATTGCCAAGTAAACTGTTATTACGGAGCAGATAGGAGCATTTGCACTATTGGCACATACTAGACAAAGATCAGGCCAGCTGCAAGATACTGCATGGGAAGTGAACTCCAACGCAGGATCGCAGCTTGTGTAACAAACGCTGGGAGGTACAGGCAACTCCAAACAGAACAATTTAAAGCAAGCGGCCAATACCCACTGGAACAGGATGGTCTGAAATGCTGCTACCAAGGGACTCATCTGGACATTCAGATCAGTAGCTTCTCTTCATATTCTAGAGCTTTTAGATGACAGCACTGCCTGAGGAGAGCCACGTGTGGCATCGACTCCCGGGAGCCTGATTTGTCAGTGCTGAGTCAGCACCGATAGAAACCTCCCTGCTCAGCACTTCTGGGGAGGGCAGTTCTCTGCTCTAGCACGAGATTCAGAGTCCTCAGACATCTCCAGGAGGGCGGGTGGGCACTCATCCTCCCTAACACACAACGAGGCCGGAGGACAAAGCAGGTCCACGGCAGGTTGGGCACGATGGAAGCCTCACTGACAAACTGGCAATGCCCCAGAGATGGGCATCCACCAAACAAAACGTAGCTGCTTTGATACCTTATTCTATTGTAAGGTGGGAAACAAAGTATTAAGGATGCCAGAACAGACGTTGCCCAAAATGCATTTTTAAAATACTTTTACTTTGCTTCTAGTATTTCTGCCTATTATATTTTATTCTATCCTGGGACTTAGACATGGCTCTAAGATGTACCTGGAGTCTGAGGTGTATATATAAAGAAAATTTTTCATTTCAGACTCTGTAGAGAACATTGTGTGATGAGAAAAACACACACTCCGTGGAGGCAAAACACGAGAAAGATCACCAAATCTGTCCTACTACTCATTACAGCAGAAAAGCTTTAGTTTTAAAAGGAGCTGCCTAAAAAAGCAGCTTATTTGATAACTACAAAAGCCGAACCTGGAGCTATCAACAGACATCTCATTTTTATTTAAAGCTGAAAAAAAGCATTTTCAATACTAACCACTTGAACATTTCCAGACACAAATCCATCATATTTACCTTTTACAAGGAGAAAAATATGGACAGGGAAAGCAGCAAAAATGTCTAGACTGACTTTTTGAAAGCTGCTAGTGTGTTTTAAATAGCTCTGCAGTTTGGAGTATTATATTAATCCCAATGCAAGGCATTTGGGGAGAAATTATAGATGAGACAGCCAAAAGATATTAGAGTTATTAATAATTGAGAAATACTAATAAGAGAACAGCTGTCCCGTTTTCCGCAGATCTCCCTAGATGTGAGCTCCTGTTGTAGGCCAAAGCTGTAATAAAGGTACTGCCATACTGGAGCTGTGGGGATATCTAAACACTATGGATTTAAGTGGTTTCAGTGCTAATTAATGAAATTCAAAGGCTGAAGTAGAAGTAGGTCCTTCTTTGTCACAATATTATAATACAAGAGAAAGGAAACCTAAAATGCTGTCATAAAGTACTAGACTTCATTAAATATCAACCAAGATTTAATAGGGAAGATGGCATATTTAATAATTTAAAAGTCAAAGAAAGGTTTTTACCTAAGTGCTATGCAAATACCTTTCCTTTTACATCTTTGCTTTCATATGTATCCTAACAGAAGTTGGTACCAACAAGCAGAGAGAAAACTAACGTATCTAATCAGGTTGAGGTGGGGGGCTGTTTGTTTTCAATTTAGCACTTTGGGTCCGGTCTTTCTAGATTCCAGCTCTAAGACCTGATTTGTGCACAGGACTGTTCTCATTAATCTGACAGATCTGCCATCTACTGTATTTTAGCCCCTCACCATCCCCTCACGTGTGGATGTGTGCTTTCCCAGATCATAGGAAGAAACCAGAACTGGAGAAACAGACGTCCCTGTGTGACGCGTATCAGTATCTGAGTGAATGGTGAAAAAGGATCAGCTGAAAAAATATTACTTACTCTCCAAGAAAAACCAAAACCAATCCATGACAGAGAATAATCTGCTTCAAAAGACTTCAGCACGTACAAAAGTCACAAACGTGTTAGTTTCTATTTAAGCAAAGTTTCATTCTATAACAAGATACTTCAGAAGCCATTATCTTAGATTAACTCCATATGAAAGCTGGATTAAAAGGTTTTACAGGAATTTTAAACACAGAGGTAGAAAACAGATGAGAGGTAAAAGAGAGAGAGGTCTTTCTGCCTTGCAGAAAGGTAGACAGCAGGAATGAAACCACCCAGCCACCAATACAGCACATTCTTAATAAGGACGAAGAGTTGCTTCCTTTCTTATCTAAGGCATTGTCCTTGTGAAAACAAGAGCGACGACAGAACCTGTAGATTGAGCTGAAATTAGGAAAACATAGTGGGTAAATGCCTGATCTCATCTTCATATACCTTTGAATTAGGACTGTGCTCAGAAAAGGAAGGTTTAAGAGATGGCACCGATGCTAACATTTGGGGACCAATTCATGCTGCCAGGCAGCTGAGCATGAAGCACTTACAAGGCACAGACCTCAACTGTTCTGGAGGTATTTGCCCAGGTGATGTCGGTTGGCATAAGCTTAAGGGTTAAAAAAGAAAATTTTATTTTTTTCAGGAACACCAAATCACTTCAGAACACTGGATTTCTGATACAGTCCACAGATATTTAAGTTTCTGTTTCACGTTACTTTTGAAACCACATTCTTTGTTTGATCAAAATATTTCCAAGTCCGTTTTAGAAGCAAATATTCTGAAACGGATTAAGGAACTCTCAACACCTTGATTTTATGGCAGTGCTATACCAGGGATGTAACTCCTTATAGTGCAAGCACAAACAAGGCATTAAACTTACTTTTCCAAAGAAGCCTTTGAAGAACTTCCTTTCCTGGAGGAACAGGGGGGACAAGTCGAGCGCTATTACTGTAGGTAGCTAAAATGTCCCAGGGTTTTCAAACCAACAAGCACACACAAGAATAGGGTTTGGAGGGAAAGGAAGGGGGTTTTAGAGTTATCCATGAGAAGGTGCGACAGGCAAATGTGAAAATAATCCCATGAAAATGCAGATCAAAGGGCACACACACAATTCTAATGAGCTACTGCCCTGAAATTGGTGGAAAGAAGAAAACCTCAGCCCCAATTTCATGCAAAGTGGTTACTTTATTTTCACTCTCCCTTGTTTAGTCCCTTTTGGTTAGGTTATAAACCAAACTTGGCAGCAGACATGGTGGTTAAAATACTGTACAGGCTCTTGTGAAATGCAAAGTTCTAACTCCAGAATTGCAGTCAAGTTTGCTCTGTATTGATCGCTGTTGGAGAAGCAGGTATGGCTGATCTAAAGCAGGGGTAAGCACTGCTGCATTTCATTCCATTTGTTTGTTGCTCTGGTTTACATCCTACTCTTACGCTTCACATCTTACGCAGTCTTCTCTAAAGAGCAAGGAATTTCATCTTAACCTTGTGGTAAAACTAAAAAATACAAATGAGACCCCTTTCTCCTTCTCCAAAGCCTTCCAAGGCTTTATGCAATATTTATACAAATACTACTTATTCATCCTGCAACTCTGAATTGATTGGTTGAACAGCCTTTAAAATCAGCTCAGGCAGGCAGAGACAGTTAGGCAAGTGCAAAGATACTAAAAGCTGAACTACAACTTCATAAATTTCTTCAGGAAAGTGATTACACCGATTGCCCAATCCACATTAAGAAAAAGCCAGCACACAATTTTAAGCATATTTGCATGCAGTTTAGTTTACCAGCTTTATTTTGTTATCAGACTATGGGAAGTAAACTACATGAGAGAACACTTCACCAGGCCTGGTGCTCTGCGAGCACAGCCACATGCTGCTCCACGTTTGAGGGAAGTCGACGTGAAGCGTAGAGCTGTTCCCGCTATCTTTCCAAATTGCTTCACTTGTAAGAAAGCTCTGGTATAGCAGTAATGAGGAGGAGGTGGAGAATTGCAGAAGAGCCAGGGAGTGTTCTCTGTGACAGCCCCTGACCCCACATTTACACTGTGCAATTCCAACCTGTTCATCACTGATACCACTATATTAAAAGTATTGCCACAAATGTCCTGAGGCAGTGTCTGGAGAACCCATTGATAAACAAGGTTATATTTAAATCAAAGCTACGGTTCTGACGCAAGCCAACAAAAGCCAGGAAACACCAAGTTAAGGAGGGAGTGTCAATCTCAACCTTGCATTTCCTGGCCCTGCTGGTGTGCCCCTCTCTGCCCAACGTCCTTCCACAGAACATTTTACCAACTATCTGGAACGTAGTTGTGTCAACTCAGACACTGTATAAAGAACATCTTCAAGCTCAGTCAGCTGAAAAGCTTAAGAATTTTTGGAGGCAGGAACAGTTATGTATTTAGACAGGATATGCTGAACACTAGGAGGGGAACTAATGAATTAATCACAATGTAGTGTACATAATGAGAAGGGGTTGGATGCTGCTGCCAAGTTGAGCAATGACTATTGCATTACACTAAATAACAGCTTTTTAAAGACAGCAAAAGCTAAAGAGATTCACCAGAAGCTACCTCATTTTTAGGGGATGGTTAATTTTGCTCGCAGAAAAATGCTTGTTAAACAGATTATTTTTTAAAATAAACTAGACAAGGTTAATGGAAAAGGCATCATGCAAAATGGGTTTTAAACAACACTAAGTTAATGTAGTTTAGAGATAACTAATGCATTTTTAAAAATATTAAATTATGTCTCTTTACCTGCTAAAACAAGAACATATATTAAAACAAATGCATAATTTAAAACAAAAAGTGGCAAGTTAGAAACCAATACTACAAGCTAAAGCTGATTTAAAACCAAAATATGACATGAGAGAGTACACTTTTGTTTTCATATGATGTTCCCACACCTGAGTCAAATGCACTTAAGGCCCTTGAAGTTACTTTCCAGGTGGCAATAAGTATTTTGAATTCGGTGAAATGGTTGTGAAGAAACCATTTAGAGCTTCATGTCCATCTACAAGAATCTCATCAGATATTAAATGTATACAAAGCTAGCAATATATCTCTACTAGGGCAATAATGTAAGTTACGTTGCTAAGTTACTTTTAAGGAAAAATGCAAGTTCTGTTGATAATATAAACCCATGTTAATAATAGACTAATAGCTGAATACATGGGTTTCTGATCTATTAATGAGACTGTGATGCCATTTCATCAGACAGAAAATTACAGTACTGTTGGTGTGCAGTTTCAGAGCTAGAAAACAGTAACAACGGAGTACAGTGTGGATGAGGGATTCTTGAGCTAAAAGTGGCTTCTTGTACTCAGTTGTCAATTAAGCAATGTCTGAATAAAATGCTCACCATCAACTGTTTGCAAGTTCTGCAAGATGCAGTGCTCAAAAACAATTACACCACATTGAAGGAGCAGATAATAAAAAAATCCCTGAAAGGCTATTTCCCACAATAAAGAGACAGAGACATTTGTTTGCATCTTTTCTTTCAAAATGCAGAGCAGTAATTAAACTATTCCTAAAGTCAAGATTAACGCTGTTCTATATTCTTCTTAGCAAATCCCATCACATATTTTAAAATCCAGTAATCAGTCCTATAAAAGAACAGTCTTCAGTTCCCCAAATGAACTGCCAACTACTGTACAGCAAGAATTAAGAGGCAAAAATGTATCTATTAAAATAAGAAAAGACAGACAGAACTTAATTTTTGGAAGCTACAGAATACAAATATTTCAACAATTCTAATTTTTATTGACTGGATTTATAAAACCTACACCTTACCTGCAGAGAATAAAGTTTAAAATAGACCACATACACTTCAATGCCATTAAACCGTATTAAAAGTGAAGTCCAATTTCCCTTGAGCTACTCTTTCAGTTTGAGCACTGCAGCTCAAACTTGTACTTCCTTCAAAACTAAGAGAAAGCCCATCAAAATAACTATGTACCGTGAAAGCAAGAGACTACCTGAAGAACAAATTGTTTTCTTATCAAATTCCTCACATGCTGAAATATCACCCAGTGTTTGGCTTCTGCTAAATTAAGAGAGTGTCTCGTACAGAAAAGAGCTTTCAGGAATGGTGATGTCCTAAAGAAATGTCCCTGGTTTAAAACCCACGTGCTGGGGGTGAGGGGCAGGGCTTGAATTGCAGTGAGCAGCTCCAAATGAACCTTGAATCTGATAGAGTCTACCAACTAAAGCACACAAAGTAGTTTCAGTAATCTGAATCTTCCTCTTGGGGCCCAAAGAGAATTTCACCTCTACTTCTCAACTTCCAACACCAACAAAGGAGACAAATAGCAATTGTAAGAGATGCACACTTGTATGGGGTGTACATATAGACATCAAACAGCAGAAGAAATCAAAATTATCTGAAGAAAAATGTTAATTTAAGAGAATGGGTAAATTCACACCATCCACAATTTGGAATAATGACACAACATGGAATAGGAAAACTTAACTATTTACTTTCAGAAAATGATGATTAACTGTAAAAGTTAGATATCCTAGTATGATGGTTGAATCAATAATTCAGGTGATCAAGAATCACAATCCTGGAAATCCAGATTCCAGAAGAAACTGGGTGCTATGCTTTTACTACGTCTCGTTAATTATAGGCTTAGCTACACTTAGCTGGCTTGTGGACTTGTAAGATTTTTATAAACTGGAGAACAGCTACTCCACAGCACAGCTCCGCAGGGAAGAGAATGAGAGAAGCTGCATAAAGTAGATGCTGCAGTGGTATTGGATGTGCTAACAGAAAGTATTCTGAGAGAATAAAAATCAGAAAGAGACCAAAACGGATGCAACTGATTATGTGGTCAGTACTTGCACTTTTAGGTACGTAAACTGAATCCACAGAACAAAGAAACTCATTTTTATTTTGTGTGGCCCTTTTTTATAAAAATCAATCACTAATCACTGTGGACTGAATGGGAACAGATGGGATGTGGCTTTTAACAGGTTACTACACATTAGCTGAGAAAGAAAAGAATGAAAAGGCTTGATTTTAATCAGAGCACTAAACCAATTCACAAACTTTACAGCACAACAGAAGGCAGAAAAGGTAACCTATAATCCTCTGCTGTGTGCTAGGAAGAAGGGAAAAACAAATTTAGATGGAAGCCATTTGAGCTCTCAAACTTGGTGAGGAAAGAAAAGGGATGTCCAGTGGCACATATTTTAAGGCAGTAAAAGTGCAGTAGAAGGATTTGATGGACTTGTAGTAATCTTGTTGAGCTGCAAGGATACGAGGGTTTCTTCCACTGAATGCATACTGAAGAATGTAGATAGATAAAACATGTAAGAGAAGTGATGACAAGGTTTGCAGTGCTCTCTCTCTATTCAAAATTCAAATTTTTCATGTCCTTTCTCCTGTTCTTTTCAATGATGTTAAAGCCTCAGTTCCTTGACAGACTGATCACTGCCTTTCTGGAGTTCGCTATTTCCGCAGGATTTTGTGGTATTATTACTGCAGGAAAGAGATGACAAGACCTCTTCAAATGAGCCACAGAAATACAAAGAGCTTTGAACGAGTGCCATTTACAGGAGCAAACGTTCACAGAAGCCAAAATAAGAGCAGCCCACTTCATGACATATCAGAATTAGGCAGCCTTCAGGCCACTTTCAGCAGATGCAAGCCAGATTATTTCATGCATGACTACGATGTTGCAGTGCATTAGAAAAAAAAAGCATCCTAAAACAAGTAATATTTTGTATAATAATGGTGAATTAAGTCACTATTAAAGTGGTAGGCAACAGAGGGAAAGAGAGAGAGGGGGAGAAGAAAAGAGAGAGAGGGAGAAGCTGTTAAAAAACAATGGTTGAAGTCCCATGTGGGTACCAACTTAGCCTGAAAGGTCACAGAGAATTTTTACACATTTGTTTTGCAAATAGTTTCTGCAAGTAGAAAGAACAGTTGTAACTCTCCTTCTCATCATCAGATTAGCACGTCCCCCCAAGAGCAGCAGTGCTCTCAAACCAGCCAACTGTTCTCCTAACATGGGTCAAAAGTTCAGTCTTTAGCTGGAGCACTGCTGCCAAATGGACCTTTTCCAGTAACGCTCACAACCCCAATGCCAACTTTTTCATTAAACAAATATACATACAGATTTCAGCCTCTTCACAGCATCTTCACAGATATGCATTCCTCTGGATTCGTCCACTTCCACGTGTCCCAAGTACTGCAGGAAAGAGTGTGGGGAGAAAAGCTTAATAGCAGCTCCTTAAACTCCCTGGGTTGTGATGAATCCCACCTCTGAATTCATCTCAGCACAGCGGATGTGATAGACATTACCAGCACTTTGCCAGCCTTCTTTTGAACCTGCATTTGAAGGTTTGACTGTGTCTATATATGGGGGCACCAGCATCAGGAAAACAGTGTAATACAACTAGAAATTTTGAGGGAAAGACAGGCTTGCCTTACTCAGGGGGAAATATGTAATTGAAAAGTATTGAAAACTGTATTTTCCTGCTTATTCATCATGAGCTTTAGTCATTTCTTTTTACTAGCATAGCATGACAACCTTACATCAATATAGAGATGATGGTGAATAAATTATTTTTTAATAATGATAAATATACTTGGTATTGAAAACCAAATTACACTACACAGTAAGATGACCAAATATTTTTGAATGTTAATGTCCAAATATGAGAAATTTGCCCACCATCCCCTTTTATAAAATTGTAAACCAAAATTGTTTATCTTCATTACAACAACAGGCTGTTATGTGGACACTGAGACATTCATCATTCTAACAAAAGAGGGGCTTTAAAAAAACAAATCACAACAAAACCAAACCTGTTTTTCACATATTCATCTTACCAAGCACTACTTAAAAAAAACCCCCTAGCTACACATCAGTGAATAGAGACTTCAAGCTTCAAAGCTTTTAAATTTACAACCCAGAATATTAGTCTATAGAGAAAGCAACTACAAGAAATATGTCAGAGTGTAGTGCTCAGGGTACCACAGACAGTTTAATTTTACACTCTACCTTTTAGCTTTAATTTTTCCAATTTCCCTGCCTTTTCCAATCATAGTTCTTTTTGATAGTGAAAGGAAGTGTTCTCTCAGAAAAATTCATATCCTTATTCAAAGTACTTAACTCTTGAAGAAAACCAGAGAAACTATCAAAACCTTTCTGAAGTTTTGCAATAAGAGCTATAGGTGAAAGAAACTTTCCTCAATTTACTTGCCATTGTAAGAGCTGTATGCAATTTAGCATTTAGATTCTAGGCTAGCTAGAGAGTAAGTGGTTTTAAAATATCAGAACCAATGCTTGTGTCACTTGATGCAGTAGTAAACCCAAGTTTAATAACCTATTAAGAAGTTGCACTCTATAACAGACTATTCTGTCGTGAGTCATTTCAAATCTCTTAGATTTTCTTTCATTAATTAGGAAACTAGACTTAGATAGACCAAAAAAAATTCACTCACAGCACCATATTGAAGCACCCTTAGATTAACAGATTCAACTATATGGAGAAAATCAAGACTGTTTCAAGGATTTAATAGAAATTGGAAAGTTGAGGTTTTTTCATGCAAGGCAAGATGCTCCAGAAGAGGAGGCTCTAGATATTAAACTGCTGAAAGATTTAAAATATCTTAAGTGACAGAGAGCTTTAGCATGAAATCTCACTATGTGGCATTTTTTTAAACAGAGTTAAATGTGGATGGAACAATTCTGGAAGAATTTCATTTAAATCAGCCCTCACAGCTGGAGAACAGCTTGAAAAATAAATTGCACTGCAACTAGAAGGTAAATAAAAGAGATCTGACTCTGTAGATCTTTTTCAAATTGAGCTCTGCGAGGCTGAAGCCTTATAATTGAATGCTGGAGCTGCCAAAACAGCAACTGTACTCCCTCAGCTGAGCTCGCTGAACACTTGCGCAAGATCTTCGTTTCTCCAGAACACAAAGCGGAACATTTTAATCCTAAAAATACACAAACAGTAACAACTAAAGATGCAATTACCGTGTGCCTGGAAGTACACATGTACATCAGCTACTCGGCTGTGCCATGAGACGTTCCAGAGATGCAGAAATTCTGTTGTACATATGTGTGATGAGAAAGTTTTGGGTTTAGTAACTCCTCTTTAAGAAGAGAGTGATATACACAGGAACAAGACTGAGGTTTATATCAGACAGAAAAAAAAATATGTGTAAGGAATGAACCATCTAGTTTGCATGACCATTTGTGTCATCCATACAGAGGGCAACTTTCAGATTTCCTGACCTATCTGCACATCTCATTTACTCCAGTGTAGCCAAAACGATTCCAACTGAAGATTCAAACCATTCAGCCCCTGTACTTGGCAACCTGCCTTTTGCTTGGAAAAGGGAGAAACAGAGCAGGGTAAATATTGCCTCATGTCACACTGCAAAACAGACAACCATTCTCCCCTGTGTTGCCAAACCTCTATTCAAGTCCCATGCTCCAACTTTCAGCCATCAGTCATGCCACTGCTGCTGGAGACAGTAAGTTTAGCTGCAGTTTTCAATACTGCTTCCACTCCCGTGAATGGAGACATTATTGCACATATCAAGTGCATCTATCCACACCAAAAGGGTACAATCCACAGACCTCATTGAGCATCAATCAATTCTGAATTATAAAATAAATTACACTGTCACACAATAGTTCTTTATGATATAGAGGACAAAAGGTGCTTTGTTTGCATTTACATGTTACACTTTTAGCCCTTCATAAAAAAAGAAAAAAACTTGTTCTTGCCACCGCACCAGTTTTGCAGAAACCAGAAGCTCATCATTATCACTGGTGTTGAACATTTTACAGGCAATTTCAGAATTATTCTTGCTTTGGCTTTTTCTTTTTCTGGGACGGAGTGGTGGTGTGTTAATTCCTTATATGTGCCAGTACGCTTTTCTTTCTTGCAAAAATAAATTTTAAGTCTATAACCAGAATGCTGTGGTCCTCTTCTTTTTATAGCCACACGTCCCTTAAGCAGCAGGTCCCCTTCCAAGCCTTCAAGCTTCTTTCTAAAAATTTTTCCCCCATCAGAGTAGATATACATGGCTCCTGTATTTAACCAGTGCTACAATATTGATCTGTCTTTTAATGGACTGCAATCAAAGAAAAAATATTTCCTCAAGAAAATTGGCAAAAACCTCTGTCAAAGACTGAGACCTCTTCTAGTGTTGATATATTAAATAGAAGTGTTAAATTGTAAATATATCTCAACTTAGCCTTAAATTTGAAATATTGGCTCAACTTACTAGTGCAGCAGAATTTTATGAGTGACATTTCAAAATTTAATAAAGGAAATGCAGCTACTAGTTAGAGCCTGAAATGAAAGTTAAACACCAGAATTCAGGACTTAAGAAAAATAAACTATTGTTAAACTCTGTCGTTACATCGCCGGAAAGAGATTACATGGAAACCACTTTAAAAAGCAGATACACAAATCCCACACTTCTACACACAACCTTCCAGGATCTTTGAGAGGAACTTCCCTTTTAAACTAAAGGAGAAGAAACATGCTGTTGAAGTGCCTGGGCAGCAACTGTCCTATATAAGTAAAATCTCATGCGAATCCACAACAGCACATTACCACAAACACACTCAAGGACTGGGACACATAAGTACTGGGTACACAGAAATCCATGTGAACTGCCTAAGCCATGCTGTGGTGGGTGATGACTTTGAGAACAGTAAGGAAAGGACTACCCAAGACATATTTGTAAAGAGCATTTCTTGTCACAGGGATTGCTGCAGCTAGCATTCCTGGAGAAAGTGAGTACTTTTCCATCAGGAAAATGCACATAGCAGGAATGCAGTATTAATATTGAATGCACTCCTACTTAATTTCCATAGCAACCAGTGAATGATAGTCATGACATCAGCAATTCTCGGACATAAGATGTTCTGTAAGAGATTTAATCGTTATACCAGAAATTAACCACCAGTGCTTTTACAGAAAGCTAAAATCCATGTGGGCAGAGTCCACATACAGAGTAACATAACATAAAAGCTCTAATCCAAATAAAATACTTTCAGGGGCTGTTGGAGAAAAGTCCTTAATGCAAACATTATTAAATAGAAGCACTGCTTATATTCACATTTTTAGCAAAAAGAAGATGAGCTTATGGTCCAGCAAATTAAAACCCAAAAAAAATTCTCTCTTCATCACTGATTTTTATGTTCTCTTTCACTGATGGTGGTGTTTGGCACCAATCTCAAGCCAAACATAAAGCAGTCGACACAGGACCAAGTTAAACTGGCACACAGCAAAGCATCCTTGGAATTTGAAAAGCGCTTGAGAAACTGTATTCTTTTTCAACATTTTAAACTTTTTCCAACTTCATCAACAACAACTCAAGTTACCATATCACGTGTTTCTGGTGAAGTTTTCCTACTGTCTTCTCCCAAATACATGCTACTGAAATTGCTCCTACTAAAACATCGAGGGCTGATATATCAGGTCAGAAATAAAAGGACACCATCTATGTCCTCGTACAAGCAATACATCCCTGATCTTCTTTGTTTTCATTTCTCTCACAAATACTTGGCTGACTCAGTTTTCAAAATTTCAAAGTTCAACAATAACAGCTGGCAAAAAGAAAATCCTTCACCAGAGCTCCTTCGACCTGGACAACTCACTCCAGCCAGTTCTGTTTGTTCATGTCTGGTAACATGCTTTTACAATCTCTCTTTGAAACAGACTCAGCTACACAAATAATTGAATATCAGCAGATGTTCACATGCACTGTTTTATTTGCAGTAACAGATTAGATTCTTTGGATTGCATTTGAAACTAGATGGACACAGGAAATGAGCTTACTTGAAGTCTTGGCCAAGGTGTCTTGTGCTGGGAAATGAGTTGCCATGAAGAGAAGGACACCAGCATTTCTTGGTATTTTTCCTAGAGGCAACAACATTCCTCTTTCTTCCTCTGTGTAAGTTCTGGGGTATTATTTGCAACAGTAAGACTGACTACTTGACATGTGCATGGGCAGATATGCTTCTAGAATTGGCATTGCTCAGGAATTAAAGCCTGAGCTCCAAAGTTTCAGAGTGAAATGCTGTCTTGCAAGTAGACATAAGCTTAAATCCAGAAATCCTGGATACGTCTTAAAGCTGAGCTACTTTTCCACTGACTTCTAAGATTTACATTCCAATGTTCAATACTTTATTTCTCTCCTCTCACACTCATGGCCCTGCTTTCTAAATGTATCACTTTGAAACAGATGTTTGCTCAGACAAAGCTGTAGAAGCACAGACAACAGAAACTCTATGATTAAGCATCAACAAAGTTTAATTTTGCTGAGTCAAAGCTATAGGTTAGTTAGGATGCTACGCACGTCACCAGAAATCAAAATGTCTCATCAACCTGTTAAATCCCCCAAAACAGGAACTGGAGAGGATCAAAAGAATCTAAAGCAGTATCTATACCAGTAGTTCTCCGTATTTTTTACATCACACCCACCTAAGAGCCACACTGTGCATTTCACGTACTGGTTCTCACATGGCCTTTATCATTGTCAACAGAAAAAACACTGTGAGGGAATAACAAACATTTCCAGTTAGGAATATCGAAGATGAAGCAGAGAAGCTCAATACAGGATACACAAATGCTATATTCTAAATTTTCTTACAAATCCCTAAAATGAGGCAGAGAGGGAACTCAGAAGGTTATGTAGGACAGCACTTGCTCCAGGGCAGAATCTACTTCCACATCTACATCAGAGAAGTCAGCCTTGAAGTACTATGACATTTCTGTAACTGGAGATCAATAGGCTAGACCTTCTACCCTGTAGTTTACATGTCTCTCTGTAGAAAGGGCTGTTATTTTGCTGAGTTGTTACTGCTAATGCATATCCTAAATTTCCCTTGATGGGGCTTAAGCACGCTATTTCTCCTAGTCCCTTCACAGTTTCATGTATGTACTATCAGACTTTGGTTTTCAACTGTACGCTCTGATGCGCAATTCCGCTTTTTCCAGGAATTCAGCATTATTTAATAAATTTAAAACTTTCTTTTAAAAAAAGAAAAGAAAAAATGAAGGAAAATCAAGTGTTGATAGCACAAAGTTTTATACACACGCTGCACAGGTGCACAACTCCTGCAAAAAATTCCGTTTCCATGTATGACACTGGATATCTCCTAATTTTAAAAAACAGAATTAAAAAGTATAACCCGATGAGAACTTTTTGATTTCCAACACCTAAATTACATTTAAAATAAATATTTCTGCAAGGCCGTTCAAACCATTTTAATTGTCATATCTTTAAAACAATGCGAAGTTTATGAAACTATTTAAGAACTTCACCTTTGCCAAAGACAGGAGGTTTTTAAAACTCAGCAAGAAGCTTCATTTAAAATTTCTTGTTTGCAAGGCTATTCAAACAAAACTAAGGGTTGGACACAAGGGTGAAAAGTTTAAAGATTAGGGATTGCCTTACATTCCTTCTAGCCATGACAAAAATGCATCTTCCATTATAATCACCATCTTTTATAATTAGCTGTCTTCCAGCCTTTTTCCTGTGATGTTAAATGCTGCAGGATTTTTTAAATGTACCACTGCTTGCTGAGGGTTAGCATAAAATAGGAATGGTTACCGTTCATTGCTAACATCAGTTCATGCCTTCAGAGGTAGAGATTTCTAGTATTTAATGTGTAAGGCTGTGCAACATTTCAGAAATCAGCAGATTTGTCACATTAACTTCTTAAAAATACTTAACATAGTTTCCAAAGACCATTCAAGTACCTCAAGCTTTCACAGTGAAAAATATCACATGCTTAACTTAAAGGCACTTCAGCATCACGCTGGTAAATTCTTTCACAGCTATTATTTCAAACTAGAAGTGCATTTAAGACATAAAATAAAAGCCACAGGTACCTGTGCTGGTACCAGTCTTTCTGACCTGGAGAAACAGAATGGCATGCAAGCTGTATTTATGAACTTATTAAAAAGAAGAAGTTATTTTTAATATGAGATTTATAGATCTGACATTAAGCGATAAAGTTCAAGATGCAAATTCCAAAACTAAAGAGGACAACTGGGCAGCCACGGTGGTGTGAGAGCACAAAGCAAAGTGGCCCATCTCCTGCTGATGGTGATTTCAGCAGCAGCACGTACGGCTCAACAGCCTAAACCCAGGGACCCCAGGGATGAGAACTGGCATTCACAGGTCCCAGTGAGGATACTCTACAGGGCTTGTGCCAGTTGTTCCCTTTCCTTCTGTCTCTTCTTGAATACAAAGCAATACAGTGTCTTCCAAACATCTCCCATCAAAGCAAGTGTTAGACAGGAAACAGTTCAAGAGACTTACTCGGAAAAGTCAGTTCTTTTATATATGAAAGTACAACTGTATCCATACAATTGTTATTTGTCAACACTAACACAGAAATCAAATTCAGTGGAAAGGCTAACTCCAATGACGGCAGGTACTCAGCAGCAGACTCTGGATGCCAGAGATAGAAATGTGGTTTGTTACTCTTCCACACCAGCTTTTTCACCGACATCTTTAGTCTTCCAGGTGGAATAAAAAAATGCAAGTAAACTTGCAGGTGATATGCAACAGTAGCCTTAGATGCCTTAAGGTCAAAAGAGACCGACCACCAAAAACATGGAAGTGACAGAACAAAACTAATTAAATTATCCAAGATACACACAACCGTTGTATCTTCTAGAACAACAGGTAGCAACCAGCTGTTAATATTCTGTTTAACACATCCTTTTGGTCAGAACCACCAAGAATTTGCAAATGTTTGGTTTGTTTAGTTCTCTAAAGTAGAAGGAAATGACCTAATTTTTCTGATATAAATTTCACAGGCCAGTTACTCCAAAGTGCATTTGTATGAATGAAAACCACTTACCCAGAGGGACACTCGAAAAGGCTTTTCAGACAAAAGAAGCCCTACTGTCAAATATTCTAGTCATTATACCACAGAACAGCTGCATGTTTTTGGTGAGGTAGTGTCTGAGCAAGAAAGCAAGTTTGAAAATGTGTATGTCAATGAACTTCATTTGTTGCAATTATACTGTATAAAATTGTGTATAAATAAATTACAGCACTGATAAGCACAGCTGTAATGGCTGTTCGAATATTCAACTTCTGAATAGTTTTAAATACAATCTCTTCATCTCGGGCCCCCTACGTATTGCATGTATCTGGCATACTTTTTCTCTCAGGAGGAAGGATCCTCTACTGAAACACAGTATTTACTTTTCAGTTTGTTAGGACAGAGGAAAAGAATTTGTCCCTGAAAATAGACTTCTGCACAGACTTTCCAGCAGATGTAGCAGTGCCACATTTAATAATGGAGCAACTCTTGCTGAACATCTATAAAAGCTGCAAGGTATTATGCCTCCACACTGCCAAAGTTAGGAGAGCAATATCATTTAAATTCCCAATGGAATAGCAAAAGTCTGCAAGTCACTCTTCTAAACACAAGTTTAACATCCTTTTCATACCTTTGCTGACAGACAGGACCTGTCTCTCCTTGGCTCTTCTTTCAATCTAACTTTAGAGGATTCAAAGCAGTTTACACAGAAGAGCACTACAGGAAAGTCAGTAGCCACTGCACGGCCCTATCCTTGAGTGTCAGGTTACCACCTTAGGTGTGGTTAGATTTGCAACACAGAGGAAGGAGATCTGTAATTACATCTACACACACACTAAGATGACTGAGAAAATATGATCAATAGCTGGCTACGTGCAACACAGCCTCACCAACCAGCCGAAAAACACAGACTGTTAAACAAAACAAAAAAGAGTGCTATTGACTAAAAGGAACAGTATGCAGCCATGATTATTACCAGCTCCAAATTTATGAGCACAGCACTGGAGAGAACCAACTGTGGATCGAATCGACTTCCCTGAATTTTAAAGCAACATAAAGGAACATAACAGGAATGTTGCCCTACTTTCCACAGAGCATCTTCTCTCCCAAAGGAAAGACGATCCATAGATGTACAAGATTTGCTCAAAATCCAACAGAACACTTAAGGACTTTAAAAATAAGGATCGGCTGTGGACATAGCACAGGAAGAGCTTCTAGAAACATGCCAACATAGAAAATCTCTCAGTAACATTAAATCTGTTTGCAGTGCAGCATCCTCCAAGCGCAATGAATGAGCAGCTACTGGAGTCCCTGTCCAACACTAACAGAGTGAAGCCTGAAGGCAGGATGAAATCCTATTTGCAACATGACTTTCAAAGTGCTTCCACATGCTCTGTAATGTCTAAAAAAGGATAAATCTGTGGTAGCACTCTACAAACACCCAACCTCTAGGCAAAATCTAAATGCCCAAAGGCAAGAAGTTAAAAACCAAACCAATTTAAGAGATCTTTTCTTTACAAGAGAAACCAAGGGCAAACGTTCCATTACGTGTTTGCACTAGTCTTCTCTCGATCTCAAAATAAAAAGAGTATTAGAGTCTTCCCTAAATAAAAGAGCAAGCATTAGAAGAAACAAAGCCCACAGCTTGGCTGCTACTACACTAGTCTATTTTACTTTCAAACAGAAAATCATACAGACAGCTGCAGCAACATTTGTCAAGAATTCTCAGGTCTTCACTGAGTACAGGTGAAGTCTTCACCACCCCTGCAAAAGCCAGATTCTGGTCTTGCTACTCAGTTACACTTTGAGCTCCAAAGAATTACAGATGATGATTTTTAGAGAGTGGGCAAGGCGGATCATAATAAATAAGAACAGGCTAATCCCTGCCCCCCCTCCCCCCCCAACCATATTAAAGTGCAGCTACACTACAGACAATGGACCACTTTATAATTCCCACTGCAAAACTTAAAAGAAAATTAAGGTATATTCAGTATCTTTCAGATTTGAATGCATTCCTATTCATTAACCATTCTTCCCAAAATATCTCACTTTGTTCTGCTCCACTGAGGAGCACCAGGAAGAAAAGTCACCCCATCAGATATTTAAGGACATAGGAGACTGCATACTTTTCCTGGAATGTATGAATTTCCAAAAAATACCCAAGACCAGCGTAACAGGATACTCTCCTTCAACAGCACAAAGTTCTATTCTTTCTGTGAGCAAAATACAGTACCACCCACTAAAGCGATGACTCCACATCGAGTTTATCTTGTTCCCTCACAATGGCATACTTCCTGTCTCTATCTATTAAATACCAGTTAACACCCACTCTGCATCTCAAGCCTTATAAAAAAGTTCCACTTTGTCCATATTAAGGCACACTATTTTGGACAATAATTCTAATCAAATAAGATAAAACGCCTCTTAATATCAAATTGTTCTGAATTTAAGTTTTCACCTAATTGCAAGTTCTTTAAATATTAATAGTCTACCATTCTGACCAAATCAAGAAATGTACCTTATATATTTACCTTAACATCATTTTTTCCCAAAGAACAAATTAAATTAATTCCGTGAATTCCAATTAAAAGCAGACTAATGAGTGCACGTAAGTCCCATTATGACGACAGGATGCAAAGATCCATCCATTTCTACGCCTTTTCAGCACAGAATAGGCCAAAACCTTTTTTGACTTTGGGTGCATGTGCCCAGAATAGATGAATGCTTCATTTAAATACAGGAAGCACTTGTCATTAGAAGTGCAAGTCCTGACTGAGAGTTTAAAAAAAGTCAGTCTTTTAACAGTGAGAAGTGGTTCATACCCTTTGTGTTCAGGAAAGGATTGAAAAAGTTGGAAAAAAACTAAATGCCCAGAAATTGAGCACTTTGCTTTTCAACCTGTGTAATGCCTAAGTTATGAAAAAATAACCATCCTCAAACTTACAACTCTCTTCTCTCTTAAACAGTGTTAAACCTTAATCTAAGTTTGAGCTTTCACAGAGCAATCGCTTTCAAAGCTTTGGCAAAACACCATCTCTGTTTAGTACTGAATTACAGTTCCTTCCTCTTAGCAGAAAAATAACTCAAGACAAAAATAAGCAAGCAGCCATGAACTAGAAATGTTGTATACACTTGAGTAATGTAAAAGCACACATAAGCAACTCTAGGAGGGTAAAGCAGGGCATTAATCTTGTGTGAAAGTTCTCTCGTACTTACCACATATCTACACCAATCCACAACTTCACAAAAATATGAAACAGCCAGTTCAAAGAACTCCACCTAGTAACCTCACACGTTTAGCTATCAGACAGAATTACTTTAAGCATAATACAGAGAAAAACTAATGAAAGGTCCTTAGGTGTCAGAACCAGAGGCTGTGTTCCTTGTACATAGATATTTAACTCTTTAGCTTTCCCCAAGCATCATCTGCTTCCAATGTATTGTAGATCTACTATTAATGTACCATGAGGAAGAAAGGGGAGCATATGCAAAAAGCCACCCTAAATTTTATATTTATTTTTATTCTGGTATTTATTAAGTATTAATATTAAATACTATTCTAAAATATTAAAGTATTGTTTCTTAAATAAAGAGGAAGGAGAATTGGACACAAAAAAGAAAATACCTATTTATAATACTCTGATAATCTGGAATGAGTTATCAGAATTTTAAAAGGTAATTTCAGTTTGATATGCATTACCAGTCTGTAATATACACACACAAAATCATAGCACAGAGGCATTCTCAGGAGTTAGCAAGGGCTTCTAACCTCATGCACTGGTCCAAATCCCAGGTGTTACTCGACAATATTTTCAATTATCAAGAGGGAGGAAGGATTGCTTTCCAAGCACAGCCCACCACTTACCTTACAAGTCAAACTGTAACCACAACCACACTTTTAACAGAGAGAACTGAATACTTTTCCACGCAATCCAAGAGGCCTATCATTTCTGATCTTCCAGAAAAATGAAGACAAATATTGTATGACTCCTCTACCTAGATACATGATTTATTTCAACTAGATAATAATGTAGAATATCTCAGACTGACTTTCCAAGGCATTTGTTACATGAATCATCTGGTTTTAAGAAAAAAGCCACATCCTTTGCAATGAGAGCTGACTGCAAAATAGGTCAGTGTGTAATGAAGCATGGCTCTGGCTTACGCTTGCCAAAAAAACCCAAATAATAATTCATGGCAAGAGTACCTCACGGATATCCAAAAGAAAGGCAGAAACTCTTACCTTAACAGGAAAGCTACACTTGCCAGTACGAACGCCTTCTTCATCAGTCTGCCACTGATGAGGCCTGCTGGCCTCGGGGACATAGACATCTTTCTTTCTCCTAAAGCTTTGCCGTAATTTGTTCATTTCTCAGATTTTCACGTCCTAGAAGAAGAAAAAAAGAATACTGCCAATGGGCACCAAACACACATTTAGCCACTCTGGGTCAACCACTATCATGAGAAATGACCCCGTGGAAAACCTGAGCTTTTGCAAAGATGAATGGAAGGACCTGTGAAATAAAAATAGTTTGGACACAGATTCAGACAAAGATGGATATTCACTTCAAAACAGAAAACACAAATCCACATTACTTGTTTAACATCTTTCCACAGCAACTTGGAAACAGTAATAACTATTAAGAAATAGTAATAAATTAGGAAACTATTACGATTTCCTAAAATAGCAGATGGAGAAGCTCTGAAGAGTGACGCACATGAAATCCTGCCTCCCCAAATTTAAACACCTACCTAAAGCAACCAAGTAGGACACCAATAGTAAAAGCCTCCAAGGCACTCATGCAAGGCAAGGATTCATAGCTCTAAAACTGCTCCTAAATCAGGTGCTTGTGCTGTTCATTAAGTACAAGAGACAGGTTCACGCTTTTACTGAGGGGAACAGTCCAGCCCATGCTTAGTCTACTGGTAGAATTCTTATGTTTAAATGAGAAATGCACTTCTTCAAAAGGGGAAGACAGTGCTGCAAATACACTTCGGATGCCTGGAACTCGCAACTTTGTATACACTATGCCTTTATGTATCAATTTCTATATACAAGCCAAGCTACACTTCAGACATGCTCACCTTTACTAGATTCAAACGACAATTAGCCAAGAAGCTATCGGAGAAATTACTACTAATAAAAAAACTTGATATTCACCTAAAGAAGTAAAATCATATGGGATACGAAGTGGGGAATATTGAAGACATACTGAAAGGCTTCTTGAGATTTGGTCATCTTTCCTGAAAAAGAGGCCTTATTACAACCATGACATCTCATTTTGATTGAAAAAAAAAAGATGCTGCAGAATGCAAGGCAACAAAATCTAATTGGATTATATATGCTTATTTTCCATTAGATTGAATAAGCTACAGAATATAGATATTTACGGGTGTCAATAGCTGGCCTTTGAACAAAAGCTGCTTTAAAAGCAGTTGGAACACCATTTCAAACCTTGAAAAGAACTAGTATCTTCCAGTCAAAACTATTTGACAGAGGTGAGAAAAACCAACCCATTCATGTTCGTGGTATCTGACATTTAAGAAATTTAAAGCCAAAATGCAGCTATTTCAAAGCTGAACAAAAGTCAGAAACTAAAAGCATTATAGAAAATCACTGCCCAGCACTAATTACATACACTAAATTGTTTTGTGTCTCATGGCTCACTTTAGCCATTACAAATAACAAAAAGGTGCAAGTTTTGTTACTGACTCCCTAAAACTTCCTTCAGCAACTGTTACTTTCTTCCTCAAGCAACAGATAATTAAATAAGTCAGTTCCCACAGTGTCTTAGGGGCACGATACTGGCTAATTTCTCTAGAGTCTTCTACCTTTCCATAATCTATTAAAAGGAATATTGTAAGATAAGTAACAATTCAAAGACATACCCATGGATAAAGAAACCACCACTACATCACTAGGACTGGGAAATTTAAGTGTGGAAATGTTAATCGTTTAAGGGCAAATAAGCACGACAGTCACATGCACAAGTTCAGTGGCATTTGAATGCCATTGTTCACGGGTCTTGCAGCATTCTGGAGCATTCTTTCAGCATATGGGATAATTCCTGAAGTATTTCCACATTAGAAAACAGCCACGCCAAACACCACTTTTACAGCAAACACTGTGCTCAGAGTTGCTTGGTGAGCATTTGAAAGCAACAAGAAGCAACAAGGTGCGACACTCCAAGCAACCCAAATCGAAATGCAAATTAAGTGAAGGGTTGGGATGTACGGCAAAGGCTATAGGCAACTGTCCCGAGCAGGTACCTAGAACAGCCATGAGGTCTAAGCAGGATAAGTGCAGGGATGGGAAGATGCTGAAGGATTCCTAATCACAATTATCTAGTTATAAAGAAGTGTTAACTTCATTCCTTGATAGCTACAAAATGCTTGTCATAACTAGTAACATAAAATATTTTCTTGAATTTACTTGAGCGGATTCGGCGATTAGAACATATGTGCAAAATAAAAAACATACTCATTTCTTACCACTCAATAAGCTGAAGCAGCTCTGTTCTGCTTTCAGCTGGGACAGAGTTAATTTTCTTCCCAGTAGCTGGTACAGTGCTGTGTTTTGGATTTAGGCTGAGAAAAATGTTGATAACACATTGGTTTAGTTGTTGCTAAGGAGTGTTTACACTAAGTCAAGGTCTTTTCTGCTTCTTACCCCACCCTACCATTAAGCTAGCTGGCTGTGGGGCACAAAAAGTTGTGAGGGGACACAGCTGGAGAGCTGAGCCCAAGTGACCCACAGGATACGGCACCACGCTCAGCATGTAAAGCTGGGGGAAGGAGGAGGAAACGGGGTACCTTCGGAGTGACGGTGTTTGTCTTCCCAAGTAACCACTGTGTGTGATGGAGCCCTGCTCTCCTGGGGATGGCCAAACACCTGCCTGCCCATGGGAAGCAGTAAATTAATTTCTTGCTTTGCTTGCCTGTGTGGCTTTTGTTTTACCTATTAAAATGTCTTTATCTCAACCCATGAAGTTTTCACTTTTGCTCTCCTGATTCTCTCGCCCATCCCACCAGGAAGAGTGAGCAAGTGGCTGGATGGGGTTTAGCTGCCATCTGGGGTTAAGCCACGACACTCTTCTATAAACATGGTTTGTTTATTTTACAAGCTATAAGCCATTTTAAAATCTCGGAATGTGCAAAGGCAATTCTCAAAGTTTAAAGAGGAGTTGCAAAGCTTCTATTCTCCATCAAGGCTTAGAGAGGCATTACAGCAGTATTAGTTATGTATTTTGTTTTACAAACTGCAGACAGAGGACTCCATGCATCAGTCTGAAGGAATCAGACTTTCAAGGGAGGCCATTCAATCACTTTGGGCAGGTGAGACGCACTGCAGCAAATCTCTGCGTGGCACCTCAGCTCGTAAGGACAGACACCCACTCTTGTCCCTGCTGCAGACTGGCAGTGCCACAGCACGATGAGCAGAACCACGGCTCCAGCTGCTTCAGTGAAAAGCACAGGAATCTGGTCAGCACATGGCTTACAGCCCAGCTACCTGACCTTGCACTCCAGTGAGAGACAAACGGGCATGTACACTCCACTCTGCCAAAAGAGGCAACAGACTCTCAAGCAGATACAGTTAGATGCAGTAAGGCTCATGTGCCAGTTTTGAAGATCTCAAGGTAACTCTGAATCTCAAAAACTTCAGTGAATACCAAAGCAAGGACTGAGGACAGCACACAACCACTGTAGCACTTGAGAAAAACAGCAGTCGAATTGCCTTATCATAACATCTGCTTATGCGAGCATTCTGTTGGACTTCTCCCTCCTGAGTCCATGAGACTGGTGCCTTATCAGACATATTCTGACCAGGAATCTCAGTCTCCAGGGGAGATAAGAGTTCCTCAACTACATTTTGCATGAGAAACTGAAGTGGCATTTTGCCCAAAGTATTTCCTTTTCACCAAAAACCAAATCCATTTTCGTACGTGTCCTAATTTTGAGGTCATGTTGGCAACAAACAGTTTAAAAACAGCTTATTCTATCTGACAGAAATGCTGACAAATAGCAAAATTAATTTCTGGTCAGGCAACCAGCAAGCTCTCTCCAATGGCCACGCTTGGGTTTTCTGAAACGTCAGACATATGAGTAGGTTGCAAAACAGTGTGTCCTATAAATACCCAATTTGCTGGTAACATGCATGTCAGGACACCATAACTAAAGCTGTCACCTGGTGGGAAAGTATTAAATAGAACAATTCACACAGGCTGCATATTCGAGGATTTGGGAGAGAAGCACGTGAATTGCTGCAATTAAGTGCTGAAATTTTTACTAATTTTGTCTTGAACTCAAAATCTCTGCACAGAAGCTCTAAAGAGAGTTAAGTGAGCATTTTCTACTCGAATTCTTTGTAGGGCACTTCACATTTCCCTGTAAGGCCCGTGTGCTTGCCAACACACCAGACACCAGCCTAGGCTGCAATAAGCTATCAGGGTATTTTCTACTAAACTGACAGCATCGCTGGTACTGTAAAAAGTTTGATACTACTGTGTTTTGGGATTATGCAAGATGGAAGTTATCAGACTTCAATATTTTTTTTATTTAGCAACTTATTTTTGTCATGTAATTAGAAGTATTTTAAAACCACCCAAGAGACAAACCAAAACACCAAAACCTCTATTTCCTTTTCACTTTAACAAATCCAGCTTGGACCCAGAGAAAGAGGACAACTGAGACTTTGAAGATAAACCTAGTGAAAAGCCAAGATAGGGGACTCAAAATCTAATTAAATCACAAAACATAACATTACATCAGAGACAAACGGAGGCTGAAAGCACTGAGCCTTCTAGAGAAATGAGGAAAAAGAGCCACCTTGGGTCCCGGTACATTTCAAGGTTATCTTACTGCAGACAGCTGAGCATCTGAATGGTCATGACCACTGGAGAAAAAAAACCAAGCAAAACAAACCCCAACAAAACAAAACAAAACCACCCACACAACATTAAAATCTCCACCACTTTTGTAAGTCAAGAGATTACAACATGACACTAGACATTAGACCACTTCCCAAAGCACCTACCTACAAAAGGTATAAAAAAGACAAAGGATTTTTTAAATTTATGTTGCCATTTATTTTTATGCAAATTTATGTATTTTGGAAACAGAGCTCCAAAGGCAATTTAAGGAGAGCTTCAGCACCATTATTCTTCTGACCAAGAGAAAAACTACCATTTACACCTCTATCAGTCCACTGACAGCTCAGGGGCAGAGTTGTCACAAACAACAGAGACAGAAACGACACTGTCACGGGTAAAAGTGCATGTTGGAGCACTCTTGGCTTCACTGCCTTGTGCATCATCACGTTATGGCTGCAGAACAAATTACTGCAAGATAAACCAGCATGTTAATTCATGTCTTGTTAGCTGCTCTGCTGTACGAGTGTGTTCACTTTTACCCTTCAGTGAGCACAAGCCAGCAATTTACCCTTCACTGAGGGATGGGTGAGCTTTCCTGTTAACTGAAGTTAGATCAGGAGGAAGCTGCCATTTGGATGATGCAAATTTGGAGCTTCGCTTCGCAAGAGTTTCCCCACGCACCCATACCTCTGGATAAGCGATTCGTTTACACTGTGCATAGGTGATTCTCACAGAGCAGAAACTGCGACAGGGCGATCCCAACTACAGAACCTGCAGGGCACAAGGACAATACAGGCACCTGGGTGCCTGAACTGCACGCACAAATTCAAGAGGTCAGATTTTAAGCTAGGATGTAGCTTAAAATCATATTTCACACTAAGCAACCACTTACAGTTTCAACACTGAGGACAAAGAAACAGCACAAACATTTTTTATCTTGCTTCTGAACTCTAGCCTTCACAAAGGTTACTTAATCTGCATTCAATTATCTGTTATCTTTTCTGTTTGCAATGAAAAAGGATAAAAACGGGTATTAAATCTTCAGTCACTTTTATAAAACCATTCAGTAGGTTTGGGATTACTTTCTGTTTTCTTTCAGAATTTAATAATGTTTCCTATTTACTAATTTAGAAAAAAGAAAGTCATGGGTCAAACAAGGGCAAAGTACTCTCTGCAGCCTGCAACAAATAGAGTACCCGGGGGCAGGAGGGAACACCCCCTCCCCCCCACCCCGCACACACCCACACGCACTCCGGGTGCCATCCTCCTGATCTGCAGTACAAAGTCCTCCCACAAGCCTGAACCACCAGCAGTATTGACACAGGAACAAAATTCCTAGAAGTATGCACTTCAAACAGCAGGGAAATACAGTCTGAAGAACAATGTGTTATAGGAATCGTTCTAAAATGTACAAGCCTCCATATACGACTAATTTAATTAACTTGATACTATCAGATTAAGTAATTTAAAAGAAAAAAAAAGTCTCATTCATACCTGTATTGCCTGCTGGCCACACACAGGTGAGGGCCAAGCAGCTGCACAACCATCTGCTCCCTATGTGCTCCTCCCCAGTGAAATTTGCTGAAGGGCCAAGCCAAGAAGAGCCTGAAACCCAGAGCAAAAACCTCGTCCATCTCTAATATGTTTTTCTCGCATTTCTTGACATCAAAGCTTTCTGAATCAGGATGCATTCTTCCTGCCAAAGCTACCTGATATTTCAGACCTAAGAGGAAATGCAAATAATCTCGTTGAAAAAAATGTGCTTACCTAACCTACTTACTAGGAAAACACTCCAAAAACATTCCTCTGCATGGCTGTGAAGATCTGTATCCTTAGAAAGCTCAGTGGCTCTGAGTTCTTGTGCAAGTACAACTTGGTCACACCTGTCCACAGACTAATGTTTAACAGCTATCTTTTGAGTATCATGAAAACCTGAATCTTATTATGAAATCCACAATGGTCTGCACCAGGAAATGTGAACAGCCCATACTTCCACATTCCAGAAGAGTATTTCACACTGCTTTTCCCAATAAAATACAGTTCACTGCTGGCACTTCAACATTATTGTAAATCTTGGCTCTAACCAGGACACGAGGACATCAGCAAGGAAATATGCTTGTTTCAAGTCATTTTCTTGGGATGAGATTTGGGTTTGGCAGGCTTACCTGCAGTACAAACACAAACAGAAGCGGTTCTCTTTTGCTCTCTAATGTACAATTTGAGTCCCTAAACTCAAGATGACAATGTAAGAACATTTCATTTATAAAAAGCGAGGCAAGCTAGGAAAGCAAGTTGATTGCTGCCAAGGTAAATAGTCTGTCCTTGTCTATTATGAAGCTGCCAGGATGGAGTTTTACTTCTCTGAAAAATCCTTATTAAGCATTGCTGCTAAGCAAACGCTCTCCCCTCCTCTCCCACTTACACAGTACAAAAACATGTAATGTCCTATCTCTCCAAGCCCACTGTAAAGGTTAGCCAAAACTCGCTGCAATTGCCCTGCAACAGCTTCTCTGCAATTATTCACCAGCACAAGAACACAGAGTACCCTTATCTTCTAAGGAAGAAAAGGTCACCCCATGTGTCAGATTCTGAATGCAGAACTTTGAGCCTTTTTGTAAGTTTAGATCCCATAAAATCTAATTAAATCCAGCACTGTCACACTGAAGCAAATGAAGGCATGTAACCATATGAGCATGCGCACTAAAACCTTAACAGCTCTGTTTCGCAATACAGGCTGACTAACCACATTATTCACCACAAGGCTTTCCAACCCATTCACCCTTTCACTACCCAATTAACATCTAATAATACAATACTACAAGTAAGCATTCTAAGACATCAAAATATGCAAAAAGGTGAAGCATTTCTTCATTTGTTCAGCCAGCAAATACATTTTGTTGTTGTTATTATTACTATTTAGAGTTCCAATTAAGGGGATTTTCTTTGTTGAAGATAAATTATTGGACACATAACTCAAAGTCTACTGAAGCAAGCAGAGCTTCTATAGAAAACTCACCTTTCAGCAGTGAAGTAATATTTAGCTCATACTTTGAAAACACAGAAGAAATGGCAACCTTTAACTCTTTATGTAAGAGCAAAGAGATCAGAGCTGTGACAATAATGTCTCTGACAGCATTCTTAGAAATCGTGATGCATTGTTATCGTAAGAGGTGAGGTACAAGACATGGTCTCAAATCCATCCGATTTCTTGCAGTCTTATACCTGAACTAAGGTTATCATGTGAGCACTCCACAACTCTTTCCTGAGCACTTAACAATTCTATTTGCACCACGGATGAGGGTGGAAGAAGGTGAAAAAACAATGTTATGACAGCAACATCTTACTGGCAAAAGCCAGAGTTATAAATTGCAAACAGCTTATAAAATATCAGGAAATGAAATAATGAACTGTACTCTAACACACTGTCAACAATTATGTGGCTAAAACATTCAGCTACCAGAGGCCCTGTCCTAAAGCTTAGGATTTTGTAAAACACACTTTTCAAACATAAATACCCCCAGACTGCAGCAACTAAATACAGTACTCAGTACTCCACAAAGTTATGTAACAGAAGTATCACCAAAGTTAACATTCAGACTCTTAAAGGGACACAAAAATACAAGTTTGATCGTTGCAAGGCAGAAGTTATTCCTAAAGATATGCGATGCTCTTTCTAGCAGATGTAAGATAAATCATTTGCCTCTCATAAACCTGTGAAATTCAGCAAATAAAAGAAAGCAAGCCTCATTTTCTCCATCAATAACTATTCTAAAGCAAATGTCCCAATTCAACAGACACCACAGCAACTGCAAACTCTGACTATGGTCCTATACAATATGCTAAGAGGTTTAAGAGCAGAGATATAAGACAGTAATCCCCTTGTTTTGTAGGCTCACTCTAAAAATACCCTGCAGACTGTCAGTCACTAGTGGAAAGCAGGTCTCCTAAACACTTTATGTGATACAAAGTGCACTGAACTCTATTATCTATAATAACTGAACATAAGCAAAAGTTTAGTAAAGAAACACCAGCTATGCCTTGTGGAAAGCAGTTAAAGTAATTCTGCTTTGCAGCTGATCTGCACACATGTGAATAATTTTAACTAACCAAGCCATGTCATTTCCAAGTGCACCATTTACATTTAGGGCAGCTAAATATCAGACAACTCAACAGTCTTCAAACATGAACATCTCGGTTTAAAAGGTATCTTTACAAATACATGCTGAATTTCAAAATGAAATTAGATATAAAAGAAAGTACAAAAAGGGCTGAAACAGCCAAAAAGTATGTTCTTTAATCACTCAATTCCACAAACTGCAGCTTGAAGTAATATATGTCAAATCCCATGAAAATAAATGCATTTTCAAAATTAAAAAAAAACTTTTACAAGTAAAATAAGCATCTTTTACTGGTAGATCAATCACAAATCTTAAGTTCTTACTCTGGACTTCAGTAGGACCTATGAGTATTTTATAAGCAAATAATCAGAGTTGACTATCTGCTGCTTAGTATCAGACAGGGTTGAATATAAATCAGTCAATCATACCTTTGTGCTGTTGTCCTGATCATTACCTACTTACTGGGAGTTCAGAAACATATGAGCACTCACTGTATTTTTGGTTCCATCTCTTGGGTGAGAGCAGAAAGAGTAGATGAAGTAAGCTATAGATCCAGAGCAGGTGTTTCAGGAACCAGCTGCACTCTAAACCAGATTACTAGGAGGATATATTTCAGCAAGATTTAAAAAAATATACTCGTATTCATGTGAAGCTTTACCCTTGGTTCATATACAATGTTTCACAAAAGTGAAAGCTACCACATTTTGGACAACTGATCCTGCAACACTGATCTACACCAGCCCACAGCATGGTCCAGCCCAGCTGTCCACATGGCCCACATTCCGGAAACATTTGGAGCAACAAACCATAAATTTGTCTCAGCTTTATGAGAAGTCTTCAGTGGGAATGAACAGTAGTGCTGCTGAGTCTGTCAGCAAGTAGGATTCAGGTACAGAGAAACTAGGTAAATCCACATGATCAGATACAAAACAGGGAGATAAAAAGGGCTCTCCACCTCAGCCAGCGATGTTTCATTCATTCATTCATTCATTCATTCATATATGCTCTCAAAAGAAAATAGGTCAGCAACTGTTTACAGGTGATGCAAAATGTTCTGGAGTAGATTAAACTGATTTTAAAAATACAAGATCATCTCACAAGAAGATATTCTTCTGTAATAAAAACAGCAGAGAAAAGCACATGAAAGAAGGGTAAAAAAGCCACCTTAATTATAAATAGCAATGAATACGAATTCAGCTATTACCACTGTCTAGGAAAGGACTCACGTTTAGTCCTCTAAAAATTTAATTTTCAAATAAGCAAACAGTAGTAAGAATCATTATGAAAGGAGCAGAGCAAAGCCAGTACGATGCCGCAGCATAAGACCAGACTGCACTCAGCTTCAACACCACATAGTTCTTGTAGTTAATACACCCTCGCTGAAAGGAATCTGAAAGGTGCAGGAAAGCAGCAAGGATAAGGAGGATAACAAGGACTACTTAACACTTTCTGCTCCAGGACAGATTAGATACATCAAAGATCTTCACCTCAGAAAAGCAATTTTCCGGTGGGGAAAGCGACAAAAATTACAGTATCATAATGTTAGCAAATGAAAAGGGAATGATGATTTTCCAATTCTTAAGTTGTAGAGACTGTGGGAAAACAACAGAATTCTCCAGCAGTCCAGGTTTCAACAAAAGAGTATTTCTCTTCATGATACAAAATTAACTAGGACAATTTCTAGCTCTGGGAAAGTTTAAAAACTAAAATTAGAAAAGAAAAGAAATTATAATTTAAAAAAAAAAAACCAACAAAAAACCCTCCACAAAAACAAAACAAAAAAAACCAAACCAAAACAAAAAACCCCAACCAAAACAAAACAACAAACACGAACCGCCCCCTCCCAAAAAAAAATCCAAAACAAAACAAAACAAAACTCCAACACCAACAACAAAAAACCCCCAAACCACCCAGATTCATTATTTGATCAAAACTTCCAAAGGTTACTGGAACCTATAGCGGAGGTGCAGCCTTCCATTTAGGAGATCACCCAGTCCAATCTGACCAGTTGGGAAGTCTTACTTCATGTCTTAATCTTCTGTTCTTCCCCAGGACCCAACCCTGACAGAACCAGAGGGAATCGCTGCGCTGTGGAGCCTTTGTTGGGAAGCAGCACAACTCAGGAGCCGGTGTCCCTTCAGGGCCAGCCCAGCTGGCCCCACCTCCGCCTCGCAGCTGTCACGGCACCACAGCGGAGCTGCTCACACCCAACTGCCCCAGCACCACCAAGAGCTGGCTCGCCGCAGCGGTAAGGATCTCCCTTTCCCAAACACACAGAAGCAGAGGTTTCTAAAGCTCGAGACGTTTAAATGAAATTAATTTGTATATTCCAGACAGCTCACAAAATTTGAATTCTTGTGGCAACAAGCCAGGGGTGCACTAGTCGATCTCAACTACGAAATGAGAATTAGCTTAAACTGCCCCGAAGTGTGTCATTCACGGGATGACAGATGACTCCTTGTTACCCCCTCACTGCACTGGGCCCGAGCACTCCAGCCAGTCACTGCCTGGCAGCTGTTCCATGGCAGTTCGAGACACTTCAATCGCTCCCATCCTCCACAGCTAAATATAATTAAGGCCCTCTTATCTGTGGGTTTTCTTCAGCTTGTTCACGCTAAATCAACCACGCTTTTGACTGCAGCCAATGCAAAGAAGGAGGGCAAGTGACACAAAAGGCATTTCTAATATTCATTTATAATTCAAAGTGAAATTGTGAAGCTTTGTATCAAGCTTTTGTGAAAAATGGCAGGTTTTAATAATAAAGATGAGCCCAGAGAAAAGATACAGTAATTTCTTCTGGCTGTCAGAATATCAGAAAATCATTTGATCATCCCTCATTAAGCCTAACAACAGAAAAAGTTCACTTTCATGTAAAAGATAGGCAGAATGTTTTTAGGAACTCGCTCTGGTGTCCAGCATAGCAACTGTGGTTTACTTCTAAGAACATTAATTTTTCTTTACACAAATCTGACTTATTACAGTAGGAATTACTTTTGTACACCTGTCCAGTGCAAGCTTTGAGTTGTTCCATAACACTTTTCTCATAACTCTTTACAAAACACTACAAGGAACTAACAGAATTATTTCCCAAATCCATTTGCTTTACACAAATGTAACCAAATCAGAAGCTAGCTCAACAAAGTCAGATACAAGCTACAAATTCTTTTAAGCACACAGAATGCAATGCTTTCTGAATTCCCTCACCAATAAAATACCTTTAAAAATACTTTGCATCTTCTCTAGAGGCTAATACAAGCCACATGTTTCATCATCCACAGAAGAACTCACAAAACATTTATGGAATCTGTCACCACAGTCCCCATGAGAGGTGTCTAAACAGAGAATTCCAACGCAATTCCAGCCTTCTGGTATCATTTTGTATATAGACAACTAGCATTCCTCATGATGACACAGCACCTAAAACCTCACTTTGTGCCTAATGTTTCCCATGTCTGCTTACTGCAAAGCCTTAAGATCTAAGCACAACTTCAGTGATTTTGAAAATTATATATAGCAACTTAACTAAAGAGATTATCTTTTGTAAGCATTTACCTTCATAAAATACTGATGTTATGTAATTTTGGGAAAAAACATTCCCCAAACCCAAGTGTAGCAGAATCAGTTACCGGAACAATGTTCATATGACAGTAGAAAGAATACGTTCACTCGGTGACTTACTTTTGTTCCCTCCCTCAGATCCTGCCACGGTACTTTTCTCACAAATCCCTCTCTCCTGAAGCTATAACCATGACTCCATGGATATTTTTTAAAGAAATGAACCTATGGGCTGAAATAAAGGAGAGATGATAAAGTCAAGTCCGATATGGGCTATAAAAGGTTTAATCTGGGAACTTAGGTCATTTCCTCCCTGTACCTCACAAGATGATGTTTTTTTAGATAATTTCAAGTGTTTCTTTTAAAGCACAACCCCACAATCTGGAATTATTACACCGTAATACCGATTTGCCACAACTCCAGACAAGGCTGGATTTTTCTTTCTTCATGGCAACAGACCTGAAGCTTCTCAGACCTATGCCAAAACCTTTCATCTTACTAATTTCAATGTCTGCATATTTTCATTTGGGGTAAGAGGGGAGAGAAGGGAAGGGATGATCTCTATGGAATTAAATGATAAAAGGATAAATCAATCAGCCTGCATTTAAGGTTTGAGGTTTTTTGGAAGAACTCCAAGTCAAGTTTTTCATATCTGCTCTTATAAACAGATGCATACTTCCCTCCTCCACTCCCTCTTCCTATCACTTGGCATTTAAGGCCTTTTGCTTATAAGGATAGTAATGCTGGCCTTTATGGAGGCTGTAGATAGGAATTCAACTGCTATTGCTACAAAATCTCACAGGCACTGTTTTTTTAAACACTGATAATAATCTCTCAGACGTTTCCTTCCATGAAGTTACCAGATTTCATGATGGTCATTAAAATTAGTAACACGTTATTTTTGACCAGCAATAATGTATTATGAATCCACAACTACATGCTCCGTGAGAATTATCACATAAAGCTTGAAATGTCAATAAATCCAGGGGTTCCTCTCCAGACTGTTTTTCTTTACTCCCTTTAAACTCAGGGAAGAGAAAGAGAAGTTCAGTTATACAAACCCACTTCAAGTATACCTAACAATGAAAATACATTTCTCTAAATAAATAACTCCATATACATCCAAAGAGATGGTTTCTACCCTTTTCACCTAAAATCAAATAAATAATTACAAAATTCCTTCATGATAATGAAGATTTTTTAATGAAAACTTTGATCAAGAAATGGAAGCAGTATGTTCACTTCTCTAACAATCTAGTCAAAATACTTGGTCTTTCCAAGACCACGATAAGATTTGAATTCCAGCCTTCAGTATTTAAACCAGTTCATCCAACATAACGCTGGGGGAGGGAGGAGAAGGTATGTATGTGAATGTCATGTCACTACCTGAGACAGACTGCTCCAAACTTGTAAAACTGCTACTAAATGAACTGCAAGAACTCACATCAGCATTTTACCTTCTCGCCAAAATTAAGTCTATGGTAATTCAGAAGGTCAAGTCTTAGAATATAATGGACTAGAATATAATGGATTCAGACGTACTGTACCACCTTCCTGGTGATAAAACACTGGCATCTTAATTCAACTTTTTACTGTTAGCTTTCTCTTCCCCATATTAATTCTGTTAGCATACAGGCTTTATTATCTCTTTCAAATCAGCACCAAATTTCTGCTACAAAAAACAAACATGCATTAAAAGCCAGAACGAGCCTTTGCATGTGTGCTTTCTTCACAAGCTGTACTCGCATCTCAAAATGAATATTAAGAAAAGGCCAGAATGTCCATTCTAACGCAAACAGTTTAAAATAACCTTCACATAATAATCAAAAAACCTCCACTGAAATTCTCTGTAGAATCTAGAAATTAAGATCAAAAGTGTTCCTCTTAGTGCAGTAAGACACAGAACACTTAGTGAGATGAAGTGTAACCAACCACTCTAACAGTTAACCAATCATACATTAAAAGACAAAGTTAAGACATGCATCTCAAAATGCCAGTGCTGCCTTTCAGGGTCCCAGTTTATCTATATAGGAGCTAAGACTATCACCCTCTTCCATGAATACCAAAATCCCATAAATATTCGCAAAACTGTCTCACCATTCCTCATTAACAGTTCTCCCACCTGATTCTAAACTATTGTGCTTATTTTAGCCCCAATCTGTAAATAAATGGCCAATTTAAGATCATGAAAAGATCATGAAAAAGTGTTTTCATTTCAAAAGCTTCAAATGAAAATATAATTACAAGCAATATATGCTGAATTAAGTCAGAAACATCTCGAGCCATCAGTAAAACATTTTGTCAGCTAGGGCTGATAAGAATTACAGAAATATTGCATATTGTACTGCAACTGAGCACCTATTGACTCTCTTTAAAATAAGCTGCCATCTGAGACATGGACAAAAAGACAAAGACGTTCATTATTCAAACAAATTGAGCTTTTGGCCATCTTGTTACAATTGTTCAAACCCAGGAAAAAAGTTCAATATTAACATCACCCTGAACTAGAGAGGTAAGTAAATAGTTTTGTTACTGGTATAGAAATCACCTTCCTCACTCCCGTCATGATCTTAAGCAAAGCAGGATGCTGTCTATCATGTGGGATCACACTTCCGTCTCCTTCAAAAGGTTAAGTGAATTCCACAGCTACGTAGCAGGCCATGCTCTCCCAGAGGGAGATCAGGCTGCCTAGAAGTCAGTACAGGACTAAGGCAGGGCTGCCAGCAACAGTGGCAATTCAGCAGCTCCAGTGATGCCAAACAGGCCCCATGAACACACCAGTCTGACTGAATGACCTCAGCTAGGCTAGAACTGTGAAACCCACAGATGTCTCTCACCTTTCTAAATCAAATGTTGCTCACTACAGTAAAACAGCTACAATGATCTGCTGCAACACACAGAGTGTGGTGGCAGAAAGAGAGTCCCAAAAAGTGCACTGCCCAACACACGCTGGAAAACCACACGGCTGCAATAGCCTCGTGAATCATACATTAGCTGTCATCTTCCCAACTTTAAACTGTTTGGCAAAAGAACAAGAAAAGTCGAACAGTAAATAATGAGGAAAATTTGTCTTCATTCTGAAGTCCATCAGAGCAATCAATGAAGCTCCAAGTTCAGCAAAGACAGAAATATCACCTGACAACCCTGAAATCCCGCACCCAAAGGCAGCCTTTCCACACCTGCAGCACAGCGCACTGCTACCAGTCACTTCTCAAAAACCAGACACAGGACAGAGCAAGTGGCAGAGGGTAACCAGGGCATCACTCACACGAGCTTCCCCTGAATAATTCAGATTCTACCATTGCCATATTTTGCATTGCCTGCTGATGGATGTCCACAGTGGCAAGCAACAAATTTCTCTCCTGGTATGAATGAGTTTGACATAAAAGCAGTATGAGCTCTACAGCTGGGGCAAGTAGGAAATCGTGCTGCTGCTGCCGCCCAGGCTGACAGATGAAATCATGGGCCCTGGGTTGCCATCTTGGTATGGAGAACATCACCTTACTTCCATAAAAGACAGCTGCTTCCTGGGGTGGCAACTGAGCTGGGCAACAGAAGACAGGATGAAGAGGAAGGCAGTCTAAAAATGCCTGTAATGGAACAGCTGGCACCCAGCAGCAAGGCAGGCATGATAGGGACTCAGTGAAAAGGACACTGGATATGACGCTGCCAGATTCACACAAGCATAAAAGTCACAACTGTGATGTTCACCAGCGACCGGTCACAGAGTCCACTGATTTGAGCAGCCCCTTGAATAAACTCCATTATTCTGGCAGGTGACTGTAGCACAGCTACTCCATTCACAGATCACCATTCTTAGCAGTATCCCCTGCCTTCCCTTTCTAAGCCCAGAAAATTTTAAAGAAGTAAATCCTTAAAGAATGCGAAGTTTTCTCTTATACAATAGGCAGCATATATGACATCGACAATATAGGTAACACCATTTAGAATGCCAATAAAATCAGGTGGAAGACAACATCACCTTCCTTCACAAATAATCAATTATACATTCCTTAATTACAATTCCTCTACATACATTAAACTCCATCTTATTTACTACATTCACAGGAATGAAGTTACGAGCAGGGAATGCAAATAGTGACACAGGTACTGAACTGAGGTAGAAAGTGAGCTTATTCTACTCCAGGAAAATCAGATCTCCCAAGAAGTTGGCATAATGTGCCACTGAGATGAGCTCAGTTGTTTGGAGCGTGGTACTAATAATGCCAAGGTCGTGGGTTCGATCCCCATATGGGCCATTCACTTACGAGCTGGTCTTGATGATCCTTGTGGGCTCCTTTCAACTCAGAGTATCTTGTGACAATCCCTTCTTGCTGGCAAGTTCTGTAAGAGTCAATCTTGACCACAACCCCTGGAGGACCAAGCATCACCTTATGTCCCTTTGAGATTAACAAAGGCACACATTTCACTTGGCCAGAAAACAAATGGCAGAACTTAAAAAGTCCACTCAAACTGCACTGTTCTTCCAGTAGCTTTAGCAATCTTCACCCCTGGTTAACTGATGACAACTGGTGTCTTGTAAAAATGCATCAACAAAGCTCTAGCAAGCCAAACGCTGTCTAGAGCAGAATGGCTAAGGTCTCCCTACCCACATTATCAAGCACTTGCTAGCACCTCACACTACTTCTTAAAGGTCAGATTTAATTCCAAAGGCTGATTGTCCATCAGCTGCACTGCAACTGTCTATATTACAGAGCCACTCTTCTACTCTGCTTCTGGGTTGCACTGCATCTTCCCAGCTCAAACTCCACCTCCTCAGACCATCTGCACAGCATCTTACCTGCAGCTCTCTTAAGCTGCACACATCGCACCAAACAAACGGCAGGTCTAAATGCAGCGGTCTCCTCCAGTGGTATTACTTTCTGGAAAAAGAAAGGATTCTCAGACAAGAGCTACAAAACTCCTCATCTCTCTATAAATTTTTTTCAGCATCATAGCAGTCTAACCACTGCAGATAAGAGATACTGAAAGCATTTATACAAAGCCTTCCCTTCTAAACACAAGCATAAATACACAGCTTTGCCAGCACTGAGACCTGAAGAGTTGGATTCCTACATCACAGAACTTCTATAAAGTAGGAGCAGAAAAAGCCAAGTATATATTACATATGTTTCTCTGACCAATTTAGTCTCACAACGGTAAAATTATGCAAGTGTCTACAGGCATTTGAATCACACGCCCCAAAAAGTACTGTTAGAAGCCACAAACCACTTCTCCTCAAATTTCACACTAACCATATTTAAGAGTAACGCCAAATTGCCATTTTGCAGTGGTCAGGCAAAGTTGATGAACTCACAAGTATCACCCAAAAAGATCAATCATCAATGCAATAACATATTCTTCCGTTATTTACACTCAATATTTTACATAAAGAAGGCTTCTTCAATGACATCTATCAATTTGCAAATGTAATAACTATTTTCAAGAGCAGCCTGCTTCAGTCACTCCTTTTTTATTAAGGATAAATTAAGTATTTAACAAGTTCTGAGTTCTTATATTGTTCCCTCACTGTCTGTAAGAAAATACTCTAAAAAGGAAGGGGCCTTTGTAGAGTATTTGCAAAAATCAGGTTCCCCTTTTCCACCTCTCCCTATTGTGAAATGCACACACTGGAAGTTGAGCACCAGCACCGTTTACACAGGGATTATATAGAAACATCTTCATAAAGTACACAGTGTCTGACTACACAAACCGACAGAACTTCCTCAGCCCTTCCAAGTCTTGAGTCTGAGCGATGACAACACCATTAAGTGACAACAGTTTCCAGCACACTCATATTCACATTGCCTATTGGAAGTTCCTTATCACCAGAAAGGGTTGCAGCCCATGCATCATGTCTGACAGCTACAGTGGGTTTTTCCATGTTCAGTCATGGGGTTTTTTCCTGTACTTGGTCCTTCTGTTTTCAAGTTTAACTCAAGGCTGAGTCCTGTCTTTGTCCATCAACTGGCATTTTAGAAGCTTCTCAAGATTAAACATTACAGTCATTCTGACTTACTGGTGTTACAAGATGAAACCTCCTTGACCCTGAAACTACAGCAGAAAGAATAGGATAAAATTCAGATTGCCCTGGATTCTAAACCCCAAAGCTGACAAGCAATCACAACTACATAAATTTTTATTCCCAATATTTTAAAATATCAAGTTAGTGATCTATACAGGCCTTTTTTATTCCTCATATAACTTCTCTCTCCCTAAATTCTTACAAAAAAGAAGAAGTAAAGACGAAGGTGACAGAGTAACTTCAGAGTCTGGAATTAAATGCTTTTCATAGCCTCTAACATGAACTTCTAAAATGCAACAGGCTGCTGTAACAAAGCCAAGATAACTGAGGTTATCTTGGATTGTCCTACAACCACACCCAGGAATGCAATGCATGCCAAAACTCCACAGTTGGTCACAGACATGGGCGCAGGAGGAATCACAATGCGCACTCAGTCAGTTTCTCACCGCTGGAATAAAGCATTTAGGCAGGCTTGCTATAAATATCCAGTGCTGGAGATACAGGAGGAGATTGGAGCCATATGTGGGAGACCCAAATACTAATTACACACCGAGCAAAGTTCCAGCAACACAAAATTAGGAATAAGAGGAGATTCAGGAAATGGCCTACTTTAAGGCACACAGCCTGCATGTTCTGAGCTCTCACAAAAACAGAGCAACCAAGAAATGAGGCTGGGAAAGAAATCAGAAGCTCGGGCTGCAGAAAAATTCCCCTTGTGTATTACATACTGGTGCACACAATCTTGTTATCGAATTTATCTTTCCTACATAAAACAAGTAAAATTTGTGTGAAAAAAAGAGATTAACTAGTAAGGCAAAAATCCCAAAAGATCTGACTGACCACATAAGCTAACTTCACAGAACATACCTAAAATTTGCCCAAGCTTAAGATCATACTCATAGCTGAACATACATATTATCTGCTCCATCTTTTACAATTAAATTGTCTGACTCCCCTTTTTTGTTGTTGTTTTTCTGTTTGATGGGGAGGGGAGGGTGTTGTTCTACTAAGAACATTTTTACTTTTCAAAATATTCTCTATAGGTAAGTGTCTTTTCTACTAAAAAGGATTTTTAAAATTTTGTTACTGCTGCATTCCTCTTCTAAAAGCCACCCTGGTGGACTTAAAAAACAATGAATGTCTGAATAGAATTTTTAAAATTATCTTACATTTCACAAGAGTGAAGACACCTAAAGCAAGCTTGTAAATTTTTTTCCTAAAGGTGTAGAGAATGGTGCAGAACAGGATTATTTGACATATTTCCCTGATGCTGGAAAGAAGGTTAGGAAGCATTCCTAAAATATTCGATAGCCTTGAGATTCACAGTAGGAGACTGTATTTCCTGCTGGATAATAATATTACGTTACACATAAAAGCAGCTATGTCATGAAAATGAAAACGGCTACGACATGTGAAGCTCCCAGCAGAGCTCCCGTTCTGTTTGAAGGGAGACTCCAGAAGGGGCCAAGGGAATTGCAGTACACCAGCAAGAGGGACGACTGAACACCTCTGTAAAACCTAAGTATCCCAGGCTGACGACCATCACGTGAAGTTAATCTCTGCTCACTATGGTACAAAATCAGAACCTAGACCTCTGACTCTGATTCTCCTTTATACAATTATTTTGGGAATGGGAAAGAAAAGAAACAATGTGCTTTTTGTAGATACAGTTACCCAGAGATTATGGGAGCAGGCAACATGTGTCAGTATTACTGACTAAGCATTATGTCCCAGGTCTGAGAAGAAAAAAAATTAAGGAAATAACAACTAAAACATGAATAAAAAGAATTTACTTCATCGTTGGCACAGCTATTGCTAAGTGACATCTTATCTAGCTTTTACAGTGACTAATTATTGACTGGCATCACAGAGGAAATATATTTTGAATAGAAGTCTGAATATTAATAGCATCAGCTTAATAAGCATGATGTTTAAAACCAAATCCAAGCAAGACTCAAGTCTTCAAACTAGAGAAACATTTAAATTTATCTACTAAATACACTGTAAGAACACCCAGTGTTTATTTACATTTACATTATATTACATTTCAAAGGTTCAAACTGTCAACATATCAGTAACTAGTAACCTTTTCTGAATTTAAGTGGTTAAAGATTCTCCTATGCATACAATTAGAAGGACTTTTCAAAGATCTCACTAAAGTTAAAGGTTTAGGTTGATATGAGTTAAGAGAACATGAAAAGCACTTCTGCACGATGTTCTCAGCTATATTAGGATACGTATTCAACAAAGGAATAAACTTCCTGAGGATGCCCCGCAATTAATTTACAATCTTCCATAGAATCTCTCAAATTTTAAAGCTCACAAAATATTAAGACAAAAAGATGTGGTATTCAGTTTCTAAGAAATGATGGGGAAATTCACAAGCTTAGTTCAGGGAATAAACAGATTACACAACCAGTCAAAGAAAGGAGAACTGACAGAGCACATTGCTGTACCTCATTCAAACAAGTGCTAACAAATACCCCCTTCAACAATTTGAATCCAGTCCATCTAGGATGTGAAAACTACAAAACATTCACTTCTACCTACAGTATTAAGTTGTTGGTTTCCGTAGCACTTTACTTACCATTTGAAAAAAAAAAAAGTCTGTTGTTTTAAGGACTCCACAGATTACTACCCATACAGACTTGGTCAGTTACACTACAGACAAATAAGTCCAGATGACAGAGTTCTCCAAAATTCAGAGCATGAAAAGGTAAAGTTCTGCAAGAGAGAGAAGGTAAGGCAAGAATGTAGCTGTGACACAGGCTTCATTGGACAGGCTGCCCTGAGACACTCCCTGCAAATTCTCTTCACCACCCACGCCCCCTCACATTAGGCATCCAGACGTGACATGCAACAGGAAGGGCCTGGACAGCCTTCACCGTGGGTCAGGCACACTCAAACACTTTGGGAAACCTGAACCAACTGCACATGGCCTCAAAGGCTACATCCAGGGCACCTAACTCGGGGGTGTGAAACACGGCAGCGTACACGAACCAAAGGCACCTTCAGCTGCCTTGTTTTGCACTGGTTCTGGTAGTACCTCATCAGTTCTGAGACTCCAGAGCAAACATTTTCTAACAGACTACTACAGTCGTAATACCTTAGGACAACTCAATCAGAAGCAGTAGCTATATCCCGCTATAGATACTAGCACAGCTTACTGTGACTCTCATTTATTACATTCCACCAGAGCAGCAACTGATACATCTACATAAAATTAAAAATAAAATCTACTGAATCCCTTTTTTTTCCCCCTGAAATTAATGTGCTCACAAAGTCCATCCTTCTGTGACAGAGAACGAAAACCAGTGGGTTTTAGCAGGCAACAACAGTCCTCCATTTGGGTACAAAAACTTCAGTGAAACCTTCAGCAACACCCTGCCTTTTCTGCAAAGCCTGAGCAATTGCATCAGTGGGACGGGCCACTGGAGACACCTCATTTCCTCTGCATCTTCGAGGCTTACGCAAGGTTTTGCCAGCTCCAGCTGCACTCACTGATAACATAAGAAAACTTGTAAAAAACAGCTGAGAAGGAGCAGGGCAAGGTCCAGAGTGAAACATTTGGATATGTACAGTGTGTAGGATGTTTAGTTCTATAAACCGAATTGAGTGTTATTTGTGAACCTTGCTTTCACTCGTGGCATCCAAGTTCGTCTTTATGACTGACAGAGCTACTTTACTCTTCAGCACACACCTATAAAAATAACAGAGACAAGATCCCAAGGTGTACTAATAAGACACTTACAGGCCCAGACAGCAGGAAGTTTCAGCCTATTCCAAAGGAGCTTAATACTTAATGGAAGCATAGAGGCCTACAATTACACAGCTAAGTCCCAATATATGTTTTTTACAAGATTACAGCTGGAAAAATTCACCTGTCCTGAGAAGGAAAGAAGCCAAAAGGTGGAAGAGAGATAGAGGCAGCCAGGAAGACAGTCCCAGAATTTCTCCCTTCAGCCTTGAATTACCGAAGTCATGGGTGGTTTTTACCCACCCTCGACTCCCACAATATATTCAGTCAACATGGTTTACCTAGTCAGTAAAGACTAGAGCAAATATCCAGAATAAGTATCTCTGGAAAGGGCAACTTACAAATACTTAGAAATGTGTCTTTTTTAATGTCAGAAAACACACCCCCACACACTCCCCCTCCTCGATTTGGTTATATATATCATGGTTGTTTGATAGTGGTATATGCTAGCATCTGCATTTTTGTCCATTTTTCTTAAACAATCTTACTTATTTCTGTCATGCCAAGTACAAACTAATGCTCGTACACTGGACTAAAAGCAGAGAATCATCACTCGCATTCAGAAAGTGGAAGGGAACTTGACTGACCTGCAAAGATGCAGTTTGAATGCCAACCTGAAGTACACTGCAAAATTTACATAGATGGCAATTGTGGTTGCCAAGGGCAGGGAGGGAGAGAAGTACTAAGTATTCTTTCATTTGAGAATCCAAAATTTTAGCAGTTACAAAATTTTAGTCGACTTTTAGGCAACGCTGTCCGACCACTTCCTAAAACTTGGGGCGGCAGAGGTAGTGACTTCAAGATGACATATTTATAGCACACAGAACCCACATCCAACCACTAATTCTATAATTAAACACTAAAACAAGATGCTATTATGAACACAATGTCTCTGGCAACGTACCACATTCAGATGGACACTGAAATATCTTTTAGATAACTGAACTCAATCTAATCTGGAGTTGGTATTTCCTGGCCAATGATGACTAACTCTTCTAAACCATCATTAAGTATCAGGAAATACCCACCCCCAACATCAATCACTATCTAAACATACACCAAAGGATCATGTTTTGAACATCTTCGCTCATGGATAAATATCCTATAGGCATTAGTGAGGGGAAGAAAAACCCTTTCCACCAATCTTCAAGTAACCAAAATACAAAACCAAGTCCTGACATTAGTAACAAAATGTGAGTTAGGGCCAGACTTCCAGCTCGCTTGTACAGTTTCACAAGATAACACTGGGCTCTTCCACAGTTATCTCACTCCCTTCATTCATACATAAAAATGCTACCAGAATTAAACTGATCCAAACCACTACCATGCTTGGGATGATGGGTCAGAGAAGAGCTTGGACCTCAGTACTCTGTGTACTTTGTACAGTGAGGACACTGGCCTTGCACAGCTCTGTTGTAGCCTTCCCTCTCAGCTTCCCAGGTGCACTGCCCTGCTGCCCTGACTGACTCCAGTCCTCAGCAACCCACACAAAGAAGAGAAACGGACCAAAGAGCCCCTGTGCAAACTCCAGCCCAAGGAGAAGCCATGCCTTTTCATCTCCATTTTCTGTTCCATTAAAAACAGCAGAGGAAAGAAAGCACTTCTTAGCTAAAAACAAACAAAGAAAGAAAAAGAACCCATGGTAAGTGAAAGACAACATCACATTTATATTCAGGAAGGCTCAGGAGTGGACAATTGTCCTCTTCATTTCTGTAGAAACCAGAATTAAAGGCTCTCAGTAGGAAAGTCACAGTTCTAATCCCCTCTTCCCCATCTCCCTGAAGGTACTAATAGAAAGTTTTCATCACAGTAGTCAACACATCACTATGTTGTGAATATTAAATCTAACCCAAAGAGACTGTCATGATTTCCTCTCCTATCCTTTTTCCACCTTTTTTTCCCTTAAAAAGGCAAAATATTAGCTTTACAACTGCCATGAGTGCACCAAAACTATTTCTGATTCACTTAGAATTACAAAATAATTTCATCCCTGATGAAATTGCTAGTTGCTATTAATTATGCTACTATTTTTCCGTTAGAATTCTACATACTTTAGTTGGCATGTGGTTTTCTGCAAGTCAAACACTTCCTAATTAAATCCTAAAGTCCTACCAAATACCAATACTTAAAACTGCTACCTTGAAGTGAATCTACAGTTTGTGTATCAAGAATGAATTTGTTTCAGCCATCATTCTGGTGAGTAGAGTCTACTGCCTGAATAAAGCAGCTTTTTTTTTTTTTTTTAAATCTGAACATGAAAAATCAAACCTCTTATGAAAATTGATATTCATTCCCAACCCTCCTCCCAGAAGAGCTAACCACTTATCAAACCACTACAGTAGATCTTCTGGCAGCTCTTTGAGCTGTAATCAGAGATCACTTACATTCAGATCTTTGGGGGAAAAAAACCACCATCACCACAACACAGAGCACACACACATAGAGAGTCCCCTTCATAATTTAATTTTAATGTACAAAGACTCCTTTGCACTCATCTGAAAACATGTTACATATCAGCAGTAAGATGGAATTCAGCTTTTTTGGAGAACACTTTAAGGGCAGATTTTTTGGACCAACGCCCCCAAAAGCAGAGTGCTACACCAGGGAAAACACATTAAACTGCTCGTTCAGAATTCAGTTTGCAGGCTAGTGAGCAAATAAGCCCCGTCTGCATTAGCTGGCATGACACCTCTTGCATTCCTTGCGTCAAGTAGTTCTTGAAACGTTACATCCATGCCACTGAAATTACACTAGTGACATTTTTTTCCAACTGGGAAGCTTACATAATGAGCAGCAATAGCACAAGTAATCCAGAAGTAGCACTTACTTAACACCAACTCACAGCACCGTAAGGACAGAAATGAGTAGCTACACAGAAAAAAGTTCACAAGAAAACTTCCAGCAGAAAACAGCTTTAAAAACAATACCAAAAAAATCCCTACCAACCCAGCCCTCTAATTCTGCTGCATAAAGGTGTCTAAGTCAGTCTATATAGATGAGAAGGATGTAAATTAAGAGTCATGATTTGCAGGAAAAAAATGAAAGGAACAGAAAAAGAAAAATAAGCCCAAACACTACCAAAAGAACCCCCTTAGTATTTATCTTGCTATTTGAAACAGCTGGGTCACATGGAGCAAAACAGCCCACTAAACTGTATCTACAGAGCAAGGGTAGAGTTTTAAACTAATTAGTACAAAGGTCTTCAAGAAATTGAGTTTTCATAAATTACAGCTTTGCACACAGTTCAGTTTACAATGTGGACTTTGTAAAGATTTGAGACTTTCCCAGTGACGTGCTTCTGAGTACACAACAATATGAGGAAGTGCCGTGGCTAATACCCCTCTTCTCTGCAGACAATCACATATCAAAGGTGCATCATTGTTTAAAATGGCTCCAGTTCCAAAGGGTGAAGATCTACTCCCTGTCCTGTCTTGACCTTAAGGGAGGGACACACTGTCCACCAAAACATCCTGTCAGGAAAGCAGTAAGAAGCGTGCAAATTTGAAGATTAGGATAATAAATACACTTTTGCTGGTTACTTATTCTGGCTTTCAAAAAAACTGTTGTTGAAGAACATAGAGGCTTTTCTCACCAAGCCTTGTCCACGCCAGAAATCCTGGTGAACATGTCCACTTAGCAGCTGCAGGGAACTAGGAACAATGTATTTGTGAGGCTGCCTGTGTGGTAGTCTTGTGTGAAAGTTTTCATTGTTACATCCACTCTCTTTTGAAGTTACATGTTTCCTGAAACCGGTTTAGCAGAACAAAACTACTAATTATTTGCTATTTTGTCCAATATAGATATTTGGAATGTATGTGAACATAGTCCAAGTCTGTTCACTAAGTAAAGTGTATGCATCTATTTAGGAAAAAAATGAGATGTTTACGGCTTTGGGACTTTTTTCTGTGTTTCCTTTTAGGACTGCATTCTCAAACCTGTGAGGAGATGCCCATGACATAAAGAACAAGGTCAATAAATATTTTAATCAAGTTCATTTTCAATATTTGTTAGGACTGTCACCAAGTCCTTACAGAACAAGCTGTTTAGGTCAATAATAAACTGCAGGGCTCCTAACTGGTAATATTTTACCTATTTCTATCCTAAGTAAAATTACTGCTTTTTACTGGTTAAAAGGTCTTATCCTCTCAAGCACAAAATTAACAAAAAGACTGACCCAGATTACTCGAATGACTACTTTAAATGCGGTTTTACTGTGTTTTTATTATCAGACCTTTATATTTAGCTACCAGTTCTCCCAAGATGAACAGTGATCTCTGCATTTTTCTTGAAGTTTATGCAAGTGGAGAGCATTGAGCAAATAAGCAACATTATTTCAATCTTTTTTCAGTAAAATGTCTACTGAAAACTACATAAAAGCTTAATTCAGGTTAGTGTTATAAACCCTAACGATGTTTACTGGAGTGAAACATTTGGACAAGCCTGCTCTCATATTTAGTTCAATCGCTGAGTGTCAGCAATCAGTTTGCATCTCTAGACACTTGCACTTGAAACTGAGACGTGGAGGTAAATAAACCTGACAAATGACATCTCAAACACTCAGTATTTCTTCTAGCTCAAGCTTTTCATACCTGAGATAAAATACATTCCCTCATTTTTAAATCAGGTTAAGGTTAGCAGCTAAGAATTTTTGAGAGAGAGAATGTAATTTTATCAAACAGCAGAGACAATTGTGCGAGCAACACACAGCAAAACACAAAGCCAAGTCATGGAATCAAATTTGAGCTTGCATATATTAAAACCCAGTTCAAACAGTGAAGCTCACTTTCATACTGTACTTTTTAACACAACGACAAAGCAAATCACACAATCCAGACCGAATAAACCAGACGTAACGATTTACAGGCTCTAGTCACATATTCCTTACAATGTATACACACCATTTTCTGTGAAGTAAAGCAAGATTGAGATCTCCTTTTCTCAAGAACTAGAAGTATTGCTAAATTCACAGATGCCATTTTAAATAATAAAGAATTATGTTAGTACATGGAAAAGATTCATAAACATATTTCTTTAGAAAGCATCGCTACATTATGAGCTGCTACTTGGGCTTTGTACAAACTTGCAGGAGAAAAATATCCCTTTTTCAAAGAGTTGTTACACATTTGTTTTGTTTTCACTGTATTTTTACTGTTCAGCTTCAATTGCACTGAGCAACCTCTAAGTGCAAAAGTTAGTTTTTGAGGTCAAATTTCAGACTGAGCAAAGTCTATCAAGAGAGTTTCATGAAGTCCTGGACTGCTCACCTGCCTGCAGTGCTATGGTTCTCACATTACACTGTGCCATAATTAACTCTATTTAAAATGAGAAAACAATTCTCTTTAAACACTTATGGTCACTTTAAGATCTTCAATAAACTACACTGCAGTCATGCTACTGTACACATCAGGGATCTGACTACCATCTCTTTAAAAAAGAAAATCAACTCCATTTAATTCCTGCTTGGATCGAGACATCTGGAATCAAGTATATACATGAGGAAGAACCACAGAGCTGCAACTGTATAAATATTTTTCTTACCAGTTCCCTGCCAAGAGCATCTCAAAATTATAAGATCAATTTCACAGACAAGAAATAAAACTAAGGTCACACAGGCAGAAAGGCTTTTAGAATTTGGGTACTCAAATTTGGTGTGAGAGGTATTCCAGGGCCGACACACAGTCTCATCTTGGATCACATTTTCCAGATTTTGTTTCCTATGAACTTCTAGGGTGGAGCTGGTGTCTCCTTAAACTGGCATAATGATTATCACTGATTTTATCATAAGAATTTCTGGCATCCACTTCAAATAACAATCCAGCAGACAACACACATTCCAGCTTGCATTATTAGGATTAAAACAGGAACCCCTTTCTATTGATATATTCCTTCCACCAAGGGATATCTAAGCAATTGCCAAACTGATTGCAGTTGATTACACTATGATGATGCATAGACACTTAGGTATATTTGTCAGCTGAAAATGCTGCAGCAAATACAAGTCTTCAGAGGTTTGATTTATAAATAAGCTTGAGAATGCCCCATTGATATAACACAGTACCTTGGAACCCAAAAAGCATCTAGAACAGTATTTCTAGATTCAGAACACTAGGAGAGGTTATTTTTTTTGTTCACCTCCAGCCAAACAGACTGCATTCTGCCTCCTCATACTCGTGATACCCGTGCGACTTCATTACCGAAATTAAAACATACGGTCCTCTATCACTGATGCACAAACAAAATCCACTCTTTGCTCTGACACATCTGCCAAGCCAACATAAGAAAAAGCAACCACAGAAGCCTGCAAAGGTGTTGTGTCTATAGATGAACATTTACATCAAGTGTTAGCGGCAGCAATTCTTTGGCACTTCTTCTTTGCATAATCACATGAATCGAAGTTCTGGGCTTGGTTTGGTTTTGTAGTGTGGCTAAACAACATTGACAAGTATCACCATTCCAGAGGCCGCCCATAATTCCGAAGCTTGCGATGGCTTTTCCGCTCATACACCACATTCAGGAAAGAACAAAGCTATGGAAGGCTGTCACAGTCTCAGACCACAGTAAAGACACACTACAGCAGACCAGCCCAAACCTTAGATAACAGAAATTTATACATTGGGCTGTTTAGCAGGGAAGAGCATAATTTGTAGCATATAATGATTCCAAGTTTTCCTCCTGAAATTTGTGAACTATTATGTTTGTAAGATCACGTTGAGCACTGATGCTACAAAGCTGTTGCTTTTCACTTCTTTCAAACAACCATAGCCACGTTAGAGTTTCATTTTATAAGGTTTATGAAAACCTTGCAGAATTCACACACCCCTACCTACTGCGCAAGTCCGGCCATCACAATCGATACGGGTCTTCTTTGTCAAATCTTTCTTTTGGATTCCAGTTTCTTGTATCAAATGCTTTATATGGCATCACACGAGATGCTTAACACACACACCAACACTTCTATAAAAGCTATTTTGGTCACCCGTAAACACAGACAACTTAAGAGTCTGCTCCTAATCTTCATCCTCAAAGGTTTTGCCTCTTCACAACCCACTTCTCTGCAACCATTAACTACGGGTAAAATGTTTCAAAAGATGGGAAACGTGAACAAAATCTTGAAAGAGAGGTGCTTAAGCAAACAGTAATGTGAAGTGACAATATTCGTTCTGAAGACTTAAGGACAGCTGGACAAGATGTTGCATTTTCAGGAGGAAATAACTTACAAACCACATGCAACTTGGGGCAGCAGGGATGACTGTACAGACTGTGGGTTCAGCAACACAAGGCTAGACAGTAGGAACCCTGCAAATTTTCAAGGGGCAAACCATTATATAAGCTGTGATTAAAACCACTTTCACATTACTTGCTTCACTGAACTCTGACATCAAGTAACATTTAAATAATGGTCCAGAGCTGTGAAAATCACCTCGTCAACACTTGAAGTATCCTTAAAATAAATGTTTAAGTTTTGTTATCAGTCTTCCCTAGGACTTTGACAGTTCTCTCCAAACAGTTTTTGCATATTTTAACCTAATCACCACACGTAAATGGCAGTACGCTGCTCAAGGCAGAGTACAAGCAGTCTGCCAACAGCTGGCAATGGTGCGAGCAGTGAAGTACAGGGACGATGATGCTGGAATGCAGACACCCTTCCAGCAGATTTGCTTGCTGAACCTTTCTGAACATGAGATTCCTGTCAGCCCACGTCTTTAGCTTGTCAAGGTCCCTCTGAACGGCAGCACAGCTGTCTGTTGTGTCATCCACTCCTCCCAATTTTGCATCATCTGTGAACTTGCTGAGGGTGCACACTGTCTGATCCCTCAGGTTTTAACGAAGACAATAAACAGCCCAGGCCCTACTATCAACCCCTAGGGCACACCACTACTAATTGGCCTACAGCTGGACTTTGTGTCACCACTCACACCCCTTTGAGTCCAGCGTTTCAGCCAGTTTGCAATCCCTTTCCCTGTCTACTTAGCTAGACTGGATGGCATCAGCTAGATAGTCAACGATGGTATTAAGAGAGAAAATGACAAAAGCACTGTTAAACAATACAAACTTTTCTTTCCTCCTCCACCAACCCAGTCATTTTGTCACAGAGGGCTGACAGGCTGGTCAAGCACATTTCCCCTTCTTAAAGCTACAATAACTATTGCTAATCATCTTCTTGTCCTTCTTATGTTTGGAAATGGCTTCACAGGAGAATTTGCTCCATCATCTTCCCAGGGGTCTGGGTGAGGCAGAGCAGTCTTCAAATCCCCAGACCCTCCTGTCCTTCCTGGAGGCAAAAGCAACACTTGCATTCTTCCAGTTGTCAAGAACAGTCTTCTATTATCTTAATCTTTCAAAAACAATTCAGAGTGGTTTTGCTACGGTATCAGCTCTCTCACCACTCACTGGTACATTCCATCAGTTCCCATGGACTTCCTTATAATGAACTTCTTAAAATGTTCCCTTACTTGGTCCTTCTCTACTGAAGCTAAAATCTTCATTGCTCCAGCCTTTCCCAGTAGTCTCCAAGGCCTGAGACTCCAGACAACAAACCCTACCCATAAAGACCAAGGTAAAAAGGGCATCTAGTACCTCAGTTTTTCCCATGTTTTCCTTGATCTCCCTCTGGTTGCCGATGTACTTACAGAAGTCCTTTCCGCTGCCCTTCAGGTCCCTAAACACTTACCTGAAAACTGAGGTCCCAAAGCCAATCCCAGTCACACCTTTTCTACATTCCATTCCTCATGCACACACAAGCAGGAGGTACAGTGCAGTTCAGATTCAAAATAGGGCAAAGTAAGGGAAAAGACACTTCTTGAAAAGCTTCTTACTGGGCCTATTCTAACTTAACCACTGCAGTACAGTACAAACAAAACAAGGAAAGCATAACCAACTCCAAATTGCCTCTCTACTCTGCTTAACCTTATGACACAAGTATCGTGCTAATGATGGCTAAGCTTGCTCCTGCAGTCAAAAACAGAGCCTGACAGACAGATGTTATATACACTGGAACGAGCGTGATCAGGCAGCAGCACAGCTGTCTTCTCAACAGTAGCACAACCTCCCTGCTTATAACTGTGATGAAAGTGAATTGTTACTTTCAGGAAATCTAAATGATGCATCCCGGTGGTTATATATTCTGTGTTTTACATTACACAGCTCTCTCATCTCATGTATTAACTCATGCCTTACGGCCTGCCCTGCATTTCCAGGGCAAGGCAACGTCATACACGTGTCCATAGGCGAAGTGTTATAACCAACAATTTAAACAACTCACTAGTTCTGGACAGCATGCATTAAAGATCTCTGACTGTACATGGCCAATGACTGAGCTACCGACAAGCACACACCACAGCCAGCTTTATGCCACAGGAGAGTGAATGCTGCACTCACATGCAAAGGGTGATAAGAGCAGTTCTGAGAATTGGAACCGTCCTTTAGAGCAATAGGCTGGTTTAAACAAAGTGTCCAAAGCAAACAGCAGCAGTAAAAGCTGTAGAGAAGTAAAGACTAGCTGATATTAACAGCTTGACATGTGTCAAGACAAAAAATGAGATCATCTCTACACTTATAAAAAGCAATGTATTCCTAAACTTCACTGTGTTTTAAAATAATAAATTATTTCAAACCTAAGGCTAGGTTAGCAACTTAGAGGGATAAACAAAATCCAGTTTTGCAGAAGTCCAGATACACTTCAGTACATCCAGCTAGAGGCATTCCAGCCACTCTACAACTGTGTGATATGAGGCAACTCTTAAAGGCACAAGGAGTCTGAACATCTGTAAAAACACCAACAAACAAGGAAAAGCAGAGGAAACCAACAGTATGTCCTTAACCAGTTCCCTCTAAATCAGTGGCTCCCTAAATTATTTAACAGGTTTTTAAAAAATCCTTTGAACAAAACTTTAATTAAATTTATTCCAAAACAAGCACCCATTTCGGCTCAGTGCTCTAGGTAAAACTCCAGTGCATTTACAAGTATAATCAGTTCAGCACAGTTCTCCCTCTTTATAAACACAGCTATTTATGTTTGACCCCAACCCACACTAAAACTCAAACACCCAGCATGCAGCTCTTTCATCTACTTCTTTTTCACAACCTGATCAACAGAAGTAGAATGGCGAATGAAGAAATGTTGGGTGTGATACCTTCAGAAAACAGTTAAAAAGGTTTTTTTCTGTCTGAGTGTGGTAGTGAATACAAAGATCTGCCCGAGCAAGTTTTTTTGTTACTGGAAATGCATCATACCTGCACAAAAAAGTACTGTTTTCACAGAATCATGGAATAGTTTGGGTTGGAAGAGAGCTTTTAAAGTTCATGTAGTCCAACACCCCCCTGCAAGGAGCAGGGACATCTTCAACGAGATCAGGTTGTTCAGAGCCCCATCCAACCTGACTCTGAACACTTTCAGAGATGGGGCATCTACCACCTCTCTGGGCAACCACTGTTCCAGTGTCTCACCACCCTCACTGTAAAACATTTCTTCCTAAATGTCTAATCTAAATAGACTCCTCCAGCTTAAAGTCATTACCCCTTGTCCTCTTGCAACAGACTTTGCTAAAATGTTTGTCATTCTGATAGCCCCCTTTGAGTACTGAAGGCTGCAATAAGGTCTAAACAGAGCCTTCTCCTGGCTTAACAATCCCAATTCTTCCAGCCTTTCCTTCCAGGAGAGGTGCTCCAGCCCTCTAATTTTCTTCATTGCCCTCCCCTGGACTCATTCCAAGAGGTCTGTGTCCTTCCTGTGCCGGGGATCCCAGAGCTGGATGCAGCACCGTGGGTGGGATCTCACCAGAGCAGAGGGTGTCATCGGCAAATCTGCTGAGGGTGTCCCTTTGTCTATGGCATTAATGAAGATATTAAATAGCACAGACACCTGAGGGACACCATTTGTCACCAATGTCCTTTGGGACATTGAGCTGTTGGTTGCATCCAGAGAATAGTGGTCAATGGCTCAGTGTCCCAATGGACATGAGTGACAGGTGGTTTAACCTATCAGATTCAAAACTCAATGGAACAGGTACCAAAACAAACGAGTAAAGAAGAAAACCAAGATACTATGAAATTTAGTGTTATTTATTTAAAGTTTACTCATCTTCTAGTTACTATTAACATCCATCCATTCAAAAAGCAAAACTGTATCACTTCTCAATACATTAAGTGAAAATCCAGGTATTAACATGAGACCTGTAACACCTCAAGCATCCCTAAGGGCCGAGATACTCAAAGCCATGTCCGTATTGACACAATTCTGACCAAGCATTTGAAAGCCTGTCTCGAAACAGCACTGTGGGTCACACCGCTCCACATTTCGCACGTCTAAAGGGGCATCTGAGCATGGAAAGCAGAGACCGCTTGCATCTCTACAAGTTATTTCTGCACACACCAAGGAAAAAGTGTGATCAATTGACAAGAAGTAATTTTATTAAAAGACTTTCAAATAATTATTTTTGTCCAGAAATTGATGCCATTCACTAATTAGCAGATACACAGGTCTGTTAGAGTCGCAGTACTTAGGGTTTTAGCAAAACATGCATTCAGACAAAAGCTCCAGCAAAGCAAAAATCTTACTGGTGATCCACAGGTCAGACACAGCTCATCAGAGAACTCCACTTTAGAGTGGACCAGACAGTGGTCCTTTACTACTCTGACCTCTGAAGAAACGGAATTTAGTTTACAAAACTAAGAAACTTAGATTAACTATTATAAATTATCATTTCAATACTCTGGACCATTTCATAGTATTACTTCCTTTCCATGAAGAGAATTTATGTGTTTTTTATCAGATCTCACCCTATTCAATGGCAACTGCTAACAATCTTCAACTAAAACAAAATTTGTTGTAAAATATATATCTGTTTATGCTGCATGAGTCTGGGAGAGAAGAAAAAAAATTAAGGGGAAAAAAAAAATCAAGTACCTTTAGTATGGGGAATGTTTTTCCTGCTACTTGTTTTTGATTCCAGTATGCTCAACATTGAACAAAATGGCAATAGTTTCTTATTCTATTGTATAGATTTCCCTATATATAAGGAGAGGAAACATATCCTTAATAAAGGAGTTTCTCTCCAGGGCTATATCGATCATAGGTCAGTCTTCAATTTGAAAGCCAGCAACAAGCTCATCAAACCCTTCCTGAGCACTAAATGGGAAGACGAACAGAGAGCACTGCTAGGCCAAATTTCTCAAAGAACCTGCTTAAGGACATTCAGTTTTCAGAAATATTGACATGACTAGAACCATGCTACTCAATATTACAATTAAAGTCCTCACCAGGTCACCTGTCTGCATTAAACTGCACCTAAGCATACTGTGACATCTGTACACATCGGCTGAGAAAACAACCAGCACTAAACTTTCATAAAGGAAAGACCAAAATAAAAGGCCTTCAGGTGCCGAATAATGGAATTTTCTGCTAGCTTTCCCAAAGCATATTGCTGGTTTCATTACGGTTTCAGAATTTGAAATTTCAAGATCAATATAAGCAGCATAGAAAAACTTAAAACAATCCTCCCAAAATACTAGATTAGAAATGAAACAAAGAAACTATGACCCAAATACACATATTTTACATTATGCTGGTTACCACTGAACGAGAAAAACTGGTTTGCCCACATGGACAAAAGAACAGTATTACTCACCCAACTAATGTTTCCCTAATTCAACTTCACTAAAATGAACATGCTCTTTACTCTGTTCTTGAGGAAAACTCTGAGACTGTACAAAGTGGTCCTACAGTTTCATTGCCAATATGCAAAGGGCAGAAAATGGCAACAAGGGTCAGGCAGCATACACTAAGATGAAGTATGAGCTAAAAAAGCTCATATTGCCATAATGCCAGCACATCACTAAGTATTTGTACTTAACACGATGAAAGATTTGTGTGATAGCTGAATATTTGAGAACTTTGGACCTCACCAACACTTTTGGGAACAAGAGCTATCAAGATGCAACACTGCACCAGTCAAACAGAACTCCACCTTCTTAAGCATCTCTGAACTTCCGTGACAATCTCCTAGACAAGATATTTATTTAGATACTTCCCCGTCGCTTTTTTAAGTATTTGCCATCACTTGAAAAGCTTTGTCTGGAAGCAACCAGATGTCTTCCACTATCAAATTACTAGCTGTTCTGTTTTTTCAGAAATTTCATATAAGAGTTATCATTTTGTGGTGGGCTGACCTTGGCTGGACACCAGGTGCCCACCAAAGACATTCCCATCATTCCTGCTCCTCAACTGGACAGGGCAGAGAAAATACAATGAAAGGCCCTTGGGTCAAGGTAAGGACAGGGTCATCACTCACCAATTACTGTCACGGGCAAAACAATCTTGACTCCCAAGTCAAGTTCACTTATAATTTAATTTTTAACCAATCAAATCAGAGCAGGACAATGAGAAACAACTCTTTCTCTGCTTCAGCATGGGGTGTCTCTCATGGGAGGCAGTCCTCCATGAACTTCTCCAACCCGAGTCCTTTCCATGGGCTGCAATTAATGAACCCACTGCTTCAGCATGGGTCCCATCCACAGGGTACAGTCCTTTAGGAACAGACTGCTCCAGCAGTCCCACATCCTGGCAGCAGCCTGGGCTTCTCTCTCCATGGTCCACAGGTCCTGCCAGGAGCATCCTCCAGCGCAGGCTTCCCATCGGGTCACAGACTCCTTTGGGCATCCGCCTGCTTCGGCATGGGGGTCTCCAGGGGCTCCAAGTGGGTGTCTGTTTCACCTTGGACCTCCATGGACTACAGGGGCACAGCCTGTCTGGGCTGCCAGGGAATCTCTGCTCCAGCACCTGGGACCTCTCCTGCCCGTCCCCTCACTGACCTTGGTGACTGCAGAGCTGTTTCTCTCCTATGCTCACTCCTGTCTGTCTGCAGTTGTTCCCACACAGAAATGTTTTTTCTCCTTCTCAAATCTGTTATCTCACCGCTGCATGGGCTCAGCCTCGGCCAGCAGCACCTCTGCCTTGGAGCCATCTGGCATTGCTTTTGTAAGACCTGAGGAGAGCTTCTGGCAGCTTCTCACAAGCCACCCCTGAGCCCTTCCTGCTACCAAAACCTTTCCATGCAAGTCTAATATATTACTGCGTAAAATTTGAAGAAGACCTGAAAAGGAAAATTAGTATTAGTATTTATACTCCATTTTTAGATATCCTTGGCTATGAAGAGTCAGCTTCAGCCCCCTCTCCCCTGCCTCCTCTCCTCTCATCTCAGGAACATAATTCTTCAGCCTTAGATGTAAAACATCACAGTGAAATATCTTTAAAGTTAAATATTACTAGCTTTATAAAAAATACTTATTTATATAAATATTAGTCCTAAATTACTTCATTATCCATTTAAAGATGAGCATTACTTTTTATAGAGTTTTTTATTTCAATAAATTAAATAAATAAAAAGCCGCCTGCAGATGAATCAAGCTTTTTAATTCATCTGTGTCTATATATAAACAGAGGCAGAGGGGAAGAGTTACTATCTGTTTGTTTTAGAAACAACCACACATGTAGCATTCCAAGGCTGTTCATAAAAGATCCTCTGTGTGTGCCGTGTATGGAGCCACCTCTGAACCTTGTTAATGGGGTTTTGCATACAACAGGCTTAAAAAAATCCTGCCAGGTATCAACTCTTTCAGGTACAGCTCATGGGACATTCAATAGGTTTGATGACGAAAAGTTCTTACCATTCTAACAAAAAAAAATATGGGTTGCACTGCTCTTCCCCAAATTCATCCAGTAGAGACCAGGATTTCTCAGTAAAACCACAGACCAAGTTCATACTTGCTAAAAACAGAACATGACAGTAGTTGGCATCACACTATTGTACACTTCTTGTGACAACAAGTGTTGGGTTTTTCTTATATTTAACTCACTGTCATCTTTCATAATAGCCTTCTCTCAAGGGAGAAAAGATGATACACAAACGCACATGGAGAAGGCACAATTACCTTAAACAATAGACATTTCTCAGCTCTGCCAGGTATTAGCTGCAAAAGTCAGGCTGTTAATTCCCTACTGCCTGATACTACCGTTTAACTCTGTTTGACTTTATTTAAATAAGAAAACAAAGTTTTTTAGCTTTCTGCACTTCTGTAATCTGAATTTATGGTAACAGTTTAGCTTCATATTAAATCCAAACTCGAGTTCCAGTTTCAGAGGTCTTTATGTGTACCACATTTCTCTCTTCAAAAAGCAGATAGAAAAGACAAAAGCTCTTGAGTGGGAGGAAGCAGCGGAGAAAGGGAGGAATGTATCAGCTTGCCAAAAATGTGCCACAGCCTCTACAATACAATGTTAATAATTCTGCCTGATGTGAATGCAATAAAGCTTAGCGTTTCATATCCAGAGTCAATCCTTTTCCTATTACTGGACAAAATACACTATAGACTTTTTTTTTGTTTTAAGAATGACTCACTTTACTATTCCTTTAAATTGAAGGTTGCCATCTGAGGTTTCCAACAACATTTCTTCAAAAACTGCTTTCACATGTATGGAACAGAATATTATTTTAAAGACTCTGGATTGCTGTTTCTGGCTTTATTTCCAAAAGTTTTGACATAATTTTGCACCAAAAAAAGCAGTGAAGTACAGTAGCTTTTTCAATTTCTTCAGAAAAATGAGCATAATACAATAATAAACTCCATCTTCCTGAGAGTCACTTTGAGAGAAGTTCATCTAAACAACTTAGAATAGGCTAATTTGAAGCATATTCTCTGCACTGTTTGGAGTGCATATAAACTAGTTCATGCCTGGTAAAGAGAAAAGGACAGGTTTCAACTTGTGCAATTCAGCCGTAACCACACTGTAGAAATATTTGATTTCATATCCTGCTTTTTACACTGTAAGAACTTTTACGTTCAGAAAATAAAATACTTTTAGAAGGAACACTCCACACATTCTAATGTTTGCTTCACATCTTGGAAGCTCTTGCAATGTCCATACTAGCTATTCAGCAAATAATGGAAGGGCTGCTAAGCTCATTTGTAACCCATGGTTTCTTACATTACTGATTTGAGAATTAATCAGATCATATAATAATAAAGTAATGAAATCTTTCTTTTCTCTCTACTCAGATGTCTCCAGACCTCCATAATACAAATATTTGACAAATAATGAAGTGTAATCTCAGTATTTCTCTCATAAGTTCTGAGCTTCTGTTCCAAGAACCACCATAATCACAAACTAAACTCTAGTATCACGGTTTCAGAGAGTTAAATAAAGGCATATAAATCCCATAAAATTTAGCTGCATAATCTTAATTTCAATTGGGTTAAATGTTGACCTGTGTGATCAATTAATTGGATTAACAGGTAAACAGAAGTCCACAAGGGAAAGAAGAAGGTGCTTCTATTTTCTAATTGTGTCCAGCAGAGATTAGCGTTACGCTTAACACCGCTCGTATTGTACTTACGTCTGCAAAGAATATTTGACAGCATAATCTGCCAGCATCAGAAACTGACAAATTCAGAGGAAGCAATAAAGGACTAGTTATGGTGACAAATTCCTTTCAACAGTAAACTTATTTCAATATGGATTTTGACAAGTCAAACATATGATCATGTATACATGAAAAAGAATATAGGCTAAACTAGAGACTCTCGTGGATTCCAGTTATGCCAGTAAGAAAGCGAGGACAAGGTGAATATTTGATGCTGCAGAGACAGAATAAACGACCTCAAAACACATAAGCAGGGAAAGCCCATTGACAGGTCTCCTTCATCTTCATCCCCGACTGGTACCTACAGTTCAGGCGCCCACATTTTAAGAGAAGCTCATCCCACTCCCACACATACATGAAAACTGTGTTCTCACATTTTGCTTAACTGACTTCTGAAATAGAAAATAAAGCAACAACTAGGTCATAATCTAAATGACAAAGACTTCAAACTTCTTTTCATCTTTTGGTTTTTTCCTACTAGATCAAGTAGCTGGCATTTGATATTAGATGAACATTTGTAGCTTACTCTTAGACACTGGAATAATTTGCCAAGGTATATGAGAAGAATCCAACTTTTGAAGTCTAAAAAAAATGTAGGGTGTGATTTACATCATAAGCTATAGTTCAAACAAAACACAGACTTGCTACTTGAGGTGAAATTGTATTGCATCTAATTTCTAACTACAAAATAATTTGACCTAGTAGAAGATTTGCCACTAGCCTACATTGGTGTCGTTCAAAATGGTGCACCAAGGGAAAAAACCAAGCAAAATAAGAACAGAGAGATTCAATGTAAGCCTTACCTAAGCATCAGGAAGTTAAACATGGAGAGAGTGGATATCTGCATGCCAGAGACAAGACTGGTTGCATTTTACAGCTGACACTTTTCTCTCTTACAGAAAAAGGGAGCTGCTGGGTTGATGAGCACACAGAGAGACTCAGGCCGAGAGATACCAGTCACTAAAGCCTCTAAGCTCAATGAGCTCACCGTGGTATGCTTTTATATAAGCTCACACACATTATCTAAAGAGAAGAATACTTTTAAAGAAGTGCTTAGAGAAAATAAAAGAGTTAGACAAATCTTTCAGTACTACTATGGGCCAAGTTCATTAATGACATCTACCCAAACACACTTGGACTGCAAGAGTCCTTACATCGGGCAAAGAGGGAACTCTGTACTTTACTATCTTGACAAGGAATTTCATAAAGGCCAACACTTGGGGTGTGCTTGGCACAAGCAAAGGCCAAACGTGTAGCTAGCTCAATATCTGTACTCTAAGCTGAATCACAAACTATAAAGAATGGGGTCAGTTAGACAATATTTTGATAGAATAGTATTCCGGATCCCACACTAATTTAAACAGAACTCTGCCTGTGACTCAAACCCTAGGCAAAGACACTCTTCACTAAAAATCTAAGCATTTATCTTTGCTGTTGCTTTGGAGTTTCGTCCTTTTTTTTTTTACTCAGAATATACTTGGAACAGATCAATTTAGAGATGTGGTAAAACATATTCCACACCACTGAGCTTTATAGAGCTATGGGAACGAAAGCTGTGTCCTGCTGATAAAGAAATATTACTCTTTTTAACTCTATTAGGATGAAGAAGAGATACCACGAAGCTAAGTTTGGTCTTCTTTTCCTCCAGAGACAGGAAAAAAGTTACAGCAGCTGCACTATCTAAAAGTGGACAAGTCTAAACTTGGGACCCAATTTTGCACAGCCCCACTGTTTGCAGCCTGAATCAATACACAGAGACAGACTCTCATTAGCCAAGACAAAGGCAAGCTGAGCTATAGTGTATATTGTCCCCTGCAACAAAGCCTGGGCCCCACCCAAGTGGAGTCAGCTCAGGTCCACAACTCAAAGCCAAGGAGCTACAGAGCTACCTCACACCTCACCTCCTCCTCGCAGCCAGCCCGGGGGCAGCACCAGCCCCACACCAACTCCCCAGCACCGGAACCACTTTGGGAAGTGCTTCCAAGTACGGCAGCCACTAATGGTTCAGCCTAGCAGGACTGAGCTCACAGTAACCTAGAGCTGATCTTCTCAGAAAGTACAACCTACGACCTGCAAGTTCAACCTTTTACTCCATCTGCACCAACAACATCCTTGATAGGGCATAAAATTTTTTTTTTAAAAAAGGCTTTTTACAATTTTTCAATGTTGACAAAATTTCTTCCACTTGGAACTTCATGGTTAAGTATAATTAAGGTACAGTAACACAAACTATTGAGAGGAACTAAACTGCAGTCTTGCCAATGAAAGCAATTGTTTCAGTGCAGCTACATAAACTTTTGGGAGTTAAATGGTAAATGCTAAATTAAGTCTGTCTTTGCTTTTCTAGTTTGTGATTTTATTAACACCAACAGCTTTCCCTAATACCAACAGTTTTTCTGCTAGGTAAACTTCAGGGACTAAATTTAAAACACATTGCACTGATTACTAAACTGCATTTCACAATTTCCTTTGTATTTTGGCAACATTCTCCTCCAGTTATTAGAGCAAATCTTTCAAAAATTCAATCCATTATACAGAGAGTTTCAAAGAAATCGATGTCTGCTTTCATTCAAACAACTAAAGAAGAAAGCAGACAAGATTGCTTTAATGCAGATGTAAGAGAACACTTGTATGTAACTGGAACTTGGTACTTTTTATTGTTAACAATTGCTAGACCTTATCTTAGTCCTGCTTCATTTGAATATATATTTTTAAGAACACCCAGTTTAACAAAGTGAAGCAAACGTGAGAAATTCAGCCTTTTCTGTTCTCAACACCTAAACTGCCTTCAAGTTTGACAGCACAGTAGAAGAGATCATGAATAAATACAACCACTTTCCCACCTTTCTTGCCCAGTATGTCTTGGCTACCTGTACAGATTACCCTTCTGTGAAGAACAAACTGCCTTCACAACCAGTTACTCCAAAAGGAAAACCCACTTTCCGAGTCTGCATGTTTTAGACTCAAACTCTACTGATAAATTTACTGTTTGCAGAATTTCTTTTTCCAACAGTGCCACATGAAAGGATACCAAATAACAAACTGCTTCAGGATCGGCACATTACCCAGTTTCCAGACATACATATTTTTTTTCACTACATAGCTATTATTTTTAGGTTCTATTTTGTGACTGAAAGCTGTATTAAGAATAATACAGAAGACTAATACAAAGCTTATCTAAAGATAAAGACTTCATGTTTGTTTGGTAGCAGTTTTAAGACAATGACCTCTACAATCATCTTACTCATCCAAAAAGCAAGTCCTTTTCAGAAAACTTTATGCTACCAGCTGCTAAAAGGCTAACTCTTTCTTAGTGCCTCTAATACTCTTTTTGGGTAGCATCAGCTTGCTTTCAGCCTCCTATAGTCAGAATTAAAAAAAACACCAAACACCCTCTAGGAACTGTCAACAGGCACTTGTGGTTCACACTGCCATCATCCCAGTAGAGTTGAGGCTCAGGGGACAAATTGGAAATGGCCATTTTTCCATCTCTACTGCTACCAACTGACCCAAGATTCTCTCCTAGCAACCAGGATGAAATTGCCTTTAAAGGAAGGATTCCGACAGACAAGTCTTCATATTTTAAGTACTGTTAGTTGAAGAACATTACCCATTTTCAGTCATAGTTATTTTCCATCCTACCCAGCATTTAAGAATGATGTTGTCTGCTTCAGTGGATATGTCTTTGCTCTCAGTAAAGCCAATCACAGAGGATTTCTGTGTGTTCATCTATTTTAACACAAATTCTAGTTGTTATATTAATCATGAACAGTACTCAATTTGTAAGCATGAAAAGCTTCAGTTGGCATGACTGAACTAATTGCAAAATGAAATTACAGACTTGTGACTTGTCAGAACTGTGAGATCCTTCCCTCACTTTTGTATCCAGAATTGATTTTAAAAGACTCATAGTAGACCTTGTGGCTCCAGCATCCATAAAAAAACCCCAAACAAACCAACAAAAAACACACAAGCTTTGCAAGTCACTTCATTTAAATAGATAGTCCTCACCGTGTACTTAAAACCTCTAATTACCTAATTTCTTTTATTTCTTTTCTCTCCTTGAAGTATCTTTTGAACACACCCTTTTTGTCTTCAGGAGCTACTGTATTTTTTAACCCCTAAAAATGGAAAAAGAAAAAAAAAAAGAAAAAAAAAATCAAATTTAAAATAAGACTGTGGGAGGAAGAAAAGACTTGTTCTACACCTGCCTCACCCAGGATCATTGCTTTCATTAACATAGCGTGGGACCTGAGAGCCACGAGGCAGAACCTACCTTGAACAGCAAGAGTTTTAAAGCAACCCATACCTTTGCTCATTATCTGAGTAATTCTTAGGAGCAGACACCACTATCTCCGTGCTAATAAAACAAACCACCTCAATGGAAAATAACTGTGCACTGACTTCTCCAGCACTTCTGAAGGAAGATCTTCACTTGCACAATTTAGTCAGCCTGTAGGTTAGCAATCGCTCTGAAACCAGAACCTGATCTTTGACCCACAGCAGCAACAGGCGGCAAAGCCCTGCTGAAAACACTCGTGGGATTTAGAAGAATGGTGCTGATCCAAAGGCACAAGAACTGGAAACCATACCCAGGTAAAAGCTTCCTCTTAAGCTCTGCCTTCTTTGAGCAAGCATGCCCCATGCAGAAAGAAGCAGGAAATATTGTTTCATCTTCTCAATATGAAAATGAGCCTTTCCAGGATAGGATCTGTCCTTTCAAGTTTCCTACAAGTTTTAAGCTTTCCCACTCGAAGAATAATGGAAAACCAGGTTTGACAAGAAGAAAATTAATTTTATTCATGATCAAGTTTTATGAAATAAGTAGAAAAAAACCCCTTTAAATATCAATTATAAAAAGGTGGACTTCATCCAGACTAGTTGAGAATCAAACAAAAGCTGCTCTCCAAAAGCCTCACACAGAGTTTCCACTAATATGCATTCTCACTTTGAACTCTCAAGTCTTTTTCCCTCTTCAATTTCTGTTCAACTCTTCACTTTGAAGAAAACCTGTTCATATTTAGAGCAAATAGCTTCTTCTTAGGGAAGCTGCGCCGAACAGTTGCAAAGTCAGAACTTGAAATAACTGCTAGTCAGAATTAAACCACAAAACTAGCTAGAACGAAGGCAACTCAACAAAGACAATTCATTCTCACTATATAATTTAAGAAAATCAAATGAGCTACATAACTGATCGTTTTAGGAGGGAGGATGTCAGCTAATAACTTGGATTATCAATCACTTTCATTACCCTAACATCTCCTTTGTATTAAATAGTGCTCAAAGGCATCCATTATTCATAGATTTCCTCAGGCTCAGACTTCTCTGCAGCTCACTTCTCAAGCTGCATCTGTAGGACTATCTCCACACCTAAGCACAAGTCTCACACTTCATTTCACCCAGGCCACTCTGACACCTGTCAGCAGCACACCAGTGCCCATGTACAAGCTATTGCACAAAGATGAAGGCATGAAGGAAGTAAAAAAAAAAAAAAAACAAACCAACAACAAAAATATGACATGTTCAGAAAATAGTGCGAGAATTGCTTGCCAAATTCAGAAGGAATTTTGATCTTAGGCCCCAACAGAACAAGGAGAAAATACCTGATTCTGCTTTGCTTAGCATAGGTAAGCCTCTGATTTTAAAAATCTGAATGCCTGTCCATACACAGAGATTTACAAATTACTAGAACAACTGGTAAAGGCTCTCTGTAAGTACAGAACAGCCACTTTTGAAGACACTGTAATAAAAATAACCCATCATTTCTTTAGGCATAAAAATAAGAGTTGTCCAACACACACACACACACACACAGAGCTTATTGGATCAGCTTTAGAACATTAACACACAGGAGACCTGACGACTCCATTTGGCAAAAAGAGTCAAATCACAGCTGTGCCCCCGCAAGTAAGTTGTCAATTTAGTGTCCCACACCAGAATGAAGGGGGTAGGGAGAAAAGTACACACTCATTTCTCACAACTGACCATTCCTACTACAGTTTATGCACAACTAACACCCCGTCAGTGAACTACGAATACTATCAAATCTAGAGGTTTTTAAAACAAAGAGCAGAAACAGATTACAGTGTTCAAATGGCAAAAGCACCTGGCCTTTATAATAGCACACGGTTCTGTATCCACAATAAAACGGAACTCACAACAGTTATGGTGGGAAGCTTGGGGCAAAACTAATTTTAATAAAAATCAAATTATACATAATCCCATTAAGATTTTTCTAGATCAGACGTCCACGTCGCAGAACTAAAACTGGGAAGCAACGTGTTTCAAACTCTGCTATTTTAATGCTTATTTAAAGTCAGACTTGCACACAAAAAAGTTCAATCACCATTCTTTAGAGAAACAGGAGAATTCAGACTAACAGAGTCAGAAAATTCCATAGAAATGGTAAGCATAAAGTACTAAAGTATAGCTGAATAAACACAGCAGGCATCTTTACCAGGAAAGCAGATCAAAGTGTACTTAATACTCAGTTTCTTCTCCCAGGTTATATGGAACATGCAAGTTTACTTCAAAATAACTTTTAAAAACAGTGATTACTTGGCATTTAGCATCATGGAGTATTACAGAAAAGTTGGCTGGAGCAGACTGAAATTAAACACTTCCTCCTACCCAAATAAAGTTTCCTGAGTCTATAATCATGCAGCATTTCTTTCATGGCTAAAATTCTTTAGCTCTTCCATAAATACAAGGTGTTTACCTCCCTAATAACTGGTCCATGTGATGAATTTTCCAACTTAATTAAACTCACTTATATTTCAGGTTTCCTTTAGAAAGGCTATGTAGGCTATTCAGAGTTAACAATTTTTTTTTCCCTAAAAACTCTGTATTCTTGGCAGACTTTGGGGACTAACAGCCTGATAATCAGCTACAATGTTCCCAGTCCAGATGTGGGTACCTGGTACTGCTACAGCCTTTTGCTACAAAAGTAAGTGGTAGTTAATGTTCAAAGGTACTGACTTGATGCTTCACTTACACAGAATACAGTAACAGTGACCACGTCACAGCTAACGCCTGTAACATGTTAGATACGGTGAACTGATGGTTCTACATCTTTAACAAGTGAAAGATGGAATTTTACAGATTGTACTGAACAGTTGAGGCAAGTGGCTGCACCTGCGCTCCCTGGTGCCTCAGGGTTTCCATGAAAGAAATACAACACAGCCTTTCTGAAAGCAAGAGCTGATGAAATGAAGACATTTTGGAAACTAACATATAAATGCTTATTTCCATTAGAGCATCTGTCTCAAAAAATCAATGCTCAGAGCTCCCTGTAAGAGGTGGCCCTTGAAATAAACAAGGTTTTGTAGGGAGACTATGCAGACAAAAGCTGCTTCTTCCTTCCCCTGAGAGGCAGAAAGAGCAGTCAGCAATGGGGCGAGATGAAAACACACATTAAGGGACCACAAGCAATAACCTCCTTCCTCTCACAGCCTAAACTTTGCCATGGCTCAAGGTTCTGTGTAAGTGAAGTTCTCTAATGGACCTGTTCTCATGCAAGCCCAGCACTTGTTCCCTCTCATCATGGCTGTGCAAAACCACACACATCAAGAGTGTTACATCCACACACTAAAGAGGGGAGAAAAGAGTCCCCAAGTCAGTCACCATAACTTCCACCAATCTCACCTCCTTGAGAAAGGGCCCTCACAATTGGCACATAGAAGGCTATGCTTGCCCTAGGCTCAACTCTCTAGTCCAGTGCATTCTTTATTACTTTCTTTTTGGAATGAGGAACACCTTCAAAGTGATGACATAAAACACTTTGCCCTCAAAAAAAGTTGAAACACTGTACTTTTTCAAGGGTAGCTCCTTTTTTGTTTACTACTTTGCGCAACCCGCCCTCTCAAAGCACACAATCAACTTCCTTTGCTCTCCCATTGTCTCAAAAATCATCAGCATGCTACTTCCAGATGAAAATTGAACTAGGTTAAACTACCTGTAAATTATTTTCTCTATTCTCTGCACTGGAGAACTTAAATTATGGCTCGTTCACATTTAAAACCAGTTTGCAGGAGGTGGCTACACCGACCCAACCGCTCGGTGCTCCCCCTAGTTCCCGTTCTTCCTTGGATAGTGTTTGCCAGACCACTTGGAGACAATCCAGCTCACCACAGCAGCAGAAAATACCTTGTGCTGAACTGAATGATTATGGTTCATGAGAAAGTCAAATACAAAAGGCACAGCAGAAGCACACAATGGACAGTGAGAACAGTTCTTCCAGGGGCAGCAGTCGGGTTAAGAATTCATGAGATATCCCGGGTCATCCTTAGACACCCCTACAAGTGTCACTGCCAGGATCAAAAATACTTGTTAGTGAACAGGACCTGCTTGGGAAATACATTTTTGAGCTAACAGCTCATACCCTTGTCTGTGTCTCTGAATGTCATAACCCTGTCTAGAGGCACATCTATCAGACATGTTAGAAGGAATAACCCCTTAACCACAGAAATGTTTTAAACTTCCAAAGAGGCTTACAACTATAAATCCCAAGGGTTATAAGGTAGAAAGTTAAGAGGACTTGAGTCTGGACTCTGTGTCTTATTTTCTACACTGAGCAGTAAACACTCTTTCATTTCAGCGAGATTCTTCCATTTCTAACTTTCCACCATACACACGAGAACCAAACCATGGTTCACTTGGAGTTTGGCATGGGAAGAACCTAAATGTTAATACCGAAAAACTTAAGTCTTCTGGATTTAACCACAAATAACCTATCAACGAATAGATTTGTAGAACAAAATAAAAATTAAGCCAGATCTCACAAGTCTGCCTTTCACTACTAGAACCTGCACCTTTTGCCTTGAAGTTTCTACGGAAAGAGATTAAGGAGAATTGAAAAACAAATTTAAAAAACAAAAAGGAAAAAAAAAAAAAGCAGAGGATCCATGAACCAGCTTCCTTCTCAACAAACCTGGGCTGCACCATGAATCATTTTAGTTTGCAAAATTAGCAATGAATTTGCAATTTTCTTCAACATCCTTTACTTCCTGTGTACCACAAGAATTCTATTTTGAACAAGTCCTTCACATTGGATTTACTTCACTGATTTCACAGAATCACACAATCTGCTACTGCCCTGCCTCTTCCCCTTTCTGATAATCTGAATTTCTGATATTCAGATGTTCCATTAGTCTCAGTTAGAAGAAATGTTCTGCTACTTGCTTAAAGATCACTGCATAGTGATCTAGACTTACTACAGAACAAAGGTGAATTTTAAGCACGTTAAAATATTCCGATCACCTTTCAGATGAACCCTGAGTGATATTTCTACTCCCAAATAGATGAGTCATAAAAACCTTAAACGGATGTGAAGAACTTCCCTAATTTTGCTCTGGACAAGTCTGAGAGTAATGAAATATGTTACAATCTAAACAGTAATCACCTCACACATTTTACATGCATCTGAACTTAAACGATCTCAACTCCTATAGGAAATTATAATATACATAATATCAGAAATAACATATATTAATGACAGTTCTCCTGGTCAAGTTCTTTACAAGTGTTATCGAGACTAAAGGCCTGTGGGGAGGACATGGGGACACAATTTCCTTTCTTCAGAAAAATAAAATAAAAACAACTTCTAAACTGCATGAAAGAATTAGGATTAAAACCCAGGAACTTCTGTAACCCAGTTCCAAATTTAAAACAGCAGATAATGAAGTCCCCAAAGTAAACGCAGAATTGTGCCATACCTAATTTAATACAGCAATGCAGCTTGCTTTAGCACCTACGCATAAATGAGATTGATCTCCATACACTCCATACCAGGATTACTAGGGGAACATTACCTGCTAAACAGCACATTGAAGCTAAATAAGTACTCGTTACTGATACCTGACACATCCAACAAACTGTGTGTTTGTGTTTAAAAGATGAAAACATCGAATGTGGTGCGCTTCTGGGAAAAAAAAACTAAAAAAAAAAACCCCAAGACTATCCTTGCTACATCCCTAAACTTTGCACTGTCTTCAATAACGATGAGGTGCCTAAAAGAAGCAAGAGCTAAGAATTACCAGAATTCAACACACTCATGGCTTAGATCTCAAGGGCTATTAAGTCCTGAGTAGAAGGGCTATTCACAGATCCATGTAAACAGCTGTGGAGAGAAGCAATTCCCAGCATATTTCACACTGGTATCATCCCCAACTTTATGAAATGAGAATATCCCAAAAATTAGGCCTGCAGCTTTAAGCCGGTATTGTTTAGTGCCCTGACAGCCATACATGCCTTATAAATACTGCACCACATGGAAAACTAAGGAAAGTGCAGTGTAAACCCACAATTTTTGGTCATGAACTGCAGGCATTACCTACAAATGCCCCAAAGTATATCTGAAATCAAGTCCTGGAAGAAGGGATTTAGTCTAACCTCAATTTCAAAACATGACAGCTATATGACAGCACTTTACACCTACAAAAGTCCTCATTATTTGGGGGTGATACAATGCAAGACTGGCAGATGCCAGTCCCTTTCCACTGAAGAAACTGGGACAACTCATAGTAGATTGATCTGGTATCTCTGTACAGAACTAGAGCAGATGCAGAGCCATCTCAAACAGATGAGTCAACAAATCATTAGCTATTTCATGATAGCAGCTATTTCAGCTGCAACTGATCAGTTTTTATACATGTGATGTGTCTTACAGCAAAGATGCGCATTAGAAAATTGAAAGACTCTCTGAAAGAGGAAAAGAAGCTCATGCAGCATTCACCTAGGCCAAACACTGAAACGGTGAACTGAACAATAAGCAACCATTCACAGTGTAAAAGCCACATTAAGACTGAAGTAAGCATGTTTATATACTTTTAAATGTAACTGGAGCCAGAGAGAATGTGTGAAAGGGAACAAAAAACCCAATCCCATAGCCTAGCTCTGTAAAAGAAGTATTTCCCACTCTTCGTAGAAAATCTGAAGGAAGGAAGATTTTGGGGCTACTCTTTTTTTCCCTAAGGTAACATTAACATTAGCAAGATAAACTGTGTCTTCTTCATCACCACATTAATAGTTTTAGCATTTGCCTACAATTCTGAACCAGGTTCCATTTCTCACTTGATCTAATGCGACGAGAAACAAAGACATCCATTTAGTTACTACTCTTTACTTGTGGTCAGATGGCTGCACAGCCTTTACTTGCAGAAACTCCAACTTCTAGGGCCATTATGCGAGGGGACAGAACTAATTCTGGCCACTAGACTGTGACGAGCTGTGTGAGGTGCAAGAGCCAAGGCAGTGAGTAGGACCCAGTTGGGCTTAAATCAAATCTTGGTATCTGCTAGAAGCAGACAACAAAACAATGTGACAGTACCTGGAGACGTACTGTCACTGATGGATCCGAGATGTGTTCCTGAAACCCGAGTCCTGTAACAAGACGATCAGCACTTGGCTGCTCACATAATCGGACCTACAGATGCTTCTCTACTGAAAAAGGACAGAGCCATCACTACCTGTGCCACAGAAATCACTTATGGATCTAGAAGAAGCTCCAGGGAAGAGCTCCTGAATGCATAATCTTCATCTCAGGTGGGATCTTTGGAGGGTGAGGGAGGCAGGCGGGCAGGACCATTTCCAAAACCTACTACATCATAGTTACATTAGCTGTATGCACCGGATCCATGTCACTTCCTTTCAGCAACAGAACAGCCCCTCTGTTTGTCCTCCCCCACCCAGAGCTCCAGGGCCAGTGCTTGCAGAAATGAAAACAGGGACTGAAAACAAACCTGGAAAAAGGAAATCATTTTTATCATTCATTCAATTCGAGAAAGAAATATACAATCAGCCCTGGGATGCTGAACTGCAATTCAGAAGTGAAAGAAGTTTAGCTGTCATCAGGCAAGACTGGAGATAAGTCATGATCCAGCATCTCAGAAAATTCCAGGATGTGTCACGTTCCAAAAAAGTTTCTTACCTCTGAATACATAATTCATTTTAAAAATTTTTTTTTGTCTGAAATGCAGGAGATGAAAGAGAGCAACACACTATCAAATCAACCAAATTCCTGCAAGCGAGAGAAAATATCCAACAGGAGAAGGCACGCCATTTTGTGGAAATTTTTTTTCCCCCAAGCTATGATACTCATTCATAGCAAAACACTGCAGTACATTATTAAGAAATTAAAGCAGAAAATTGAGGGAATAAGGAAATCAAGACAGCATCACAAAGGTTTTCATCCTGGATTTCCTCAAAAATAATTATTATTATCATCTCCTTCTTTATCTTCCCTAGGATTTCCAAAACAAGAATAAAATTTCCACAGTTCACATGACCTCACTGTATTTGGTGTATCTGTATTCCTATCTCAGCACTGCCTGCCTCAGAAGAAAGGAAGAACTGTGACTACCATACTAGAATAACAACTTAAGAGTAGTCAAAGTAGTATATGGTAGAGCTGATTTTTTTTTATCTGCTTGAATGCTAAATATTCTTTACACTGTATGATTTTCAGAATCGGGTCCTTACCTTCAAGTCAACAAATACCGTAGGCAGACAAACCACATTGCTTTTTCTAGTCACAGTTCTATTCCTGGTCTGTGTGTGGACAAGATGCTGAACGCTGTGGATACGACTGACTACTTTGAGAACAAACTCTAACAGGCAAAGTAAATGATGCCCAAGGCAAGAGTTAACTACACAGAGAATAACTTATTGCAACCAAAAATAAAATTTAAGTATGGGACCGTTTCTGAAATGTGAGGTAATACACATGAATCTCTATTATGTCATATAGGTCAATAAAGGCCATGTCTGAGAAACAAATTCTGTACTTCTAAGAGCGAGGAAAACTTTTAGACAGTACTGAGCATATATCTTTTTAAAGGGGTATACCCTACCCCACCTGACAGCAAAGAAATATTCACGTATTTTGGCTGTCAAAGTTTGGGCCAAGCCAATCTTACAGTGATAAATAATCCACACTGAATATTAGCATGATGCACCTATCCAAAACACACGCAGAGAGTTTGACAGAGCATTCGGTGACTGTCTTCTATTTGCCAGCTGCATACGGTAAATCCAAGCCATAACTTAGATTTTATACATAAATTCAGCTACGCAAAGGCTGTTAAAAAATCAACTATTTTATAGACACTTTCAGAAAACATCCTAGCAAAAAGATACAGGCCAACTGAATCGCAGTCCTTCAATCCCTTGCAGGAGGCTGGCTTTCTGCTACCAAGCTAAGAGAAATACACAGCACTGCCCAGATGCTCAAAGACTGAGTGGCTTTTCACAGGCTGCTTACTCGATATAGGAAAATCCATGCACAGCACAGTTGAGACGCACTTTAAACTAGCAAATGGCCTCTGACAAATTCATGTCATTTTAAAAAAGAGGAAGCAATCCTCATGTGTAAATAAATATACATATAAATGCCATGACACTCTTTCAAAGCTACCCTGTGCAAATCCAGTTAAAGAAAGAGCACATCACATAAGAGATGCTTCTCACACAGACACTGTAACCTACACAGAAATACCAAACTTTATAGACACAAGCAAAACTGGACATCAATGTTAAACTCTGATAATGTTCAAGGTCTGTTAATACGAGAGCACACAACTAATCCTAACTATTAACTAGCTTCCTGATAATTCAACTGGAAGTCAGGGGGAGAGGAAAGAAACCCCAAAAAGCCTCTCTGTCAGTAGGTATGTGCTAAAATACAAAAAGCAAAACCAACATCGCAGCTACTGAATCCTGTAAAGTCGGGTTTATGCAAGACCTTAAACTAGACGATCTAATTCTCATACACGGATTTTCAGACTGGGTCAGGAAATTTGATGCACAGGTGACGTGCATTTCAACCTGAAATGAGATGACTCAACATAAATACAGACTCTGCATTGATCAGAACTACAAGGAAGAACTTGCACAGGAACCCCGGCCCAGCCCAAAGCACTAAACTTTGACTAGTATCACACTAACGACGGGTAAATTCCTTCTCAGACTTTTCAGACCCGATTAAGCCTCACAGGCTTTTCAGAAACAGTGTCACATCTCATTCTTTTAAATCAAAAATAGTCAGCAGAAACACCATGTTAAGCAGACTCTGACAATAAAAAGTAAAGTGTATGCTAAAGGTGTAGTAGTAAAGCACAGGAAAAGGTTGGAAAATTCATCTGTCCCACTGCTGAGACATGAGGCAGCCACAACCCTCAAAGCACAACCTATACAGCTCTATAGTCCTGCAGCTACAGCCGCCTGTACAAATCAAATGAATAACAACTGTCTTTTTGTAACAAAAAGAACCCACTGCCTTTTTTTTCCCCCCACAGAATTTAGATTAATTTGAGTAAGAAACAAACACTAGAGAAAAAAACCCCAGAAATTAAGTTTCATGGGACTATGGTATTTGGCTCTTTGCTTCACGTAAACTGGTCTAGTGCTACTGAGTTCCAGAAAAAAACACCCAAGAACAAAATTAGAAGTTTACTGTTAAACACATTTGGGAGGCAGGAACATACTTGCTTTTCCTTCATACTGTGGGAAAATATAAATCCAACACTTTTATCATTAGTTACTAAACAAAAGCTAGACCCAGCCTATATTAATTGCGAACCAAGTTTCTATTTGTGTCGTTCCTCCATATGGGGAACAAATTCCTTCACATGCCTCCACAGATTTTTACTACAGCAGTTGATGAATTAATGCCTTTGAAAGAAGACTATCCTCACTCCAAATCTTAAGTCAACACACAAAGATATCAGCTGACTGAAGAGCCAAGCATTTACCAGCCACTCAGCACTACAAGGCACACTGAATAACGAGGAGTTGGGCACTGACACGCTCAGTGGTGCCCATCAGCAAACTGCACAGCCTTGGAAATGCCAAGGTATCTCTAGTCCTGGTGGATTACAGAAATAAGCTTCTTTAACAGTCTAAAATCAGTTCACCACTGAGAGTGGAGCCTCAGCACAGGCTTGAATTGCATTAATGAAGTTTAAACAACATTAAAAGTAGAAGGAAAGAGAGCTCATTGAAGTTTGGAGTTTTTGCCCCAGAAAAATAAACTGATTAAGAGTGGTCACATCCAAGTTTAGAACAGCTAGCACGCAGTAAGAGTGGTTCTGGCCAAGTACACGCTTTTTCTTAGTCTCAGTAACACTTGTAGCTCCAAGATCAGTGAAGAAGCCCAGGCCAACGACCAAGTACACACCTACAGAGGGCAGTTCTGAAGAATAAACTCCCTAGATACACCTACAGTACTGCTTATAATCCAATTCACCAGGAAGTTCCAGTGCGTTGTTTCCCAGAAGAGGAAACGTAATCAGAAAAAGATTCCAAACAGTTTGGTCCAAGTCATAATACACTGCACTTGAAACCACGGTTTCACTTAGAAGAGCAACAACTTTGGTTCTGGCTTTGGTATCAGAACCCACCAGCAAAATCTCAAAAATCCTACAGATTCAGCACTCAAAGAAGCCAAGAGCTTGTTTCAGATCCCCAGACTCTGAAATGAATGGCTTCACATTTTCCTCAAGAGCACCTTTACATTTTGGCACACATCTTTTCAAGCAATTTCTCACACGCAAATGAATGTGTCCTGACACACTTTCAGTCACAACTCTGCAGAAACAGAAGTTAGTGCTCAGAAACATCTTTAAGCCATCACATCTGGTAATTACTGCCGCAGAACACCAGGACTCCACAAAGAATTACTATGTAAGACAAATGCCAAACAAAGCAATTCACGTTTTCAGAGCTATCTCCTAACCACACACTTCAAAGGAGTCTGGATGAACGTCTAATTGCAGTTCCATATGACATGATGCCATTTCTACTTCCAAACTGGTGTCTGCCAGTTGCAGGTCTTGGTCAATAAAAATGAAGGAAAATAAAACAAACAAGGAAAAAAAAAAAGGCAACAACAACAAAAACCACGTCCTGCACAGTGGAACAGAACAGTCTTCCTGATCTTGCTTGCTATTAAAATTGTGTTCTTTCTGATGCAACATCTGCTTTAACTATACCCCATAAAGAACATGAGTTCAAAACGAGTATTTGATGGATCCCACCCGCAGGATGAGAACAAATCCTCTTCCAGACACAGCTGTGTCAGTCTGAGGTTACCGCGCTGAGCGCATCCCTAGTTCCGCATCCTCCACTCATTACTGTTACCACCCACATCAACATGCCAGCTGAGAGAAATGGAAGAACACTCTCCAATTTATTGTGATTTTTATCTGCCAAGCCAGCTTAAAACAGTTCACCATAGGTCCTTGTTAACCCAGGTCATGCCGATGGAAACGTATGGTTCCAGAAAAGCTCAAAGAAATTTCAGTCAGAGCTACTATGGCCCCATCTCCAACCCCATCCCAACGGTAAGTCCCATTTCCACCCCCTGACCTGGAGGATCAGCCAGTTCAGACACACGATCCAACCAAAATTCAACAAAACAAAAAAAAAAGCAATTAACTACTAGCCTGATTAACTCCCTGACTTTGCTTAACTCACAGCCACAAAGGCTTCCTTGCCAGCAGCCGAAGATGCACAGTCGAGAAGGAGACACGACCACCAGAGCTTCCGTTTAAGCTGCCAAGTCCATTGACAAGCTTAGGCAAAACTAAAATAGAGCTGCTTAAGCAAAGAGTGGTCACAGCCTCCTCCTCCTCCTATGCAAGCAATAACATTTGTACAGCCATGAAGTCAGTTCAGGCAGTTCATCCAACTGAAGCTTAACATTTTTCTGTACGACCATTTTCAGCTGGATCAGCAAAGAAAGACTAACAGGGGAAAACATCCTTTTGGTGAAAGCAGCGGCAGAAAAATCAAAGCTGCTCTGGTGGTAATGCAATAATATGACTGTGGAGGACATGTTAAGTCTTAGCTTGATTGAATTTGTGCTTGGGATTCTGCAGAAAAAGAAAGGCAATATGCTCCAATCTCACTTATTAAAATTGCAAGATCAATTGAGACTGAACAAGAAATCTGTAATTTTAATATATGTTCCCTGATCAAAGTAAACTCCAAAAACAAGACTAAGGACATGATTTCACATTCGTTTAAACCAAGCTTGCTTGATAAGCTGGCAAAACAAATAAAAATATAAGTAAACTTTGACCCTCCCCTAAAGAAAAGAACAAAGTCAGCAGAGTGTCAGATGAGTAGATGAGTGCAATAAGTAGGCTACAACTCCAAAGTCACCAATTACACCAGCTCAGGCTGCCAATCTCTTACCTGATAGATTCTGTAAAACATCTTTCCTAGAGTGCAGAAGATTTAATTTCTATAGCATTAGAGCAATTAATTTGTTCCCAGTGTCATGCAGCTCCATCAGTATTACTAGTGGAATAAAACTCTGCTGTAGGCAGAATTCAAGGATCCTGCACAGTGCCGTAACAGGCTCTCACAAACACACAATAAAATATCTACTGCAATATGTTTTTCCCAATAGCTTCTATTCCTGGGGAGGGAAGCACTTTTGCAAAGACTTTCACTACCATTTCAGAAAGTTTTTATCCCATCACCTCCATTATGGTAGGAAAGAAAATTACTTACAGATCATTCTGACACCAAGCAGCTCTACCAAGCTACAAAAGACTGAGAAGTCTGGCAAGTTTTAAGAGCCCAACGTGGCTTGTTGGTTTGGGTTTTTTTCTTCCTAAATGCATAATGCTGTCAAGCTACTAACACAAAATCAGGAGGTTTCACAACACTAGGTCGAGAAGATAAACAAACTTGTCTGCTCTGTCTAGTTTACATGCGCCTTCAGTTTCCACACATTTAAGCTAAATAATAAATGCAGAAATGTAATTCCCAGGATGAAAAATAAATTTTCTGCTAGTAAGGATTTAAATGGCTGATTTGAATTGCATTTCACATGTATACTTTAGGAAAAAATAATCTTTGATGTGTTATGTTTAGAGTTCTGTAAATCTGAATTTTCACTGAGGCTTAAAACCAACACTTTATGCCATTACAGATTAAAAAGATTTTACTGGAGGATAACTCAGGGTACCGAGAGTCTTAGAATCACAGGCAAGGATGAACACATCTGAAATTCATTGTTTTGGACTTCGTTCACATTTTTATTTCTTCTGTAAGACTCTTGCTAAGGGAAAAAAACAGCACTTCCACAGAGAATTGCCAAGAGATGAAGAAATGGAAAACACTCACTGATGAACAGAAAAACAATACTGCTTCTCTATGGTAACTATTAACTTCTGCATAATCATAAAGACCATTTTAGCAGTAACCATACATCGATAAGTCAAATACAACTGAGTCAGAAATCCATTTAAATATTTACATTTTTTGTTACAAGTCATACCTCGAGTATTACTGTAGCCAAAGAGAATGACTGTGCCTTCCATTTTACTCACTCTCCTCATTCAGGAGCCTATCTCGAGATGCAGAATGATCGAAAATACAAAACAAGAGATCAAAACAAAACCCCTCAAATTGCACAAATAGACACTGTTGACAGCTATAAGCTTCCCCTACTCCGGACAGCTGAATTAGGAAATATTGACAACAACACAGAAAACACAGCAGCACACAGAAAAGCTCCCTTATCATTTCATAAACCATTAATGAGCAGGTTACATAAATCTACTGGACCGAAGGAGTTGTAGACCGGAGCCGCTGCAAGACATTAACTCTCCTGTGAGGGATGCACCATTTCATTCTTGAAGACCGTTCATCTCCGTGAGCGCAATAAAAGGAGTTAAGGGCATTCCGAACGGGAGCTGTATTTTAACCCTTCGTGACCCACCGAGCACGGAGCCAGGCGATGCTCCCCGGGCTCGCCGCAGCCCCCGCCCCGCACGCTGTTGCTCATCCATCCCTCTTGCGCCCGCAGGACGGGCCGAAGCCGGCCGGCTGTTCCTTTGTGCAACCTGGCGGGCTGCCGCACACGCACGGAGGCACCGGCCAAGCCACGAACCGGGTGAAAAGAGACGAGCCCCGCTGCTCACGGGGGCCCTTTCCCCTACAACTCCCGCTGCCAGACTGGGCCGTCAGCGCCATCGCCTCAAAGCCTCGTCCCGACGCCTCCCGAACTTCACAGCGCCCCAGCCCCAGCCGAGACGGGGCGGCGGGTTTCGGGGAAGCCCCTGCTTCCCGGAGCCCCCACTCGCTCCCACGGCCGCGCAGGGGCGGCAAGCGATACAAAGCGCCCGGGAGCGGCCGCGCCGGAGGGACCCTCTGACGGAAACCTGGCCGGGATTCAAGGCCTAGGAGAGACCGCAGGCACCGGAGGCAGCCCCGGGAGAACCCCATGAAGCGGCGCCGCCCCGGGGGTCGCTCCCTCGGGCCAGCGGCTTGGTGCTC
>VZTA01018979.1:0-24699 GCA_013398855.1 Mohoua ochrocephala
GTGGGAGTGGGATGAGGCTTCATGGCTGTAAGCAGCTGTCAGCAAAAGTGTCTTGTAAGGCAATTTCTCCCCTGCTGCAACTGATATGGAAGGGAAAGGGTAACCGAGCCACAACCAAAAAGCCTGCAGGGTACCTTGCAGTTGTTTATGTCATTGCAAACACTGCTAGGTGGGGTTTAATACCGTTTTGGTGCAAGGGTAGGTGGTTGTAAAAAGAATTCTCTTGTCACCCATTTAGCCTTGTGCATAACTCTCTCTATTTCTGTGCGTGCATTTAGGAACGGGCCAGTGTAAATGGCCAGCGTAAATAAAACCGAGGAGGTGCGAAGGAAAAAGAGAATCCTGGGGTATAAGGATGGTCCATAGCCTATGCCCATGTCAAGTCTGGAAACAAGTCTAGCAAGTGTAATAGGCACAAATGACTATGAGTCTTGTGGTAGTACTTTCCTTGCACAGAATTCAGTGCAGTCCCTACCTCGGCGACATTCTCCTTTGAAGAGAGATTATGGTTCCTGTTAATTCTAATTCTAACTCTTCTGATCAAACTAGAATGTTTTGTTGTTCAGTGTTTTTAGATGAAACCCTGAAGTGGTCCTGTTGAAAATTTTTGCTAACTGCTCTTTTTCTCCCCATGTAGGAAGATTTTTTGATTCCTCTTGTCTATTTCAGAGGAGGAGGAACTCTCCCAAGTCTTCCAGCAACTTTCTCACATATACAGAATACAGAATAAATATTCTTTAATGTCTCCTAAAGAAAGGATTCTGTAAGTTAGTAGCTTTGGAAATGTTAATGTTAATGTTTGGAAATGTTAATGTAAATGCTGATGTTAATGACACTACACTTGGAAACCTATGACATGAACTGAAACTGAAATTTAGTTCCTTGTCTAGAAACCAAGAACCTCTTTCGATGGAATATGCAAGCCAGTATAGTAACATAAAGGAACTGATGGCATACACATCTATAGACAACTCACAAGAGGGGTCAGAGAAAGCTGACACGTGAAGGTCTACTTGGAGGTTACCTTTGTCACACCTAATGGTAACACGTCTGTGACCCCAAATGCAGAAAGATCATCCTGTATTTTCTGCCCAGAGAAACCCTGGCTGGGAAATCTATTGTGCCCGTGTTATAAAGCACATGTTTTCAAGAAAAAGCAAATGAGATGTAGCTCTCCTTCTATCCACATCTCTGAGAAAACAGCTGGTTAGTAAGCTGATGGAGGCAAAAATCTGTCCTTCCATCAGTATCTTTTCTCTAATAATTAAGTTTGCTTGCTACTGCATTGACATACACTCAGCTCTGTTATTAATGAGCTTAACTCCACTGATTATGCTTTGTTGTGGAAATTTCTGTGATACAGAGACCTCTCTGGCTCTGCTGGCCTGGGTTCATTAATACATAATACAGTGAAGTGTAACCTTTAAGACTGACCTACCGAGGATCTTGCTCCAGATTCCTGGCTCAAGACTGGTTTCTGTGACGATGCACCTGCTCACACTAGAAATGAAACTGATTCTCTCTATCCACTCGGTATGAAAAAGGATACAATAATTACAACAGCTCTAACTCTGCTTTTTGCTGGTTTGTTAAATATGATAAATTGATATAAAAATCCCTTTTACATGTGAATACACAGCAGAAGAAAACCAATTAATTAGAACTTGGATTAACTGAGCATCAGTGTTTATTGTGGAAGTGGTCCCTGCTGCTATGTAGAAAGCCTCATTCCTCAAGAGTCTGTGACTAAAGGACACCAGACTGAATCACTTAAGTAGTCATGCTGTCGGTAAACATTAATGAAGTTTGCTTTTGCATACTAATAATAGAGACTCCGGTCTCTACCGTGTGAATCTTTATTATCCTCTATCTAAGAAAGCAAACCAGCTGCAAAAATATTAGTAGTAGGAAGGGATGAGCATAACAGTTACTGCTGTCCATCTGTGCATGAATTTTCTGGCTTATCAGATCTACTGAGATGCCCTTGGCACGCAAGCACTGGTTCAGTCAGCTGATATCCATGGTGCCTCAAATGCAGTGAAATTGCTATGAAACTCAAGAGAAAGGAGGATTAGTTTGTACAGCAGTCTTGTTCTCTGTGATGTGATTCATAACTGCATCTGAAAGGTGTTCAAAATTGGCAAGTATCAGGTTACATCCCCAGAGTCCAGCACTGACTGTGGTGGATCCCTGCACAGTGTGCAGGTGGGTATTTCTGCCATCTGCTTTGGGCCTGAGCTTAGGTGCACTGAAGAGGACTGAAGTTAGAAGCCCAAAGCTTTAAGTCTTCCCTCAGAACTGTAACTGTGCGTGTGAGGAGGAAATTAAATTGCCTAAACTGACAATAATATTTGCCGCAAAGGAAAAAATATCCTTTTACCAGAAAGCAAGCAGTCAAAGTCTGTATCTGAGGTGTCTTGGCATGAGAGGATCCATGCAGGGACTGGAAACTTTTGTTTGAAAGCTGAATCTATTGTTTGATTGCAGAAGTGAAACCTTTCTGCAATACAACTTGAGGCTCCATTAAAAAGATGCTCTGTGGCTACTGCTGCAATTCCTTATCTCTTTCTTTTCCAGCCTGACTGTTGCTTTGCTTTTGTGGCTATTAGCTGTATTCCTGCCCTGCAGATTTTCCATCTCTTTTATGAATATGCTCTACTGATACAAACACATTAGGATCTACACTGCTGAGTCAATGCTTGGGAAGTTTTGCTAGTGCAACTACATAGCACGATTAAAGCAATATGACTTTCTGTCATTATTCTTTCCCTGAGACTCTTTTGCCTCAGATCCATGATCATTTGGTCTCACTAGAATCCTCTTGCTTTTACTACTTTTTAATTATTTTTCTTTTTATTTTCTCTGTGTATGTTTCCCATTTCTGCCTTCTGTTTTCATCCTTTTATTTTATGTTCTAGACTTCTATTTTTGCTTAACTTCACCTAGCTCCTTATTCTTTTCCATCTGTCTTTTTATTATCTTTTCTGGCATTTATTCCACTTCTTCTCCCATATGTTTACAGGCTTCTCGAGGGTGGAAATTGGACCATTTTGTTATTTGTTCATTTGTTGTCTTTTTTTTTTTTTTAAGTTAAAGATATCTACTCAAGGTAAATTGTGTAAAAAGTATGTGTATTTGATACATGTTTCCTTTAGGGGAGGGAAGAGAAAAGATGATGCTGCTTTTACAAGCAATCTATAACTGCCATTTTTTTTCTATTTCTTTCCTAAGTTTGAGAAAAAAAGGAAATTTTGGACATTTGTCTGGTATTTTCTGTTCAACTCTTCATTTTATCATAGAATCACAGAATGGTTTGGGTTTAAAGGAACATTAAAGATCATCTAGTTCCAACCTCCCGGCAATGGGCAGGGACATCTTCCACTCAAAGCCCCATCCAACCTGGCCTTGAACACTTCCAGGGATGGGACATCCAGAACTTCTCTGGGCAACTTGTTCCACTGCTTCACCACCTTCCCANGTGGCGCCCATATAGCACACATTTCTGTCCAAGAAATCCCAGATAGAAAAATGAGGATGCTACACCTTACAAACCAGGGTGTCACACTTTGACTACTGAGTGGTGGCAGGTGTAACATCATTAATCACATTCCTGCCATTGTCTGTAAAAGTATACACTTTTACACTAAAAATATGTCACACTATTATTTTCATATGCTTGCCACTTTCCTCAAAGAGAATTTTAAAAATTACAAAATCTATTTGTGTTAGTACACATGAGGCTTAAACTATAAATGCAGCAGTGCTACCTTGTAAGACAGAAATTATCCCAATGGTACTTAAAATAAGAAAGCCTTTGTGTCTCATGATAGCACAAAATCAAAGAAGTTCCATCTGAAAACAAGCTTAAGGATAGGCAAACAACACAACCACAGTCCTAGCAGAGGTCTGGGATGCCTATTAATTATAAATGCACTAATTAAGATATAATTAATAATGGGTTGTTTAATACCTAAGCGCTCTAAACCAGTGTGGTCCATAGCAGCAGGAAAGTGTATTTTGACTGTGATGGCAAGATGCAATGTTTAAGCATTTTACAATGGTGTGCGAGCAAGTTGAGCACTAAAGGGATAAAGAAAGGCTTTTGCAGTAAGAGGGGAGGCATGGAAGAACATGTAAGAAGAAATTCATGTAACCAAATTTCAAGCAAAACAGCGTTAGGAGGAGTGAGTTGGTAATGAATAAACTTGTTTGTTTTTTTAAAGTATAACTCTGGACTGTGTATAGATGCATATATTTAGTTGCAATGCAATGCAGCATATTGTGAGGTGGATCTAAAGGGTTTCTCTGCTTCACAGCTGAGACCACAAGGAGAATCCTGGTACAGGGTCAAAGTGGCACTGGCACTGACAGCTAAGAAGTCTGACACTCGCTCTTCCTTGGCAGAGTTGCTTTCCTCAGAGAAAAACCTTTGACCTCCAGTATCTTCTTGGTCTTCTAAGTTTAGTTATTCTCGGAAGCCAAATACCTACAGCAACATCTCGCTGAGATACAGGGAAGAGAAAATATTTGCCTTCCCTACCCATGACATCTCAGCAAGGAAACAGAGATTTTTGTGTCTTTGTTCCATTTGCTGCAACTCCTGAATTTCTTGTGAATGGGTGCTAAAGGCCCTGCCCCCTACTTCCATGAGTGTCTTCTTTCCATAGGTACTGGTAGGAGCAATTTTGATTATAGCAATAAATCCACGAGTTTATTACTATCTGATATCCAGGTAATTGCAGGGATTATAATCATTTCAGCACAACAACAGCAAATGTTAGGAGGGCACAAGGAAGACACGGCCCCTGGGGTTGTGGGGAGGTGGTGGTCACTGCACTCTGCCTGTGGTTCAGATCACAGGAAAAGCAGTTTGGAAGTGAGGTGGGAAGAAGCCCCATAATGCAAAGAAGCTTATCAGAAATAACAAACTGGGATCTGTGCAAGGATTAAGGAGAGTTAGGAAAAAATGCTTCATCTCAGGTGGAGGAAAAGAAAGGCAGGAGAGGGGAGAAAAGAGGTGATTGTGGGAGTTTTTTCTGAATGACTCTTATGTCTGTCAGGAAGGGAGAGGATGTCTCTTCAGCTTGCCAGGGCAGAAAAGACAAAGGTAGGAAAGGTTTGGCCCCATTAGGTAAAGGTTAACCACCGTCCCAAAGGCTTGTGCAGTGGTGAAGGTTTTATAAGCCAGAAAAAATTAGAATGAGAAGCACAGATAACCTCACTTTGGTGGTTCTTGCATTCCCTTTGGAAACATTTGAGTGCAGCGTTTGACATCAGAGTACAAACCTTTTAAAAGTTTTCCCTAATTCATTCCAAAGAGGCATTCATGGATTCACAGTATTAAATTAATAGTGTAGGATGTGTTGCAGCAATATGGCATTTGTGTACAAATATTCAGCAGCTATGATGAAAATTAATTACATGATGAGATTAATCTAAATATTCATCTTCTTCAGTTGTGTTCAAAATGGAAAGCAAGAACACTTGAGAAGCAAAGTTAGATTAACTAGCAATGTATGAATATTCTGGGTTTGATTAACTGTTTTTAAGACTACTGTTTTTCGACTGAAAAGAATCACCACAGCATTGTTCCTCTTATCTTGTACTTTACAACAATGGTTGGCTTTCATGTATCTCCCTGCAGCCTGGGTTTTAAATTTGTGTCTTATTCTCTCTTGACAGTATTTGTCTTTCTTGCCTCATTGGTTCCAGATAATTATTTATACCAATTTTACTTTTAGATTTTTGTAGCCTTGACAGCTTTGCCTACAGGGATATTTTCCTGGTTTACCATACTGTTTCATAACCACCCGTCTGTTCTGTTGAGATCGGGTTCTTTAATAATTCTCCTGTATTGACAGTAAGAGGTAACTCATGGTACTACACTTGTACAGCCCACACTTCGGGGTGCTGCCAGTCTTGAGCCCCTTACACTTCAGAAGTGGAGGCATTTTTACTCTCCTGCCCCTGGTGCCCTGTGGTGGAGCACAAACTCTTTTAGGCAGCGTGACACTGAAGTTTAAGCACCACAGTTTTTATTTAAATTCTGTGTCAGGAAAGAAAGGAAGAATTTGGTTCTTTATGGAAATGTTCCTATTGCCACTTAAAGGCTGCCGTTGCTACTGCGAGAGCTAAGGGTCTGATCACTTCTAATGCCTTAGTGACGAACACAGCACTCAGGTCCCTGTTATTCTCAGTCTACACTGTAAGGAATGTTTAGGCTGGAGAACAGATGTCCATCTCTGCACAACGGTCAGGTCTAAGGAATTCTAAACAAGTCAAAATAATCTCTCTGAGAATTTTCTAGCCAAGTTGGAAAGTGCCTAAGGAGTTGCTAGACCTACAGACCTAGCAAGAAGCCAGCACGTGAGGACAGAGAGAACATTTTCAACAAGTAAATTTTACCCTTACATCAAACATTTAAAGCAATTAACTTGAAAAAAAAATAAATCATAGCTTTGTTTTGCTTTCTCTTCCAAGAAAATGGCAAAATGGTATAGTGTCTTTTTTTTTTCTGACTGCTTCATACAGTTCTATATAACATTAACTGAAACAGTCATTTTAAGCCCACTTATTTGTAGCATAGTTTTGTAGAAATGGCATAAAACAAGAACAAAGTGATGAGTACAGGTAGATATTTTCTATGAGATAAATGATTCAGACTAAATGTGGCAATTTAATTCTCTAAGCTATTCCAAAGTGCCCTTTTCTCTTTTTCCTTTGTTCTTTACATTTGTTTTTTTTAATTTGAGAAAAGGTAATTTTTTTTTTTGGAGTGAGACTTGATCTTGGCAAACTGTGATTGCAGATGCTGGCAGAGGAAGGAGTCATGGATGGTGCTGGAGCCAGAATCAATCACCAACAAAAATTGCAATTTCCACATGTCCCAGTTGCTGTTCAAGGGCAGAGAAGTAATACCTGTGGGAGACTGCAGCTTGCTCTTTCATTCAGTGCTGAGACAGCCAGTGGGCAAATACTTTACACATGTTTGTTTCATAAAGGTGGTAAATCCTTGGCTCTATTAAAAATAGTGGAAGTTTTGCCACCATATTTTAAAGTGCACAGATCTGTTTACTCTTCATTTCTGTGGTGGTACCATCCTGCCTTCTCCCCCACCAAGGCTTCTCTTTTAATTAGATAGTTCTAGAATCTCACAGGACTGGCAGTCTGGGGGCTCGCACTCCTGCCCTCTGTAGGTAGTGGGTTCCCTCACACAGCTGCTGTCTCCCTTGGAGATGGGAAAGCTCCCTAATACCCTGCCTTACCTTACTCTTAGAGGCATCTGTGTCCCCCAGGGATGCTTTGTGCCCTCTGAGAGCTCAGATCAGAGAAGAGACATTTCAAGGTGGGAATGTACAAGTGGCTGGGCTGGTACTATAACACTGTTGGTAAGTAAAAATCTGCAGACAATTTGTCCAAAAAGTGTGTATTTATACATATATATATATATATATATATATATATGTAAAAAGTATGTACGTACATAGGTATTTATGTTTATACCCACATATAAAATAGCTTTTATAACCTTTTCCAGGTGGACGCCCTCCCTGCCCCCTTGTTATGCCCTGGCTGCTGTTAGCATGGAATTCAGTTGCAGTTTGCATCAAAGCTGACTTACAGACAGCTGCCAAGTATGACTCTGCTGCGATGTCCATACACTGATGTGTGTGGACATTGACTGGAATATGGAGTGAATTAGTATTACTATTATTTTCTTATTTGCGTCCTTACATTCTTGCATTATTGTTTTTCAAAAAGGCCTGAAGCATATGTTTCACAATCCCATTTACTCCCATTATCACACAGACATACTCTGTTTCAAATTGACTTTTAAAACAGATGTGTTATCAAATCCATTTTAAAAATAGTTTGTATCTACCCCAGGGAGATCTGGAATCCTTTAAAGCCTACAGCAATTTACATTCAGAAAAAATGTTCAAGTCAAGCTTTATCAGCTCACACTGTGCACAGTTTGGTGTGTTCAGAGTGGATTGTGAAAAAATAAGAGCTTTGTGACTTGTAGCACTGTGCACATAGGGCTGATACAGTGTTTAGGATAAAAGAACGGGTTCTTTCTCTTCAATAAAAGGAACAAAATCAGTGTTTTGGACTTTGCCTCCTCTGCTTGATTAGAGGTGTTAATTATTTCAGCATAATCACTGTCTGTGTTCACCAAGTGTGTTCCCCTCAGGACTGCTGTGCTACCTCTTATCAGCTGCCTTTGAATGGCAGCACTCGGCTCAGCTGTAGCTATGCTTTGCAAAGCATGTCAGATGGGGTCAATAGATCTTTTCAGCTCCTACTTTACAGACGTGTATCTGCCTGAGTGCTCTTTAGTTATTTATATGCTTTGGGTAACTGGGCATTACAAGAGGAAAAGTCATTTTCCTTCTGCATGTTTTAGTCATACACTGTTCCAACCTTATCTTCAGTTAAGTTTTAGAGAACTCTTTTGGGATAAGAGCAGGAAAGTTTGTGGGGCCATCTGCAAACCCACTTACAAAGCTTCCCACTGCATTTCTGAAGTAATCCTAGATGTGTCCCAAAGGATCAAGCAAGGGTTTTGAGCATCTAAGTCCTTGAGTTTCTTATGGGTGCAGCTACTTGCTGGCAACAGGGAACGTGTGCATTTCCTAAGGGGGGATTCTTCAGCCTTTAGAGTCAACATATAGCGCTTGCGTGGTTCATGAGCTTAGCAGAGGGAACAAAAGGAACAAAGGTGATGGGAAACCCAGACTTTCGAATCTGTATGATATCTTCAAGTGCTGCTAACTTCCTGATGACTTCTAGCCATCTTCAAATCTACAAGATTTCACTCTCACTGTTTATTGTGTCAAGCCATTGCTGACATTACCATTCTTCAACATTGTTTTCTATATTTCCTCAGGCTGAGTAATTGCTCTTGTACCTTTGTCTCCTTTGTCTATCTTTTCTGTAGAACATGAGTTATCCCGAGAGAATTCTTTATGCTACCAGCAAAGTTATGTCCTAGAGTGGATATTATAGATTTATTTAGTATCTGAAATTGCCTATCCTTTTTTGATCTCAAAGAACAATCTCTTCTTTGGCAACATCTTCTTTGAACTAAGCTTTCCTGAATTTTCCTGCATCCCTTAAAAGAGAAAAAGAAAGTCTAATGTATTTCCTCCTATTCTGTCACCCTGAATTCTTGTACTGCCAGGTCATAATTCTAAAAGAAAAAAAATTATTGAGAAACTAAAAAAAAAAAAAATCTTAAATAGAAAATTTTAAATTAAGAGACCAGCACTTCATTTGAATGCGGTACAATGTATGAGCATTTCCATCAAGCTGAAACGCTGTTCACGATTGGCCGCGCGCTGGCAGAAATGTTCTCTGGTGCTCTCTTGCTGCAGGTCCTATAATTCAGACCCTTTAACAGCTTCAGGAGCAAGCTGAAACTTTTTAAATAATAGTTTTCAAAAATGATAATTGCAGACCTGTCATGCAGTGCGGAATGCTGCAGAGAAATTCAGCGAAGAAGGGAGACCTGAGATTTTCAGGAAAAATTCGTTATTGCCTCTAAGGACAGTTGAATTAGAAATATCTGTTCCATGACATGTCAAGAGAGTAGCTGGAGATCAAGCACAATCTGTAGCTAAAATACTTGAAAGGTGGGCTGGAAAGCAGAAAAATGGCTTTTTTTGCATTTTCCTTTCCATGGTGTGTAAGATCTTTCAAATACCAGTGGATTTCTTCTTTTTCCTTTTTTCACTCTTCTTTTCTTTTCTTTTTAACATTCCACAATTTAGATCAGGTACCTGAAACAATAATGCTATCCAAAGACACAGCAACCAGGTCCCCTTACTCCACTTACCACATTTACTGGCAAAAACTCTTATTCATGTGGGGGTCATCATTATTTGGGCCTTTCAGGAGCCTTATCAACAAACTTAGAAGAAACTGAAAGAATTTAGCAAAGCAAGAAACAAGAGGCAGTTAAAACCAGAAGTCATGTGAGCAATCACAGTTACCTTTAGCATGGGCACGAGCAGTGTTTTGTAGGTAACATAGCACAATCATCTCTGTTACAAAGGAGAAACAGCTGTAAGGGAAGGTGTCTGTAGCAGAAGAAACATAGCCTCTCTACCTTTTTTCACTAATTTAGGAAAACAGATGTGAAAAGGGAAAAACTTTTTGAACTTCCTGACTCTGGAGAAGGAAATGACGTTCTATGGTGCCTCTGTAGGAACAGATGTCCATCCACTTGCTGGTGACAGGGCTGAAGACTGGTCTGCTGGGGAGCCTGTTTTCCTCCCTCCCTGGCTGCAAAATCACTCTCCAGGAGGCCCATTTGTTGCTGTTTTGGATTTTCTTCCTCCAGTTCTGCCCGCTCTGCCCTCATCCCCCCAGCTCTCTGAAGCACAGCAAAGTTTCTTTCCTTCACTTGTAATTTTTGCTATGTGTTTTCATCACTCTGTGTGGCAGTGTTTTCATATCAGAGAACATCTTAGACTGCCTTGCCATTTCTCTGAGACTTGCCAAGTCTCCTCACTGACTTTTATCCCCTCTTTCTTCCTTCCATCCCTGTCTGACTCCAGGCTGTTCTTTCACTTAGAAAAGAAAAGCCAGACACTGTGTGAGACCCAAAGCCTGGGATGTCTCTGACTTGACTGTCATGCCTGTTAGTCAAACCTCAATAATGTCTTTGTTAGAGCATTTTGTGACAGAGGGTTTTTACTTAGCAGAATCAGTTATCCAAATTATCACTGCATTATGTTTATGCTGCTCCATCTCCTCCCAGTAATGCATCTAGACGCTTCCTTAATTTTATGTTCTTCAAATAAAAGAAAAAAAAAGAATGCTGCAAAACCCAGATGCCATATAAAATTTTCCATTTTTCAGAGAGTGTTGGCTGTGTTTCTGTCTTTCAAGCCTGCACAAGTTCTGCTGACAAAGTAGTGATTTAGTGGATTGCAAAGAAGATGAAAAATTTCAAGGTGTTAAAGGAAAATAGTTTAAATCTTGCCTAACTGAAGACAAAGAAAAAGAAAGAATTTTTTTTAAAACTTGTTTTTCATCGAGTAAGCTAACTTTTCTGTTTCCCCAAGCAGGTCATATCTTTCTGTGTAAATCACTTTGGAAGGTGGATGTGCTCATTCAGGTTCAGCAATTTCATTGTCTCCATTATTCTGGTATCGGTGACATCAGCTGATACCAGCGGATTTAGTATTGGACAGCATTTAGGTACAAACTGCATCTTACTGGGGATATATGGAACTTTTCATACAGTCTGGTTTCCCTAACTGAAAAATGTTTGAGACAGGAACTAAAACTCTGTCTGAAGAGGCTGGTCTTTATCCAAAGAATACAAATAGCATCTTAAATTTCCAATAGCATTATGAAAAAAGAAGCCTGATCCTGATGTAAATGCTAAGTAACTGATGATGTCTTGCAGAACAGGGTTTCAACACAAGAAAATTACAAGAAATAAACCCAAAATTGTTCAAAATGTTAGTTGCAAATTTGTTCAGCTGCCTTTATTTCTGAGCAGATTATGATTCTGATATTTCAAAGTTGCTGAAAAAAAACCTCATGCTGGAAATGAATAAGTGGTATTTCTCAGATTTCTAGGAGATGGCATGCAGAGCTGCAGATGAAACAACAGATTATGTCACACTAGCAAGTGAGTAAAAGCAAAGCCAAACCCAGTGAAAAATTTGAAAGTGTTTTAAAACCTCTCAATCAGTCAAACATTTTTTCAAATGATTAGGCGTACATTAAAATTTGAAGTACATATATTCTGATATCCTGTTGGGCTATCATTCCCCTAAGCCACCAGCATGTTATCTCTGTGAAGATAAAATTCTGAAACCGGTATTTTTCCAGCTGTTGTTCAGCTCCATGGACAAACGGGACAACAGGACTTCTCTTATCACACATTTCAAGGATAGGCATTCTGCAAATGCAGTGAGTTTTTTTGGCTTACCGGCTCAGTGACTCAACAAAAAGGAAGAGCAGGTAGAATCTAAGTGAGAACTTGTAGTGGTTTAACCCCAGCTGGCAACCAAGCCCCACTCAGCCACTCACTCGCTCCCCTATCAGCAGGATGGGGGAAAGAATGGAAAAGGTAAAAGATAGAAAACTCATGGGTTTAAATAAAGTTTAATAGGGAAATCTGCATATTTAAGCAAGGCAAAACAAGGAAATGATTCACTGCTTCCCGTGGGCAGGCAGGTGTTCAGCCATCTCCAGGAGAGCAGGGCCCCATCATGCAAAAGGGTTACTTGGGAAGACAAACACCACCGCTCCAAATGTCCCCCTCTTCCTCCTTCCCTCCCTTCCCTCTTCCTCCACCCCTCTCTATACACTGAGCATGATGCAGTATGGTCTGGAATACCCCTTTGGTCACTTGGGGTCGGCTGTCCTGGCTGTGTCTCCTCCCAACCTCCCAGGCATCCCCAACTTCCTCGGCAGCGTGGCAGTACAAAAAACCAGAAAAGGCTTTGACTCTGTGGAAGCCCTGCTCAGCAATAACAAAATTATCTCTATATTATCAGCCCTGTGTTCAGCACAAATCCAAAGCACAGCCCTATACTAGTCCCTGTGAAGAAAATTAACTCTACCTCAGCCAAAACTAGCACACAACTTCACTTTATATATAAAGTTTATATATATAAAGTTTGGACTGAATGTTTGCAACACAAAAAAATATGGATAAACTTACCTTTTGCATGCCTCTTCTGATTCAAGCTTCTTTAAATTGCACAGACATTTGTAGTCTTTCTCAGCTGTAAGAAATGCCATTTCCTTGCCTTTATTAAGATTTATGAAGCTACATATTGGGACTCTTTCTTCCTACTAGTCTTTTCCATTCCTTGGCCTGTTACCTACTGTATGACATCATATAGTGTGGTTTTCATAACAAAATTATTCCATGTTAATTAAAATATTTTTAAAGCATTGTTTTGAAACTCCATTATTAATAATTACCTTCATTTCTATTCAAAACAACAAAAAACTAGTGATGAAGAATATGAAACAATGAAGTAATAAATGTAATTAGGTAAAGTCTGCCTTTGGCCTGAATCAAAATAATAATAAAGAAATATTTTGCATCATAATGAGTCTTGGGCCTTTGGGCAACTATCTGTGATTAATACTATGTATAGATTTTCCTTTTATTCCTCTTTGTTTTGTCTGCCTCACAGCAATTTGCATTTGCAGGGGAGCTACCTAATCACGGCCTCAATTTCTGCTTCTGTAAAATAGGGGGTATATTACCATGCTTAATCCATTTTTATACAGATGAATGATGAGTCCTGTACAAGTTATCTTTTTCTTTTGCTAGCTCTTGAATAGAGAATATGGGGTTTTTTTCTGAGTTTTTCAAGAGGAAATTTAGTGCTGGGAGAAACTTCTGCTGTAACACAGACCTCCCTCACCTAAGCACTGGTGGAACAAGTTTCTGTCTTTCTTCTAATCCCTTTCCTTTTTGGCAAACATAGGCCTGCTGGGCACCTAGGAAACAACCAGCAGATGCTGCTGGGGCAAGCCTGGGAAGATGTTTCTTTTGGCTACTTGTTGGCAGGCACTGTGTGAGTGGTAGAGGAAGATTCTTTTTGTTTCATTGCTGCAGTGATCTGAGAAAAAAAAAAAAAAGACAGAGCAGATATGCAGTGCTTGAGCTGAAGAAGACAAGAAATTTTGCTGTCTACGCAGGGAATCTTGCACTCCTGAGCCCCAGTCGGTGAGCAGGGGATACAATGCCATCTGGTCGCCCAGCAGCCAGCATACATGAGGAGGGAATCACAGAATCATTTAGGTCGGAAAGGACCTTTAAGATCATGGAGTCCAGTCATAAACCCAACACTGCCCAGTCCACTACTAAACCATCTCGCCAGGTGCCACAGCTGCATGTCTTTTAAATATCTTCAGGGATGGTGACTCAAGCACTTCCCTGGGGAGCTTGTTCCAATGTCTGACCACCCTTGCAGTGAAGAAACTTTTCTAAATATCCAATCTAAACCTCTCCTGGCAAAATCTGAGGCCATTTCCTCTTGTCCTGTCACTTGTTACTTGGGCGAAAAGACCAATACTTTTGTCTCCCTCTTCCCACCCCTCACTACAGCCTCCTTTCAGGTGGCTGTAGAGAGGGATAAAGTCACCCCTGAGTTTCATTTTCTCCAGGCTGAACAACCCCAGCTCCCACAACTACTCCTCACAGGACTTGTGCTCCAGACCCTTCACCAGCTCTGTTGTCCTTCTCTGGATTCGCTCCAGCACCTCAATGTCCTTCCTGGAGTGAGGGGCCCAGAACTGAATATGGGATTCAGGGTGTGAATACTGGAGCAGCAAGAACGACACCAAGTCTGCAGGCAGCTCTGGCAAGTGCCCCTAAGGTTCTGTGTATGTTTTGTATAAAGACTGATTGCCCTTCTGCAATGTTACAAATAATTTCCTTTTCATGGTATAATATTTAATTTTCACATAAGAGCCTTAAACATTTCATCTGGACCTAGTAATGCAACAGATTCCTCGGCTAGCATAAAATTAAGCTGTAGTGCCTGTTTTAGAATTAGTCTATTTTTTGTCTGTTTAATAATAAAGGGAGAATGACCACAACTTTTGTGCCTGTATGAGGTGGTACCTAAATATTAGGAGAAAAACTTAATGCACTGGATCTGACAGTCTGAGAGAGTGAGGCTACAGCAGCTCCATGCCCCAGGTCCAACCAGCGGTGAAGCTGAAGATGCAGTCCCAACTATCACACAGTACATGTATGCATCATGATGTGCATGCTGGCCACACAAATCACAGACAGACATGCAGAACACTCACATGAGAACAGAAAGTCTTTCCTTGGTCTAGCAGCAAAAGTTTTGTAGAGAGATAATGTAACAAGTTTTGAATGTAAATTATTATTTAGAAATTACAGCAGACTCCAAGGACAAGCAATTCAAAAACTATGAAAGCATCCTTACAACAAGATCTAAAAAATAACAGTTTACTTCAGCTGGAAATAAAGAGTGCTGAGGAACAAAAAATGTAGCTGTTTTCATAAATTATAGAACACCTAATCCTAAACCCAAATTCTCTAACCCTTCCTTTTGGTATTCTGTAGTTATGGTCCTCAGTGGAGCTATATAATCAGTATTTATGCTTAACATACAGAAATAGCATTTCAAGGTAGAACAGAGAATCATAAAAACAGAGCACTTTCAAAGCTCAGTAAATACTAAACAACTCTTTACACTCAAGCTATTGTTCATGTTTCTACAAACACTTAAGAACACTTTTAGTTTTTTCTAGTGGCAAGTGGTGCTTAATGGTGATGACTTGAAGGCATAGAATGTAGATGCTGTTTTCTAATATCTTTCTTTTTAGTGAATCTCTGTTTCATAGCAAATACTTGTGAAAAATGCTGTCTCTTTGTTTTATTTGGAAAAGGAATAACACGCTAGAAATAAAGTTTAAAACCATATGGGTCTGTAAGGAACACACCAGGAAAATCTATCAATCCAGTAAGCTCCCTGTGTTCTAAAGCTTTTGTCCGCAACTGGAAATGTGGAAGTGCTTGTTGGTGCCTTACACTTCAAGTGTGCTTTATGTCTATAAGTAATAGATATATACATAGCAATTTTTATAGATATAGATACATAGATAGCAATAGATATAGATAGCAACTTTTACAAGCCAAAACATTAAGGGGTAAGAAATGTCATACCCTTTTTCCTTTATTTTCTTTCTAGAGGTATATTTTACCTCGTTCCTCAATGATCTAGGAAGATTAGATGCATGAAGCTATCAAAATTTGCTAGATGTAAGAAATCAAGCATTTAACAATTAGGATATCTCCTGAAATGCCAATATAGCAACAGAGGTGATATTTTCTATCTCAATTTGTCATTTGAAAGGTGACTCTTTTTGTGGTGTTTCTGATTAAAATGTACCAACAAAAAGAAGTAGAAATTGACAATTTTTGTCACATATCTAGCAAGAGCAGCAGTATGTCTTTTGACTTTTCTGATGTGGTGAAACTTGATATCAGATTCACTCTTTCCAGTGTATAAGGATTTCCTTATGTATTGTGTATAAAATTACAAGTCTAGCCTTCTACATTTGACCTCTGAAAAGTGATGCTGCTCTTACTACTTCGAGTATGGTTTTCTTGCATTGCTATTTTTCTTTAGGCACAATAAGAGAAGTTCAAAAGGCTTCTAGATGCATTTTTTTCGTGTTGTGGATCTGAGGAAAAAACCAAGCTTTTTGGTGGTATGGTGTCTATATTCCTTCAGCTCTCAGGAAATTATATTACCTTGAAAATAACAAGGTCTTGAATTTTTACTATAACATTAATTAAATATTGAAGAAAAAGCAATGAATCAATATCTAGTCTAATTTCTTAAAACTCTGAAAATAAAAGACTGTGTTTGTAATTCTGTAATTTCCCCCAGATTGTTGCCAGGAAAAGAAAATGTGCAGAGAAGGTGATCTCATTTGGAAGTGGCATCGCAGAGATCAGAGACACTGAATGGCTTTCATCTCTGCCTACAATTCACTTCCTTTGAGAAACCACATATGTTCAAATAAAAACATAGGCCAAATTAGGTTTGTGACAGCCGGTCTCCTGAAAATGTACATCATCTTCAAATACGCTTTGGAGAAGAGAGTTTAAATTTGTCTTTGAATCCTAATCCTCTCAGGATAACATCAGAATTATCCAAACACTGTCACAGCCTCTAGGTTAAGTAACAGCATCCAAACCTGAGTACATCTGTCAGCAGCAGATTGCAGCTAACACCATACAATTGGCACCATGCAGCTAGAGACTGATTAGAAAGAGCCAAGTGATTTTGCTGCTTAGTCTTCTCCTTTTGTTTGCTAATTAATTAATGTATACATTAAATGGAAAAAAAAAAAAAGCATGGAAATTTGCATTGAAATAACCTTTAATTGGGATTCATAACTTTTTCGCAGGTTTTTGTGTAGGTGCCTGCTGTATTTCCCAGACGAGTAGCTAAATGTGATTATACATAACTTATTTCAATTCTGCAATAGCTCCCTGAAAGATCCTTCTTTAGTTTATAGATGAAATTTATTACGGGACACATTTTTCAACCTACTGAATTCCCCTTGACAGTTAAAAATATTGGATGTTTGCTATTTCAGAAGTCTTCTATCTAGCTAAAGCATTTGGAAGTTATCTACTGTCCTCCTACTTTGAGGCTTCCCTGTGTCTAAACAAAGATTTCTCCTACACCTAAATCTGCCCGTCAATGATCAGTTGCTATTTGGCAGGCAACTAACTTCAGGAGAAAAAAAAAAAACATAGTAGATGGGTATGTCTCTTTCTGCAGATAAAAAGAACCTTTTTAAATAGATGCAATAAAGATATCTGACTTTCTCTATTACCACTAATGAGGAGGGTGTTTGCTCAAAGTAAATATGTACTATACAATAAATTAAACATATGATTGTCCTTACCTGAGAAGCTGCGGGCATCATTCCTTCTCATGGATGAACAAAGAGGAAAACCAGAAAAGTAATTCAATTCTGCCACATGCTAGCGCTCTCCTGCTTCATTCCTTCGCCCTCAAAAGAAGACAACAAATAGGGGAAGTGTTTCAAAGGGAGCTTGTCTCCTACTTCAGCATGAAACCCATGTAAGAGACTGTACGTAGAACAGACTGCTCTTAGAAAACTAGTTTTACTTTTACTGCCATGTACATATAAGTCTCCAAAAGCCAGAACTGAATCCAGTGTCAGCTGGATGCGCCTGTACCTGAGTCCACTCTGAGCTGCACCTTGCAGAGGTCACAGCACTATGATGGGCAGTGGTGATGGGATGGAAGGGGGTCTTACTGGATGGTGTGGCTGCCAGTCCAGCCATACTCTCTGCCGTATGTTTTTGTACGACGAAGGAAGCAAACCCAATCTTTCAATCTAGGTCCAAATTAAGGAATTTGCAGTTATTTAGCAAGTAGAAGCATAGAAGATGATAGACTGGGTTTGCAAGAGCAGGAAGGTGTTTGGCTTGCCATTGGTGATGGCCAAGGTGAAAACCTGAGAGAGAAAATTACATTCTGCAAAGCAGAAATGTGGTTTGAAAGAGAAAAGTGTTTGAAACTTGCCCCAAAGTAGGATAACTGCACCTCTCACTCTGTTTGTAAGCCTTAGTCCTGAGCTGCAGACTTTATGAGTGGTGCTGTGTTTGGCATGGTGGTGAGGGGCTGGATGAGGGCTCAGAAGAGCAGTGCTTGCTGACAGGCACAGGGCTGCCACCGAGCTGCTTGGCTGGGTAACCTTGAAGGCCAGTGGCAAAGCTGTGAAGGAGACACATGCCATCCAGGTAGAATATCAGAAGGGCTCTTGCAAGCCATCCAAGTGTGTTTTCCAGAAGCCTCAGGGTTGTCACTGCTCTAAGGGACCTTTGCAGAGCCTTTGACCAAACACTGCAACCCATCCACCCTCAAACCATGCAACCTCTCAGGACATGTCTGGTGTATGACTCTTTTGCAGAGCTGTCACAGGGCGCTGCATCCTGACCCAGACCCCACGTCTAGCAGCATTCCCTACTGCTCTCAAAACCATCTGTGTCCCTCCCAGTGAGGCAGGCAGGGCCTTCTCACTCTCTTGGGAGCAACCAACTTCTGACCTAGCTGTGTCTGGAGGCCTCTTGAATGCACAATGAGTTTTGGCAGGTAAGGAAGAACCTATCCTGTGTGCAATTGGTTCCACCCTTCCTCCTAGGGGCATTGGGGAGTTTCCACCTCTTCCCACACTGTGACACCAAGAGTCCTTTGCCCAAGAATGCCCTGTCCTCAATACTGTCTGCTCCCCCCAGAGTAAGAGTGTGCTGTTTCACAGGTAAGATGCAAAGGCTACATTTGCTCTGTACGAACAATTAAATAGCACAGCATGTCTGCAGATCAAAGCAGATGTTTGTGAAGACCTGAGAGATGCCTTTCAGGGGAGTTTATTTTGGACTAGTTCTCACTTTCTTGGTGGACTACATGCTGTTTACGAGTTGGAGTGCTTTATGAGTGCTCCTGGCACACTTCTTCTAGTTTACTTCAATCCATGAGTAATGTACTTCATGCGCTTTGGTGACACTTCATCACTGTGAACCAAAGCAACAGGAAATCTGCTTCAAAAGTGTACTTCTGGTGAAACATCAAGATAGAGTCACTCAGAGAAACCTGGAAGACCTTAGACTGGAAAGTTGATATGTGTGATTTGCATGTTTTGTGTGTTCCACAAGCCCTCAAACATCCTTTCTCTAGATACCCCAGGCCCTCTCTTTAGTTTTTCGAAAGATGAATGCACACAGTAAGAAATTTCCTCAGGGTGACATCTTCCATTGGCAGTGGGTAGTAAGGCCAACCGTGCCGAAAGAATTGAGATCAGTCAGGAAAGGACAGAAAAAAGAACAGAAGGGTTTGTTGAATTCTCTTTTGCAAAAGACTACTGAAAACTAAATAAATATTTAGATACAGAAAACTGTTTTCTTTCCTAGTGCACACCTCATAATTTTATGAAGGACTGAGTGCACTTCCTTACAGAAGAGCTTCACACTGAATGTTTTGCATATAAAATGCACCAAGCTTTTCCAGATTCAGCCATTGCTGCTGCCTTTTCCTCATCAGACCAACAATGAAGCTGAGAGAACAATAACATTTGAGCTGTACTAGTGTTTGAATTTCTGATTTGGTCACTAAAATGAAACATTTACAAACATTTACAAACTCTTTCAGAATAAAGCTCTTCACTTATGGCTGCTACAGGTCACATTGCTAAATATTCTTTAGTCTCAGATGAGAAAGAAAATCTCTGAGGTAATTTAATTAAGGTCCTTGCTGCAAAATGTCAGTTTGAGTCTCTGCTTGTATGAATATTCATTTTACATAAAGTATAACAAGATATACTCTGCACTTACCCGATAGATTAGGAGTCTTTGGAGAGGGTTGCAATCACTGCTCTGAATCAGGCAGAATGGGGGGTTTAATCTGGATCTTTCATGTGTCTGGCCAGTGCATTGACTCACTGAGCTGGATTTGGGGGCTGTCAGGGAGGAAAGAGAGACAACAGGACCTCATTTGCCTTATTTTTGTGGATGGCATCAAAGTCCTGGCCCTTAAAAGCAAAACATCGAGAATGAGATGCAGATGTTTATTATTATTCGGCCAAAGCCAAATATTTATCAAATAAAACACATTCCCCTCTAAGCTCCTGGTTTCATCTGGTAATTACTCATGCGAAAATGCAAAACTAATTTCCAACCGCTATACCACCGCTGTAAAGAGCAAAAGGTGTATTTCCATCCACTATTTCACTCACAGATACGTCTTTAGGAAATAACCGATGAGCAGAAAGTCTTCAAATGTCACAGGCGTGCTGACCTTATGAAGCTCTGTGTCTAAAGAAAATGAGGTGGTAGCACAGAGCGATGAGTTTCTCATATAAATGGAAAAAAAACAGGTCTGTGACAACCAGAGTGATTCAGCAGCAGCAGCAAAGGATTTGCAGTGTGTGCTGCACTGGGCTTTCCCAAACAGGCACTTAATATTAGTGCAAAACCATGTCTGAGGAGGTGGCCAGATTTTGCCTGTCAGCACAGATCTTGTAGTATACGGGTTTCATGTAACAATTCCTCACCTTTTTTTTTGGTTCAGCCATACTGTACAAAAAAACTCCCCTCTCTTTTGCTGTCATGAATACAGCAGCTCAGACATATTGCCACAGCCCCCCTGAAAATATTGGTTGAGATACTCTCAGCTTTAGTTGAAACTACGTGTTATTTCAACTACTTGGAACTGTACTTACATGAGAAAATGGGGGACGGACCGTAGTATAAATGCTTAAAAATTCAGTTAATGAACAAAAGTACCCTTACAATAGGGAGCAGTCTTGTTTCCATACAACAAGCAGGTTGCTTACAGGTCTGGGTTTTTTTGAAGGCTCTGCTTTAAACTCATCTGGAGTGTCTGGTCAGTTGTTACTGCTGTTACTTGAATGTCAGTAAATGAAAACAAAATGTCCTTGCGTTCAGGCAGCTCACAGTTGGGATGCTCTTTGTTTCAGAAAAGGGAAGGACACATGATCTCAGGATGTGGGAAACAAAGCATTATTGTTTCTGTGTCACAGATAAAAGAACTGGCAAGTAGACAGACTGGGTGACTTTCTGGTGCTCACATAGGACCAGCAGGGAGACCTGAACTCTTCCAACAATATTTTGGTTACATATCCACAAGTTCATCCCTTTTCAAAGAGAAAATTCAGAGGAACTTGCAGCCCAGGTATCCAATTTCCAGCTCTGACTCACTCATTTCTTTGCTAATGGTCCTCTGCTCTCCAAGTACCCGGCATCATCTTGCACAGTAAAAGAGCTAAAGATAGGAGTGACTTCTAATCCCCCTGCTACTAAAGTCCTCTAGCAGCTGCCTTTCAAGAAGAGAGTGGGCTGTTTTCCAGGGGCTTCTGTGGTAAGCCCAGCCCAGTGCTGCTGACAGGGAGCAGGGGCTGAGGCAGTGCCAAACCAGCCTGGACTGTCCCTTCTTTCTTTCCAAGCTTGGCAGTCTCCCGACTGGGTATGAGAACACCACCTTGGGTTTTGGGTATTATCTTATTACCCTTTCTTTTCTTCCTTAATTCAATATATTGTACCTAATAAATTTTGGCTGACATTTCTTGATCTCTGTTACAATGTCCTGAACAAGTGTTGTCAAAATCTTTTGGAGTCTGTTCAGTACACATAGATCTCTACTTATTTTATCTCTGAATATCCCATGACACATACCGCTAATAGTTTACAAATACTGAAAAATGTTCAGGGCATCTGGAATCTAAATTCCTTCCTGCATAGCATAAACTTTGCCATGCTGTTACTTCGAAGACTGGCTCTGAGTACTCAGGCAAGATGAAGAATCGGTTAAACATGAAAGCCCCAGACAATGAAACTAATTAGACAGCTAATTAGGCTTACACTACCTAGCTCAATACTCTCCACCTCCTTGCACATATGTGGCTCCATCTGGGGGAAGTCCTTCTGTCAATCGTATCACACACAGGCTAAAAATCGTCACAAGGCTTTATTCAGTACGATGTGGTAAATTTTTCTCGTCATTAAGCAAGAACCCTATGCCTTACCATACTTAATGGCAAAGGAAGAAGTTCCAGGAGAACAGACTTGGTCTCTGTTCAAAAGGATTATCTTAGCAATGCGATAATCCTCACCATGTCAGCTTGAACAAGGCTTTAGGTCTGGATTATGTTTGCAATGCAATGCAATGCAAAGCGATGATACCAGATCAGGGAATCTGGCCCATTTTGTGTGGTGAATGACAATTGTGCATGTTGCCAGAGGGCATCTGTCATTTAATATATGTATACATACAAAGAAGAGGTTTTTTGATTTTATTCTTGCTCATTATGTAGAGTTGCAAAAAAGCTTGGCTGTGGCACAAGCTGGATCCCTTGATCCAGGGATGGCAGTAAGAAAAATAAGGCTTCAATTCACGAAAAAAATTCAAGTAAGCAAACGAGATTCCAGGTAAAAACTCTGTTCATCATAGACACAATTTTAGAGGAGGATTTGACCACTCTATGCTAGATTTATTTTCCTAGAACACAAATCTTTCATTCAGAAATTTAACTGGACAAATCATAGACATTTCATTCTGGTGACTGAGAAACGATTTAAGTGATGTCTAAGACTCAAAAAAGATATTTATTTATTTAGTGTTTTAAATTATGCTTAGACAAGTTTCCCCCTCCCCTGTTTTAAATTATGCTTTCCCCCTCCCCTCAAGTTATGTAAGTTATTGCAAGCCAGTCAGAACCTTTTACTTCATCGTGAATCAAAGTGGTGGATTTGGTAATTTTTGTTACTTATTATTAATTGCAGGGGGAAATTAGTTACTGCCCTTATATTTAGATTTAAATATTTTTATTTTTTTAATACCTCCTCCTGTCTGGCATCAGGCCATGGCTTGAGGTCATCTAAAATGCTGCCAGCTAAACATATTCAACCCATCTATGAGATCTCATTTTTCAAAAGCAAACCCAAATAATCTACAGATATTCAGATTTTCCTTTTTATGTTGTTCTGTTGGATCTGCTGAGGTTGAATAAAACAATTCCTTTCTGAGTGATGAAAAAAAAAATTTAAAAGTACTAATGTATCAAAGCTCGATGCATGATGTTAGACACATATTTGTCAAGAATGACATTATCCCAGCTGATCTGACCTACAGAAAGGCTTAGACAGGCTTCCTGATCTCCCTTCTGTGACTCTGACTCCCAGTGAGGCTCATTTCTATTTGTGCCATGCTGTTCTCTGCACCTTTAGGTTCTGCAGGACACAGGCTTCTTGAAAACGCCTTTGGCTCAAGCCCCAGTATCCCAGAGGCAGGGTGCTGTACGCTGTGGGTCTGTGCTGCTCACTGACATTGTTCATGTCAATACCTGGCCTGGAGCATTTTTAAGGACTGTAAGTAACCAGGTTAGGTGTCTCATTTAACCTGTTTGTGATTTATTTGCTGTCACAAAATGTGCTCAGCAGGATTCACAAAGTTTATAGCACCACGTGACTGACTGAGTATGGCTGTGCTGGGAGGGCTAGGGCTTGCCTGCACAATGTTTTCTCACAGCACAGACAGCTGCAATATCTCAGCTGCCTGAGTCCTCACAGCCAAGAGTAAGGTGCTATTTATGCTGAAAATGATGTCTGTAAGGAAGGTTTTCAGATTTAAAATGCTCCAAATTTTTTCAGCTTTTGTAAACCCAAGCAGATAAAAGTAAAATAATACTTTTAACTGAAGGTGAATAGAGAAATAGAGTGGTGGCAGTTAGAAAATTATGGTAACATTCTGTGTCCATAACATTTAGTGTTCAACTAGCTCATGGGAAAACACCATTCTCAAGTGCTTTACAATATCCTGTAGCTTCCTTGAAAATTAAAACTGCCAAATAAATTTAAAGCAGGCTTTTATATAGTAGCCTGCAAAGTGAACATTGACTTCAGACTTGTTTCTGGGACATCTTCACAGAAGGGAAAATCATTGGCTATAGATTGTCCATGCGTCATAATGAATAATACATATCTGATTGTTATGGGTTTAAAACTTGGTTAGATGGACAGCTTGTTAAACAAATGAGAAAGCCAGTAACCGCTCTGCAATGCGCATATCTGATGGTTTCAGACGCGGGAGTTTTAGTTCTCACTTCCTGCGTGCCTACAGGGAGGAGCAGGCCCAGGCTCGGGCCCGGGCCTCCCCAGCATGGGGGTCCAAGTCCCTGAGGAACAATCCTAGAAGCCGCAGGTAGCCGAAGAAACACCTGTGGGCTGCCACGCAGCTGAGATCCTCGCAATGTGGCATCCAGGGACCTCCGAGCTCCGTCTTGGAGCGGGGCCTGGCGGGGCCGGCCCTTTCTCCCAGCGCTGGACCAGCCCTCCTGGCGGGGGAGGTGCTGTCCTGGCAGATTCCAGCTGGGGACCAGGCTGCCGGGAGAAGAAAAAACCAGCCGAAGCTGCGAGCAGCCATAGAAGCTGAAACCCTCTCCCCCCCTGAGCTGGAGGGGGGGGCTGAGAGTCATCTGAAGCATGGAACCAGCAGGGCCTTCACCGCAGCCGGCCCAGTTCATGCCGAAAGGGAAAGAAACACCACACAGCCGGCAAACAAAGGAGATGGCAAGTATTCTCCTGATACAAAACCATCATTTTCCTCAGCTGCAACT
>VZTA01018980.1:0-14001 GCA_013398855.1 Mohoua ochrocephala
AAAAGCCCTTTCAGATCATCAGCTCCAACACAGCTCCAGCACGGGATGGGATGATCTGGATCAGGATGCAAGATCTCCCAGGGAAGAAAAGATCCGGGTTTACGGAATGCTGGGCTCCCCAACAAGGATGCTCCAGGCTCCAGGGAAGAGCTGATCCAAGATCCACACAAGGCCCTGCCGAGTAAATAACCCCTCGCTGTCGCCGGGATCGGATGTGGCAGTTTTCTTTTTAATGGAATCCATTCGAAATGCGACGACTCCATTAACCAAAATTAAAAAAGGAAAATCCCATTATTCCTAAGGATGTTCATGTGCATTTAGAGCTGGTCATTAACCCCTGAGTCCCGCTTTTATTTTGGTTTCATTACTTCCTCCGAAGTGGAGCTCGATTACTGCGGCCGACCCCGCGAGGAGGGAACGGGAGCGCTTCCCCCACGGCGCTGGCAGCCTGGAATTCATGGAAAAGCAGGAAAAATACAACTTTCCGGCATAAAGATGCCCTGGAACTGGACAGGACTGGGGAGACTGGGAGGATGGAGGGGTCAGAGCAGGGAGTCCCTGAATCCCACTGGAAACTGCACAACTTGGATTTGCTGCTGAGTTTGCAGGGTGGGAAAGCAACTGGATGGGAAAGATGTTTGGGGGTAGGATAAGGGGGGGAAAAAAGGAAAAAAATTGAGAAGTGGAATAAGAAGGAAAAAAAGAAAAGGGGGGAAAAGAGAAATAAAGGAAAAATATAAAAGAAGATTTTAAGGGGGGAAAGAAAATAGGGAAAAAAGGAAAAACGAAAAAGGGAAAAGGGAAAAATGAAAAAAGGGGGAAATGGGAAAAGGAAAATGAGAAAGGAAAAAAAGGAGAAAAAGGAAAAAGGGGGGGAGAAGAAAAAAGAAAAAAGGGAAGAGGAAAAAGAAAAAGGGAAGAGGAAAAAGAAAAAGGGAAAAAAGGAAAAAAGAAAAAGAGCAAAACAAGAGGAAAAGGGAGAAAAGGGAAAGGAGGGAAGGAGATAAAATGAGAAAAGAGAAAAAAGGAAAAGGGAAAAAGTTTAAAAATAAAGGAAAAAAGGACATAGAAAAACGGGAGAAGGGAAAAGAAAAAAGAAAAAAAGAAAGGAAAAAAGAGGAAAAGGGAAAAGAGAAGAAAAGAAAAAAGTGCAAAAGGGGAAAAGGCAAAAAAGGACGGAAGGGAGCAAAAGAAAAAAGGTAAGAGGAAATGGGAAAAAGAAAAAAGGAAAAAAGGAAAAGAGAAAAAACAAAGGAAAAGGAAAGAAAGGGAAAGGAGGGTAGGAGATAAAAGCAGAAAAAAGGGAAAAGGGAAAAATAGGAAAAAGGAGAAAAGGAAAGGGGGGAAAAGGAAAATAGAAAAAAGGTAGCAAGGTGAAAAAGGAAGAAGACAAAAAAAAGCAGAAGAAAGAAGATGAAAAGTAAAAGGGGGAAAATCTAGAAAAGGGGAAAAGAAAAAAGATAGCAAAGGGAAAACTAATTAAAAAGGAGAAAACAAAAAAAAAGGAAAAGGGGAAAAGGAAGAAGAAAAAGAAAGTAAAAAGAAAAAGGGAAAGAAGAACAAGAGGAAAGAAAGGCAAAAATGGGGAAGAAGAAACAGAAATAAGAAAGAAATAAGAAATAAGAAATAAGAAGCCAAGGAAGACAGAAGAGAGGAGTGACTTTTCCCCAGTGTCCATCTCTCGGGCAGGGGGGAGCACCAGGAACAGGGAGGATTAATCCCAAGCTTTGCCCCAAAGAGGTGCCATTGTTTTTTAAAGCCTCTAAACCAGTCCAGAACAGAAACTGGATTATGCTGGGCCAGATGTCAGGGCTGCTCCGAAACAATCCGGGTTGTGCATCTCATCCCGGCCTCATTAAAGGGATTAAAAGTACTTCCTATAGAAACAAAAAAATACGGATTTCCAAATGGGAGTCACTGTTCCCTCCCGCCTGTAACGGCTCCAATCCCAGCAGATGAATTTCGCTTTAATGAGATGTCATTTTGGAGAATGGTTTAACATCCCTTCAAAAAAAAATCCGAGGCCTAAAACCTCGTCAAACCACGTCGGGATTATTAAAAGAAAATTTACCACACAGACAAAATAAAATCAAACAAAATAGGAGCCGCCAATTCGCAGAATCCATGACACGGCCGTTTTTAAATGTGATGGAAAAGGCTTTCCAAGTTATCTGCTTAACCACAGGCTTTCTGTTTACTTCTCACTTTCATGTCAAATGAATTTGGGAAGAAAAAAATTGACAGGAACTTTAAGGCCATTCGTCACATTCCGACTCCGTTCGCAGATTAACGCGGCGAAAGCCGGGAAGGCGGAGGGGGGGATTTTATCATCTTGATAAAAGGAAATTAACTCCCGGCGTCCCAACCTCTGCCCTCTGCTCACGATTCCTTCGCCTCAGCGCGGGGAGATCCCCGAGCGATCGGCGCCGGGAGGTAAAGTCTCACCAGAGCAGCATCCCAATTAAATAAACAACACAAAAAGCTGTGCTTGAAACCCCCCCAAAATTGGGAGACCGAACCACTTGTACCACTTAAAAGCACCTGGCCCACAACACCCAAGTCCAGTTTGTGCTCCAAACTGGTCTGCGGGACGTTGGGATCCCACCTCTTGGACCCCAGAAGGTACGGAGTGGTGGAAAAAAATAAATGGATCGAGGAGAGAAGACGGCGTTTGCTGAGATCTTGAAAATCCCCATCCCTGTCTGCTCACAATATATGGGAACGTCGATTAAAGCCTCTCCCGTCGGAGCGCTCGGCAATTTTCCGCCCTGGAAGCCGACGTTAACAGTTTTTCCCTGTTTTCTCTGCAACTTTTGAGATGATGCCTCAGAACCGGAGAAATATGGATTTGCTCCATCCACCGTGAATTACGGTCCCGAACTCTCCTCTCTGTTCTCGGCTCAACCACTGACCTCCCAGGATCGTGAACAAAGAATCCTGGAATGGTTTGGGTTGGAAGGGGCATTAAAAACCATCGAGTTCCAATCGTGGGCAGGGACACCTTCCACTATCCTAGGTTGCTCTGAGCCCTGGCCTGGAATAGTTCCAGGGATGGGGTAGCAAAAACTTTCCTGGGTAACCTCTGCCAGGGTCTCACCACCACCCCAATCCAACGCCGGGTTGGGCAATGAGCAACCAACGTATCCCAAGCACTTCCCAATGGTTCCCAGAGGTGTCGCAGTTGTTGGGTGACCCCATCCCACTTCCTGAATGGGATGGACCTCTTAGGGACCCTGAGAGTGCAACCGAAAAGCTCAGAAGTGATGGAATTAGTCTGGTTTAACCCATGACTGTCCATCAGTGGGATTAGGGTGGATGACTCGGTGCAGATCCTGATTGCCCCAGTCTCCAACACAACAAGAGGAAGATGAAAAGGATGAGAAAGCTTCCCTGGAATTCCCAAGGATATGTTCTCCTCCCCAAAAGAGAGGGAATATATTGAGTTTTCACATTCATTTCATCCACATCGTTTTGTGGGAATGGGATACAGGAACTGGAACGCATCCAATGGCCAACAAGTGACTCTATCCCTCAAACCAAGACTCCCATTCCACCGTGCCTCCCTTCCCCAAGGATTTAGAGAGAAAGGGTTAATTACACACTGGCAGCACACCAGGACTGGCACCTGGTGGCCCCACTCACTCCGGAATAACACGGAAAATAATCTATCAAAAAGGGAGGAAGCCGAGCGCCCTTCCTCGCCACACGATCCCGTGGTCTCAAGGTGGCGAAATCACTTCCGCAGGGAAACTTGTAACAGCACTCAAGGAATGTCAGAAAAACGGGAAGGAAAATCGGGAAGTCTTCCCTGGGAACGTATGACAGGGGCTGCATGAAATGGATGCTCCCATCCCATGAAAGGGTTCAAGGCCAGGCTGGATAGGTCTTGGAACAACCCGGTCTAGTGGGCGGCATCCTTGTCCGTGGCAGGGGAGTTGGAACCAGATGCTGCTCCAAGCCCCTTCTAACCCAAACCATTCCAGGATTCTCTGAAATGGGTCATGAGCTGGGTCAGCCAATCGGCAACCGGTACCTAAAAAATGTTGCTAAGGGAGCAAAAAGAAATTGGAAACCCAAACCCACCCACTGTGAAGGAAAAGAAGGGATGGGACAAGGAGGTCAGTGTGTCCAAGTGACCTGGAACACAACATCCCAACCTCCTGCAGAGGGTGACTGGAAGGGATGGTGGTTCCTCCTCCTCTTGGATGCTTGGCCGTATCTCCCCTTTCCCGGGAAGTGGCCCCCACGCCCTCCACTGTGGCTGAGCCCCGTTTCAAAATCTGTATCACCCACTTCATCCTTCAGCTCTAATCCCTAAAGGCTTCAGATCTTTGAAACCTGGGGAAAAAATCCTCGTAATCCCCATATCACAGAATCATTTAGGCTGGAAAAGACCATCAAGTCCAAACTTGGACCAATCACCACCTTGTCAACCAGACCAGAGCGCTGAGTGCCACACCCAATCATTTCTTGAACGCCTCCAGGGATGGTGACGACTGTTTCCATCTGAATCCGTTCAACGCGCTCCAGGCCACGGAACGGAACAAAAGAGAAGAAAATAAAAGGAAAAAAAGAAAACAAAACTAAACCACACGAGTGAATCCTCTGCTGACGAGTTCCTTTCTCCTGAGCTGGCATTTCTCTGACAAATGTTGGATTATCTTGTTCTTTACTTATTTATAGTGCTGGAGGGGTAGGATTGTCCCTCAAGAGGCGCCGCAAAGTTTTCAGGAAGAAATATCAGAGTTTCCCCAGCAGTGCCAGACACAACTCATTATTTGCAGACAGGTGACTTTTGTTTTCCACACTTGCAGCAGGATTTGAGAAGAAAACTCTTCAAAGTGGGTCAGTGCTTCATCCCCCTACTGGGGGTCTATAAACGCAACTCAAAGGTCTCTCTGCTCCCAAAAACGTGTCTTAGAAGCGGTTCTGGCTCTCCAGAGGGAGAACTGGAGTCTTCTGAAGGAGTTGATAGAACCCTAGAATATTCTGAGTTGGAAAGGATACACAAGGATCATCTAGTCCAACTCCTGGTCCTGCACAGGACACCTCAAAAGTCCCACCTGAGTGTGCCTGAGAGTCTTGCCCAAATGCTCCTTGAGCTCTGGAAGCTTTGGGACCACGACCACTTCCCTGGGGATCCAGCTTCTCTGGGAAACCTGTGCAAGGGCCTCACCACTTTCACAGGAAGAACTCCTTCCTGATATCCGATCTAACGCTGCTCATTTCCAGTGGGAAGCCACTCCCTCTTGTCCTGTCACTCCTTGCAAAAATTCCCTCTCCACCTTTCCTGTCTGCCCCTTCAGGCACTGCAAGGTTGTAATAAGGTCACCCTGAAGCTTCTCCTCTCCAGGCTGAACGATCCCAAATCTCTCAGCCCTTTCCTTGGAGGAAAGGTGCTCCATCTCTCAGATCATCGACCCCAGAAGGCTTCTGCTGCCTCCGTGCAAGGTCTACGACATGTGGACATCCCATTTCTTTGGTGGCCACATCCACATGACCCACGGAAAGAGGTTGGAAGCAGGAGCAGCATGGCTGCCATCTCTCAGCGTGACGCTTCACCCATCCCAACTCCTCCATGGCAAATCCCTCATCCCTTTTCCAGCAGAGGGAGGCTGTGAAGAGAGAGGACATCTCCCTCCAGGATTTTTGAGGGATGATCAACCTCAATGTCACCAGGAGCAACCAAAATTTAAGGCCAGCAAATCACAGCCCTTGTGAGCTGCACTCCCGGCAAAGCTGCGGGAGATAAGGGGGAGGAGTGAAAAGGAGAATCAATAAATCTTAACCTCATTCACAATGATCTGGAGCTCTTATTAAGTAAATTAATTTAAGTTAATTTAACTCGATCATGACTCCCGATCACAGTGATTTAGTGAGGGGGAAATTGCATTAGGAAAGGCCACACTCACCAGATAGAAGAACGGAAGAAAATTAGATCCACTTAGCAATGTGAATTAATATGGAAATAGCAGGTGTAAATTTCACCTTATCAAGAGAGTGAAAATTATCTTCATAAATTTGGAGAAATAGGCCCCGGGTTGCTTATAAATCTATTTAAAACAAAAATATTACAAAAAGTGGAGTAAAATTAATTTAAAATATACTCCCACCTATCGCCTCGAAGAAAAGTCAGCAGCAGGGCCGAGTTTAATGCAACCCAGCAAGGAGGGGAGGATGGAATTCATTCCCGAGGGATCGGCATCAGGCACCTCCAGCAACTCTCCCTGTCACTCATTTCCCAAAGCCGTGTCCCTCTATATCTTAGTCTGGTTATTTGGGGGTTTATTGGCAAAAAGGGCAACATCCTGGATGTCCCAATGAAGTAAAACCCTGGCACATCACTTCCAGATATCCAAAAACTTGGACCTCATGGAAGAAATGGCTCCTTAGTGCCAGGTGGGAACCAGTTTGGGAGTAGCACTGGAGGGCAGCACCACCAGTTGACATCCCACTGGTGGCTTAAGGGGAAGAGGATATTAGAAATATCAGCTTATTATAAAAATATTATAATTATTCAAATGAAAAAATTATAGAAATATTACAAATAATTGACTACTCAGTACGAAAAATAAAGCTGAGGTGACTAAAGGGGTGCCCCACCATCACCAGAGCTGCTCCTTGTTTTGGGCAGAGCAAAGAAAATCAGGAAAAAAGCAGCTCTTGGCATGTTGCTTGTGACAGATCCAAGATGCTGATAGGAACGGTGGAGCAAAAACTCCCGTAAAAACTCCAGGAGAAGCATTTGCCACGTGCTTCCTCCCGACAGGCCGGATGATTGATCACTCCCAACGAAGGTAATTGGGAGACGGAGATTTATGGCTTCTTTAAAACATAATTGTTTTAATTTGCTGATGGCATTTTATCAAGATTTGTCTGAAGCAGCTGTAAGATCTAAACTACACCAATTTAATGAAGTCGGAGATTAATACGGAGAAAATGATCCTACAAGTGGGAGCTCTCGGCCAATTGCGGCGGAACGAGGTCGCTCCTTGAAAAATCACCGCTGGGTTGAGCTAGAGCCACCACTCAGATCCCAGAGGTTCCTGCTCTGAATTCCACGCCTAAAGCTTCTCCCCTCCTTGATTCTCACCATGGATCCTCCACCCATCAACCATCCAGACCTGGAGTAACAAGGTGTGAGGGAAGAAGCTGAGCCCAGCAGTTGTTTTCTATTAATTAAGGCTGAAAGCCACAGAATCATGGAATGCTTTGATTTGGGAGGGACCTTCAAGACCATCTTGTTTCAACCTCCTGCCATGAGCAGGGACACCTTCCACTATCCCAGGTTGCTCCAAACCCCATCCAACTCGGCCTTGGACACTTCCAGGGTGGTGAGGCCCTGGCACAGGTTGCCCAGAGAAGCTGTGGCTGCTCCATCCCTGGAAGTGTCCAAGGCCAGGTTGGAGCAACCTGGGATAGTTCCAACCCCCCATGGCAGGGGTTGGAACTCATGGATCTTAAAGGTCCCTTACAACCCAACCTGTGATTCTATGAAATTGCAGGGTGATGGAGCAGGCAAAAAATTACGTGGTTTGTTTCTGGAAAGGGAAACGCAAGAATTTGGTCCCGAGGATGTGCAAATGGAAGTGGCAGCTCCAAGTCGAGCAGCAACTGGAGGAGACAACCCAGAACAAAAGGAGACATGTGGATCTCAGGGATGATGCCCAGGCGGGAAAATATCAAAGGCAAAAGTAGAATGTGAAGACAAAGGGGGAGGTGGTGCTGGTAAGATTGACCATGAGTCCAAAAGGATCCCAGTTCCCATACTGGAAGAAGCACTTTGAGACCAGTAGAGTACGGGAGATGAGGAGATTCTCAACCAAGAGCTTGGGAAACGGACAAAATAATTGATCCAACCTTTTTTTTCCAATCTCTCTGTTTACCCCATACTTCGCTTCATCACCCTGAACTCTTCCAAAACCAACCATCCCTTCAGATATCGATTTGTGAATCCCAAAATTCACTTTTAAAGTGAAAAATCAGGCCAAGTCAGGCTTTAAAAACAACCACCACGATTTTTGTCCCTCCACAGCTCTACCATAAAAGCCACCAATCCTCGGGGCATTTCTGGGGGATGGCTTTTGGAGGAAACCACCTGGAGCAGGGAGAACAAAGCTGGAGAAGAGCAGAGCAGGCTCTCTTTTCCCAAAACATTGCCCAAGACTCCTGGCATTTCAGGGGGAAGACAAGTTATTCCTGGACCTAAAAATAGCCAAAATCACCAAACCCATCACTCCTAATTGCACCTCATTTTAAAGAATCAATTATTTTAATGACCTTCCTGCTTCTACGCAAGCTCCAAGGTCTTGTCTTGGCCTCTGAGATGTTCCCTGGAAACATCTCCACCTCTACGGATTTAGGAATATTCCAACTCAGGGTTATGGCACCTTCAGTGCCTCCCTTCTCTAGGCAGTGACAAAATATTTCCTGATGTTCCGCCCATCCAGGTAATTGGAAATAAAGTCAGTCTGGGACAGCATCTACATCCTGGTGTAGGTTTGGAGCAACCAACACGCTCCCCTTCATCACCAACATCCGCGTGTTCATTCATCCTCTTTTCAGCTTATTTAACTGCTCCATGGAAACAATTAATTCCAAGAGGGAATAAATAGGAAGCCACAGGCACAAGCTGTTGGCACCAGCTCAGGATAACACAATTCCTAATATGATTTTACACTTTAAGTCAATAAACTCTGCGTAGACCAAACAAATACGGAAATTAAACGGCGGCGACGCAACGGAAAAACGCGGAGCCAACGTGGGAGGTCCCCCCTGGCTCCCACATCCCAACCAGCTGCATTCCAGGGATGGAAGAATTACCTGGATGTCACGGGACGCCTGGTCTTCCAGGTGGGAATGGGGCTGGTGAAGGATGATAAGGCTGGAGACACCACGTTCTTCTTCACGATCCTGTAACGCGTCTTTATCACCTTGTTGGCTGGGGGGCTCCTTACGAAGTGGAAGTTAGATCCTAGGAGAAAAAAACATGGAAAAACAGGCTTGAAATTCAGGTGCGGACGGGACAGGAAGGATCTCACTGACATTCTTACAGAATCATGGAATTTTTAAGGTTGGAAAAGACCTTTAAGATCATCAAGTTCAACGATCATTGGTCCTACATCCAACTTTTCAGCCCCTGAAAAAAGGGGTGAAGTTTCAGGAATGGAACCACCATGGCTGATGGTAACAGAAAGGTCCTGATGGGCTTGGGAGTGTTTGGCTTCACCAGCCCATCAGCAAAACTCCACCACGGGAATCATGGATTCACCAACAACACCTTGATGCCAACATCCACACCGGAAATAAATGTATGCCTTTAATCCCTGGCATTTTCATCATATTTTTCATCCTTGGAAGTGTTGAAGTCTAAATTGGACGGGGTTTGGACCAACCTGGGATAGTGGAAGGTGTTCCTGCCCACGGCAATGAACTGGATGAGCTTCAAGCTCCCTTCCAACCCTACCCATTCCCGGATTCTCTATGTTGCAGGATGATCTACATCCCGGGTTACTCCGCGGAATGTTTCGTGCAATTAACAGTTCTATGTTTGACCGTGGTTTTCCTCCACGAGCCCTTTTTTTTTTTCCCAAGCTTTCAGGAATGCACCTAATTGCCCGACTTTTATAACATACAGCTGTAACTGCCCAGATAATTAAAGCTGACACTCCATGCTGAGCCTCGGTCTCTGGGTTTTATAACTGATTTAAAGGGCCGGCTGTTTTTCTTGGAGATCCTCTCATTAAAATTACGGAGAGGTTGGGAGGGGAAAAGCGGGATCGTTATTTCCGCTGAAAATGTTAGACCCATCCCCATGTTTGTCTCTGTGAGAGGAGGGAGAATAAGGTGGATTCCCAGGAAAATGAGGAAAAATAGGGAAATACATTTTTGAGCGGACACCATTCCCCAGAAAGGAGGGAGCAGCTCCCCCATTTCCCTGCAACAGCAACAACATCAATCCACAGCTTTACAGTTTCATACAGGGAATATTTTCCTTCTTGAGCATTCCCAACAAGTTGATGACTTGTGTTGGCTTTGGGAGGGATCGGGCAACACAAAAAATTTCTATTCCCAAACTCAGCAAAAAAGTTACAACTCCTGGTGATGGGGAAAAGGGAAAACCAGGCTCTGCCATGACAGAAAAATCACCGGAATTTTTCATGTTGAAGATGATGCTCACAACGTTCCGCAGTCTGAACCCATGGGATAAATCATGGAACTAAAGGGTATTTTTCTGGGATTTTTTTGTAGCAGATCAAATTCTTCAGGGCAGTGACCAAACCCCCGCATGGGCTTTTAAAGCCTTTGCAAGGTTGCAGCTCTAATTACAATTAAAATTGCTCCCAAGTGCCGGCAAACTTGGAGCCTTTTCCTTCAGGGAACTGTATTTAGGACAGGAAAATGGGAACAATAAAAGGACCGAGGTGCCAACCCCTGCAAGGACCGACACCACACACACGATGAAATCCCAGCTACGGTGACAGTGGGACTGTCCTGGAATCATGGAATCATGGAAGGGGTTGGGTTGGAAAGGACTTTAAAGCCCATCCAGTTCCACCCCCTGCCACGGGCAGGGACACCTTCCACCATCCCAGGTTGCTCCAAGCTCTGTCCAACCTGGCCTTGGGACACTTCCAGGGATGGAGCAGCCACAGCTTCTCTGGGAAACCTGTGCCAGGGCCTCACCACCCTCTCAGGGAAAAATTTCTTCCCAATATCCCATCTAACTCTGCCTTCTGTCACTTTTGTCACCCAGAACATGTGGGCACACCCAACCTCTCATGGATACAGCACCAACCACGTACCCAAAGGACTTCCCACCCACTGGGAAAGAGATGAGAGCCACAATCCTACATCCTCCCCAAACAGCAACAGCACAAGTTGCCCCTTTCCCCCCTCCCCTCCGACCTCACGGAATTACTAAGCTGGGAATTCACTGAATACATAATTAACATTTTTTTGCCCCTGCACGAGCTCGAGCTGCCACCAATCAACCCAGAACCGCATCAAACTCCTGCCTGACAAGAAAGAGAGGTCCCAAATTATTGCAGTCGTCCCCCTCCTCCTCCTCCTTCCCCAAAACACGCTGGCACCTGGTAAACTCTATTCCCAGAGGTAATTGGATGGTGTATTCATTCCGAAGCTGCTCCTTGGAAAGTGCCTGATGCGCGACTCCGGCATTAACCACCTCCTCAAAGAGCCTCTCCGAAGAGCTCCGTTTTCTATTATTACTTGCTAGCTGAGGGGTTTTGTGTAGATAATCATGTTATTTAGACAGGATGTTGGTTTAATTCCCTTCATTACAGGCTCCCAGGGTTGTAATTTTTTCCTCTCCGCGTGATGTATTCCCCGTGGCACATTTCACTCAAATCAAACACTTCACGCTTTTATTACAAACAATACCCCAGCGTCCCCCGTTATCAGCCCGGCGCACACATCCCCACTCCTCGCTGCGATCCAGAGGTCACTTCTAATGACTAATCGATCTCATTAGCTTTCCTAATTAAAAACTTTACTACCGCCATGGAAGACAAACTACAAAAAAACTGCTTGCATCATATTCGAATGGGATATGAGCATCATTTATCAGCCAGGGCCGTGCGCTGCTGAGCTCGGGGCTTTCTGCGGAGCCGCGAATCCCCGCGAGCGCCGCTCGTGCCTCCCGTTCCCAGGGAAAAAAAAATCCTGGGGTAAACACAAAATGTAGAATTGTTAAGGTTGGAAAAGACCTCTAAGGTCATCGACCCGGCGCTGCCAAGGCCACCACTAAACCACGTTCCCAAGTGCCTTTTAAATGTGGCTTTTAAATCCCTCCAGGGACGATGATTCCACCACTTCCCTGGGCAGCCCAAGCACCTCTTCGGTGGGGAAATTTTTCCAAATATCCAATCAAAACTTCCCCCGGTGCAACTTAAGGCTGTTTCCTCTTGTCCAATGCTGACCTTGAGATGGGGAATTTGTTGCCAAAACCTCTCACCGGGGTGCTCCAAGCAGGTGGGATCCAGGAGCCACCCGCACGCACAACCCTTAGAAAAGGGGCTGGATGCAAGGGTCTTTATTTCTTATTTTCCTGAGAGAAGTACCAGGAATTGGCCCCCTGGGGAAGTTGAAGCAGAGAGGGCATAAAAAGAGTTTACTCCTGGAATATTTCACCTGGGGAAGGATCTGGACAAATCTTCTTTTAAAGGAGGTTTAAAAGAAAGATGGGAAATGACTTTGGACAAGGTCCTGGAGTGCCAGGACACAGGGAATGGCTTCCCACTGCCAGAGGGCAGGGATAGGTGGGATATTGGGAAGGAATTCTTCCCTGGGAGGGTGGTGAGGCCCCGGCACAGGTTGCCCAGAGAAGTTGTGGCTGCCCCATCCATGGATTGGATGGGGCTTGGAGCAACCTGGTCTAGTGAAAGATGTCCCTAAAAGCCGTGTTGATGTGGCACACAGGGACAGAGTTTAGTGGTGGCCTTGGAAGTGCTCGTTAACATTTGGACTTGATGATCTTAGAGCTCTTTTCCAACCCGAATGATTATTCCATGATTCTGTGATTCTAAATCCATGAGGCAAGAGGAAGATGATGCTGCTCAGGATGGATAAGGGAAATCCCAATATTGGTGGAGTAAATCCCATCCAGCTACTGCTGGGAAGAAGGAAGTTAAATAAGCAAGGGGAATTTCAGGAGGGCAGATTCCCAAATCCAAGAGATTATTGCTGCTTTTGGAAAAGGATATGGGACAGAAAAGCTTCCTGTATGGGCACAGGAATGGGGAAAAGAACGAAATTAAGTCATGACCTGGGCGCCACAAGGTCTCCCAGCCTCAATCCTTGTCCACCACGACCCTTCCCGTGTGTCTCCAGCGGGGCTCAATTCCCAGCCGCGCCGCTAATCCCGATCGGAGGCAAGACGGGAAGCAGTGAGTGACAGGTACATTGATCTTCCAGCACTCGGAAGCGAGACGGGAGCAGGGACGAATGCAAATTGGGGAGCAGAAGCTGAACCTTGGATACGCTGCCAGAGCTGGGGAAAATCTCAGGGATGAAAGGGATCAGGACCACCCCGAGGAAAAAAGCAATGCGGAGACCAAAAACCTCTGATAAAACCAAATTGCTCTTTCCAAACAGGCAGGAGGAAAAATAATAAAGGGTTAAGGACTATTAGGAGACACGCAAAGGAGCCACCAGCCTGTCCCAGCTCCTGAGAGAGGGTAAAAAACTCGCACTTGGGACCCAAAGCAGCTCCAAAAAGAACTGAAAATCTCTGCCGAAGGGTTTTTTTGCAAGCAAACCCTTCCCAACATGAAGATGAATCCCTCACATGGGATTTGCTCCAGGTCTGGAAGTGAAGATTCAGCAAATCCCACCATTCTCTTCTCCCTGCATCCCAGAACAAAGAGGCTGCTCATCCAAAGCCATCCCGGGCTGCAGCAGGACAATCCCACACATCCAGCGATGCTCTGGGGTTGAATGGGATCAAAGCTCCCTCTTTTCCATGGGAAAAGGCATCCCTGACTCAAAACAACTCGCTGCTGGCTTCCATTATGTGGAGTTTGGGACGACCAATGTCAAGGTGTGGAACGAGGCCCCCACATCCATTCCTTGTAAAATCCCTGCTAAAACTATTTCCTGATAGATCTGATCCTTCTGCACTGTCACCCACCTCATGGATGAAGGGAAGGTGGTGGAGGAGCTTTTCAGGATGTCAGTAAGAAGGTCCAAGGGCAAATTTGGGGGCAGAAGAGGAGTTTGCAGCCAGAAGCAACCTCAACATCAGAAGCACCACGGGAAGTTCTGATGGTCAGGATGGATCAGCCTCACTCCCGCTGCGACAGCAGATTTACAGGGATTGGGAATCCCAATCATTGCCCTTCATATCAACCAAGAGCCAGGCTGCTCCAAGCCCCGTCCAACCTGGCCTTGGACACCTCCAGGGATGGGGCAGCCACAGCTTCCCTGGGAATTCCATTCCAGGGCCTCACCACCCTCACAGGGAAGAATTTCTTCCCAATA
>VZTA01018980.1:14248-40006 GCA_013398855.1 Mohoua ochrocephala
GGGACACCTTCCACTGGACCAAATTGCTCCAAGCATTTGGAAATTACCTTCAACGGGGATAAATCCATGGGAAACCTGAATAAGTTCCACCACAGCTCCTCCACCCAAAACCAAATGGTTCTGGTGTTTCCCATCACACCGGCACCACCTGGACGGCGTCACCCCTGAACCGCACGGCTCCGACATCTCTTGTCCTGGCTGCCAACTTGGCCAAGTCCCTGGAGTTGACAAAAGCTTTGGGATTACTGTAATACTGTTAGGAATTCAGTGTGAAAGCAGACACCAGTATTAGGGACGATTATCCCGGAGCAGGTTCAATATGTTGCCACAGAATGGCACAGCAAGAGGTTAATTATGTTGCGACTGGAATCAGCTTCCAAAAGGACCATCCTCGGGTTTAAGAGGGGAATTTAATTTTCACACTCATTCAGTTCCGAGCTCTTTCAAGAGCGACGGCTCTTTATGCCAGCATGTAAACGATGCTTTATGATCATGAACTGCTGCTTAATAGGAAATAAATCCAATTGAGCCAAAGTGCTTTACCTGGGACCCAGGACACAGCGGCTGCTCCGGTCGTCACATTCAGAGAGGACAGGAGAAGGGCGGGATTTGGAGCTGAAACATTTTAGAGGGCTCCAAACCCATTGGAAAATTTGCTTAGCGTGGTAGCTGCTTTCAGCTGGGAATATTTGGGGAATTAATACCAAAACTGCTCGGCTAATTCCGTTATGCCAATCGGACCACGGGAAAAGAGGAAGTTCACGGAATCCACCAGGAGCGAGGCTCAGTTGGGAACTGGCACTTGGAGATGAGCTGTAAGGAAACACCCATTTTAGCAGGAAAAGTATGAAATTCATGGAATTGTTTGGCTTGGAAGGAGCCTTAAAGATCATCTTATTCCAAAACCCTTGACATGGACAGGGACACCTTCCACTACACCAGGTTGCTCCAAGCCCTGTCCAACCTGGCCTTGGACACTGCCAGGGATGGGGATTCACAACCTCTCTGGACAAATCCACATATCCAATAAATTCCATGGGTCTGGGTCTGCATCTAAAATTCCTGGGTTTAGGTAAAAAGTACAGGACTTTTGTTTCCAGGAAATACAGAGTAGGAAAACATCACCCAACTTGAAGAGAAAAATTCTGGCAGCAGGGCCAGGAGGGATTCTGCCCCTCTGCCCCACTCAGGTGAGACCCCACCTGGATTCTACACCCAGCTCTGGTGTCCAACAGCAGAAGGACGTGGAGCTGCTGGAGCAAGTCCAGAGGAGGCCACGGAGATGCTCCAAGGGATGGAGCCCCTCTGCTCTGGAGCCAGGCTGGGAGAACTGGGAATGTCCAGCCTGGAGCAGGGAAGGCTCCAGGGAGACCTTTTATTAGAGCCTTTCCAAAATCCAAAGGTTGTGGCATTTCCCACCGTGCATGGAGATGTCACAGGGGAACAAAGTGATCCCTGAGCTGTTGAGAAGAAAGAAGGGGAGTGAGGACAAAAAGCATCTGGAAAAGCTGAGGATGGCACAGCCAGGAGAAATCTGACAGCGAGGAAACATCAGCAGCGAGCGTGACGGGAGAGAAGCAGAAAGAAAAGCAGCAGACGTGAAAGTCGTGGAGCTCCAAGGAACTCCCTGGAAAAATGCTGCTGCAAAAGACACTCAGGATCAGCCTCCCGAAGAGCTGAGGACCTGCACTCCCTTTCCAGCCCACTGGTGCAATCCCCGCTTCCATCTGCAGCTGGGATGCTGCACGGAATGGATTTTGGAGGATCTGGTTTAGTGGATCTGGTGTCTTTGGGGTTTGGGTGTTCCCGGCACGCCACAAAACCCAGTATGGAATGATGGAATGGTTTAGGTTGGAAAAGAGCACCGAGACCATTGAGTCCCATCATCTTCTCAGCACTGCCAAGGGCCCGAATAAACCATGATTCCAAGTTCTTCATCCCCACATTTTTTAACACTTCCAGGGATGGTAATTCCACAACTGCCCTGGGAGCCCATTCCAATGCCTGATCACTATTCCATGAAGATCTCTAATACCCAATCTGAACCTCTCTTGGCACAACTTGAGGTCATTTCCTCTTGTCCTTTCCCTTGTTCCCTGGGAGCAGATCCTGACCCCCACCTGGCTCCACCCTCCTGTCAGGGAGTTGTGCAGAGCCCAAAGGTCCCCCCTGAGCCTCCTTTTCTCCAGGCTGAACCCCTCCAGCTCCCTCAGCCGCTCCTGGTGCTCCAGATCCTTCCCATTCTTTGTGGAACCCTAGAAGTGTTCAAAAATGTGTGGATGTGGCATTTGGGGACATGAATTGGTGGTGGCCTTGGCAGTGCTGGCAGAACGGTTGGGACTCGATGATCTCAGAGGTCTTTCCCAACCGAAGCCCTCCTACATTTATCCACACAAGACCAATCCATATCATTTTCCAAAGGGATCTGGGTCACTTCAGCCCCACCAGCCCCTGGAGCCAGGGTGATTTGGGAAGCCACAGAAAATAAAGCGAAGAACAGTGCCTTTGACTCAGCCCTACAATTCCAATACCAACATTCCAACTGCAACGGAAACGCTGGCAACAAGGTCGGTTTATTCCCTCCAATCCCAAACTATGGAGAGAGGCAGAGACAGAGGGGTCCAACAAGGTCTTGCTGGGGACAGGAGGACATATCACCTGTCACCAACCCTCCCAGTAACCCCAATAACCCCACCAGCTCTGTCACATCCCCATCCCCACCGCCAAAAAGCCCTTCCAAACGTCACAGGAGCATATGAGCCTTCCAAGGATGAGGAGATCCCACGTTTTCCAGCGGGAGTGGCAAGAGGAGGTCACACTGAAGGCTCTAAACACCCTTTTCCCAGCTCCAGCCCGTGTTAAAGAGCCTGAATGGGTCTCTGGAGCATCCGGCCCTTGTTCAAACACAACCCTTATTATTATAACAAAAGAGGGTGGTGGGTTTTCCTTCCCCCCTTCCCTCGGTGAATGATTATTAATGTGTTTCCAGGAGCTGGATCCATTCCTCTAAATGAGAGCGGGATGGCAGGAGGAAAGCTGATAAATGCCCTCCTCCCCCCGGCCTCGCGGCGGGAGCTGCCAGGGGTGCTCGTTCTAACAAGCTGCAGATGGAAGACGACTGGAATAACAAAGTATGAATTTTTATGAGTCTAATAAATCACTCCACTTTTCCTGCTCTTGATCGTTTCCAGCACTTCAGACACCAGAAAAACCCCAGCTATAATCAAATGGGTTCAGGGATCTCGTGTTCACGCCTCGCCGTGGCACGGGGGAGAGGTGGCTCTGCCTCGGGAAACGACGGGAGCGCTCGGCGGGCTGGAATTCCATTTGCATTCGTGCTTTAGGATTGACTTCATTTTTTTTTATTATTTTATTTTATTTAAATTTAACAAGAAAAAATTTGAATCTCTTAGGTATTCCCCACCCTCAAAGCCACTTATCCAACCGAAGGCCACCCGGCTTTCAGCTTTCCTAAGTATTCACTTCAAAAGAACCTGACCTGACTCCGGCATCAGCAGAGGAACTTGGATAAACTCCGGCAGATGGGAGGAAAACTTTGCAGGCAGAAGGTTCATTAAGAGCCTTTTAATTCTCCTGTCTAAACTTTGATATAAAGCAGGCGATGGACGGGCTCGAAATCCATCCCAACGAGAAACAAAGGGATCCAACTACAAGTTGTAACCACTGAGTAGGCGCACACGGGTTCGCCGAGGGAAGTATTTGCCAAAAAGCCGGAAAAGCACCACATCCATGGAAAGAAAGAATCAGGACGTTGTTTTCCTTCCCAAAGAAACCTCTTGAAGCCTTCTGGACAATGTCTGGGAGAGAACGAGGTCAGGGACACCACAGCGGTTGGAACGAGGTGATCTTTAAGGTCTCTTCCAACTCAAACCATTCCATGATTCCATGCGGTTAAGCAAAGGAGAACCATTGCTCCACGTCAGTCTACAACCCCTCAAGACCAAGCACAGCTCCAGGATCTTTGAAATCTGGAAAAAAAACCCCCCTCCTTATAATCACAGAATCATTAAGGTTGGAAAAGACCTCCAAGATCACAGAGTCCAATTTGTGAACGATCCCCGCCTTGTCACCCACACCACAGCACTGATTGCCACATCCAGATATTCCTTGAACACCTCCAGGGATGGGGACTCCACCACCTCCCTGGGCAGCCCATTCCAATGCTTAACAACCCTTTCCATGAAGAAATTTCTCCTGAAATGGAATTAATGTTGCAGCACTCCCGGCCCCCCCAGCACCTGTGTTGACAGTGAGTCCCCATCCCAGCATCCCAAACCTCGACGCTTCACCTCCGTGAAGGAAGGACGCCAAGTTAACAGGGAAACCTGTTGTTTCCATCACCCTCATCCTGCCCTAGGTCTTTAATCCATCCAATATGTTCTTTTTCCCCGCTTTTCATTTGCTTTTCCAGCACTGCACTGCATCAGGGAGGGAATTCATCTTTGACAAACATTTACCGATTATCAAATCACAACTGCAGCCGCCGACAGGGGCAATAAGTCACTTTAAGCAGCCGCCCGTATTCCAGGCTCAGGAGTTTGGGCAGCTCCTCGATGACAAATCGCTCCTGTCAAAGCCGCGTGTTCCCGGCCGCTCCGGAGCCGTGTTCCCTGTTGTTCCACGCTACCTGGTGTTTAATGACAACACTGTCAGACTAAGACGAAGCCGCTGCGCCACCGACTGCCAAAGCCCCATTAGAGGGAAGATTGAGACCCTACTCTTCCCAAACTCACTCAAGCAACACAACCCGCGAGTTTTTATAATTACGGCGCGAGAGCCATCGATCCCGCGCTGACATCCAACCTATCCCTATGAAATGGGAGTAGTTTGCTGGCTGACAGTCGCTATAGATTATTGTGGGTGGGTTGGTTGTTTTTTTTCCCCCCTTTTTTATCCGTCGCTCGACAAAGCTCAGGATGGATGGGAAGGAAGAAGAGGAAAGCGTGTGCGGTCTTTACGGCGCTGTTTCTATCCCAGCTCTTTCCCTTCAAAGCGACTTCAAAAGAATCCCAGAATGGTTTGGGTGGGAAGAGACCTTGAAGATGATCCAGTTCCAAATGCCTGCTATGGGCAGGGACACCTTCCACTATCCCAGGCTGCTCCAAGCCCGGTCTAACCTGGCCTTGAGCATTACCAGGGATGGGGCAGACAAAATTTCTCCGGGCAATCTATGCCAGGGCCTCACCACCCTCACAGGGAAGAATTTCTTCCTTATTTCTGCTCTAAATCTTCCCTCTTTCAGTTAAAACTTTCCTCCTCGAGGAGGAAGAACATTGCTGTTGCTTTAAAGAAATGTGTTCATCTGCTTGAAGCCGTTACAGGATCCGTTAAGTTCCTATAAATAAGGAATTTCACAGCCTAAGCTGTGCACGAGCATCAGGGCATGTGGTTGATTTCCTTGGATTGCCCATTTGGGTGATCCAGCTGGATGGGTTTGGCACTCATCCACTTCTCCCACCTCCCCAAAGTCCACGGCTTCAGCTGTGCTGGAGGAGAGAGAATCCGACAGCATTCCACGCTCAGCGCGGTGTTGGATGGCACCAAGAGGCACCCAAACCCTACCCACCCATCCCATTCCATGGACAGAACTTCAGGAATTGACCTCTAGTGCTTATATGGGACCTGATGACCCAAAACCTCTGTTCCTGCACCAGAAATGGAATGTTCTCATAGGTCTGATCCAAATAAACGTCCTCTTCAGGATGGGGTGCAGTGAGAGGGAGCTTAAATCATGGAAACGCAACGCCAAGACTTTCTCTTGGATCAAATCCACATGGAGACCACGGTCATTGAAATTCATGATGTGGAGAACAGAATTGCAAGAAGGAAATTCCCACAGGCTACCTGTAGGGCTCAGGAGAGCCATTCCTCCTCAGAAAATCCCAAATAAGCACCACACCACAAGACTGTGGAATAATTTTGATCCAAGGTCCTCTCCAGCACATGGTGGGATCCTTGAGGTTTCCTGTGCTGTGCCAGGAGTTGGGACTGGATGATCCTTGTGGGTCCCTTCTAACTCAGGACATTCCATGATTCCTTTCAGCCATGGTTTTGAAGCAGAAAGGCACAAAGATGATCCCACATCACTTTTTGAGGAAAGTGAAAAGAGGAAAGCTTCGCTATTGGCAGCTCCTCAGTTCCTGAGGCCAACAACATCAAAATAAGGAAAGCTCAAACCTCCAAGTCACCTGATCCCAAATAACTTTGCTAAATCCAAGGCTAACGAATAAGGGAATAAAACAAAGAAAAAATTCCATTTTTGATGGAAAGTAAAAGCCTCTGTTACCCAAAATGTCCATAAAACCATCTCTACCCAAAATGTCCATAATCCCATCTCTACCCAAAATGTCCATAATCCCATCTCTACCCTCCGATCCAGTGCTTTACATTCAGGTTTCCACCCCTGCATCCCTCAGCATCATCCCGGCCTTTTCAACAGCACAGCTTGAAGGAAACGGCATCTGGCCAAGGCCAGGCTGGATTGGAGCAACCTGGACTCATGGAAGATGTCCCTGCCCACGGCAAAACATTGGAATGAGAGATCTTTGAGGCCTCTTCCAACCCAAACCACGTTCCTTCGATCTTTTCCTGTGACTGCAAACCTCCAGGGCCACCTGGATTCTGTTCCAACAAAAAAATGATTTTCCAAAGCCCGAGTGACAGGTGAGCAGAGCGTTCCCTTTGTCACACCCTCGGGATCGCCCGGGGATGTCGGCGTGGGAGAGGGGAAGAACAACAAATCTCCCTTTTCAGCCTCCTCCGTCTGAGGAGCTTCTCCAGATGAGGAGAGAAATATTTGATAAATTTTCATTTCCCTTCCGAAGCTGTCAGGGAATCTTTTTATTGACAACGCTCCAGGATTTTTCCATAGTCTCAGGGAAAAGGGCACGTGCTCTTGCTGGTTATTAACCAGAGACATATTTTGGAGGGAGAAAAAGCTACAATCCACCTCCTCCTCCAAATAAATCCTCCAGACGTGAGTCCTGCAGAATTCCATACATCTCACAAGCCACGTGGGAGCCCGATTCACCTGCCCTGACCCGGGAGGGATGATGGAGGGAAGATAAACCCAGAATCATGGAATTGTTGAGGTTGGAAAATACATCCAAGGTCATTAAGTCCAACTGTAAACTCAGCACTGCCACATTCACCACCAAACTGTGTCCCCAAGTGCCACATCCACACGTTTCTTGGGCACTTCCAGGGATGGTGATTCCACCACCATGCTCTGAGGGCTGGATCCCTCTGCTCTGGAGCCAGGCTGGAAGAGATGGGGGTGCCCCACCTGGAGAAGAGAAGGATCCAGGGAGACCTCAGAGCCCCTTCCAGGGCCTAAAGGGGCTCCAGAAGAGCTGGGGAGGGACTTTGGACAAGGGATGGAGTGACAGGACAAGGGGGAATGGCTTCCCACTGCCACAGGGCAAGGATAGATGGGATATTGGGAAGAAAATTTTCCCTGTGAAGGTGATGAAGCTCTGGCACAGGTTTCCCAGAGAAGCTGTGGCTGCCTCTGGATCCCTGGAAGTGTCCAAGGCCAGGTTGGATGGGGCTTGGAGCAACCTGGGATAGTGGAAGGTGTCCCTGCCCAGGGGGGATGGAATGAGATGGTCTTGAAGGACCCCTTCCCACCCAAACCATTCCCAGATTCCATGAAGACACAAGGCAAGTGCACCAAGACCCTGCCACAGCACAGCTCCAGCCCCTGGCAACAACAATCACCCAAAAAAACCAACTTCCTAAACCAGGAAATGGCTGGATTTCAAAAAGGACCCTGGACTAAACCACTTTGGATTTCCTGCTGGTCCGCAGCTTGATGGCTTCTTTTCCAAAGGTCAGAAATTCCCTCTCCGAAATCCCCCCGGAATAGACTCTCTATAAAAAGAACCAGGAGCTCACAGCAAATCCCACACGCGAACCACAAAGCCGTAATCCCTGGAGCTCCAGGGATTCTGCACATGCCACCGGGAGCGTGAATAGCCAGACTCCCAGCCCGAATCTCAACTGCAGTAATGCCTCCCAAAGTTTTCCCACAGGCTCCCAGAAGATCCATGCCCTGATTTTTTCTCAGGCACAGGGCCTTAGGATCTAACCCAGCACAGCAAATCCTTTAGGAGGGTTTATGACCAAGGAATCAAAGATTTCCAGGACGGCTCCCAAGTTCCACAAAACCAGGTACAAGGTTTTACAAAGCATCCGTATATTTTCTTGTACAATAACCCAAAGCGATCCACGGTCTTGGAGAATTTATGTCCCATGAGCAGGAAAACTTCATCTTATGTAAATGAAGACACATAAATAAAATGACCAAATAAAACCACTGGAAAATTCAAAAGGAGGAATAAAGGAAATTTTGTATTGCACAATTTTAACATGATGGGGCTGAGGGTTTCCACTGTCAGAGGGCAGGGTTAGATGGGATATTGGGAAGGAATTCTTCCCTAGGAGGGTGGTGAGGAGCTGGAATTCCCAGAGAAGCTGTGGCTGCCCCATCCCTGGAAGAGTTGAAGTCCAGAACGGACTTGCAGCTTGGAGCAGGACGTTGTAGAGAGCCAGAAGTTTCCCCCTGAACCTCCTTTTCTCCAGGCCAAGCCCACCCAGGCTCCCTCAGCCGCTCCTGGTGCTCCAGACCCTTCCCAGCTCCATTCCCTTCTCTGGACAACAACAAACCCGAGGTCTGTCCCACGAGCTCTTCGGAGACACCCACGTGACAGAGGGAAGCACCAACCCCCCGAGCTGCCCCACCGCCCACACGGAAAAAGCAGCAGGATTTTAGAGAAGGCAGCAGGGACACTTCGTTAACCTTTCTCTCCCAGGCTTCCCGACGTGTCCATGGCAAAGCCGGGCTGTCACCACTCCCACCCCGTCGTTTGGCCAAACTCAAACCATTTCCAAGAAAACAGTTTGGAAAACTCTGTCCCCACAACCCCCCCCTCCCTCCCTCCCTCAACTCCTCGGAGCGCAGCGGCACAAAACGCCTTTCCTAATGTTTCACACTCCGAGAGCTCCTCCAGCCCGTGCTCGCCGTGTAATCCCCACAAAGTGCTTCCCAAAACAGCTGCAGCTCTCCTTAATTAGTCTCCGCGGGCAACGGGCATTAACGATTCAGTCGGATGAGCGACTGTTTCTGTGTAAACCCCGCGCGCTCCCCCTGGAAGCCTCTCGACGCATCCATCAGGAATGGCTCCACTGAGCACTTGAGCTTTGACCTTTTGGCCAAAGCCTTTCTGGAAAAGCCACGTTAAAGAGCGGGGTCACCACCGGTGGCTCCGAGGCGGTGGCTCCCTGAGGAAAGCACTGACCAGCTCCAAAACCAGTGGGAATTCAAACCACTTGCAGGTCTTGGGAGAGACCCTGTGGTCAAGACAAGGAATCAACTTTCGGCCCCTGGATTTGGGTCCGTCATTCATGGATTTGGGATCGACTCGAAATGACAGCAAGAACTTGCCGTGTTTGCTCCGGGGCTCCTTTAACGGGAGCTGCATTCCAAGAAACTCAACATCTTTACTCAGGCAAATGGGGCTCCAGGGTCTGAACAGAAGGGAGAGGGAAGATGTTTATCCCATCAAAGCATTGTCTTGACTCAGCAATTCCGGGAAAGCCTTCAGCAAAAATAACTCCTTGATCAGGAGCAGGTTCTGCAATAAAACCCAGCCACTGTGTCCACCTAGTGCCTAATCAGAGGCCAGGTTTTAAAAATAATTATAATAATTAACAAGAGGGGGGAAAAAAAAAAAGCTGAGTACTTGGGAATCGGATGCTCATGGAAAAGATGGGCTTGAGGAGAAAATTGCTGAAAATTCCACCAGTTTTAAGGTGTTCAAGGCAGAAAATAACTGAATCACACGTTAAAATATTCCTTGGATACTTGTGCCTGATGGGGAATAGACCTAAGGGTCAAAGGGATTTGTCCGCCAGCCAAAACACCCTCTGGATTCACAGGATATCCTGAGTTGGAAGGGAACCACGAGGATTAACAGGACAAGACATCCCAAAAATCCCACCCTGTGCCAGAGAGCCCTTTCCAAAGGCTCTGGCAGCCTTGGGGCTGTGACCATTCCCTGGGCATCCTGTCCCAGCACCTGACCATCCTTTGGGGGAAGAACCTTTTCCCGATATCCAGCATAAAAACTTTCCCTGACACATTCCCAGCCATTCCCTCAGGTCCTTTCCGTGGTCACAGAGAGCAGAGATTGGAGCTGCCACTCCTGAGGATGCTCCGGATCCCAATGATTCTTCCCTCAGTCTCCTCTTCTCCAGGTTTTTCCCCTCCAGACCCTTCATTGTGTCCCTTTGGACCCTCTCGAACAGATCCTTATTTCTGGGATTACACATTCCAGCTGTTTTTCTCCAGGAACTCAACACGTGCTGTCCCCAGCGTCCGCCCAACTCCTCCTTCCGCCAGCTCCAGCCCAAGGAATGAGTCTTCCAGAGGGGGGCTAAACATCCTTGAGGATAACAAAAGCCAATCAATTAAGCAAAATCTTCCTCCAAGCTCAGCACAAACCTCGGGAAGAGGCTTCTCCAGGCTGATTTTCTCCTCTTGATGTACCGGTGCGAGTCCCAGAAGCGGCAGGAAGGTCCCCAGACATCCCTGAGCTCTTTGGGGAAGGAATGCGCTTCCTTCGGGGTGGTGGCTCCCAGGAATCCACGGAGCCACTGTCGTGTCCCCGAGCAATCCGAGGCTGGGGAGAGCCAGCGGAGCAGCACAAGGCACATTTCTCCTCTTATCCTTTGTCTCCAGTTTCTTCCCTTCCTTCTGGGCACAGACATCACACGGGAGGTGCCCGCGGGATCTGCTTCTCGCCCCGAGGAATGCGGGAAGAGGCGCCCCGGGAGCAGCACCTTCCATCAGAGCTTCACTTGCACCCGGAGATTTTCCAGCCTCTCCAGCAGCTCCTCGGGACCCCGAGGGTGACACAAACACCGAGCGGCGCCGCGGGCTCCCGGGAAGTTGCCAAAGTTGCTCTCAGGTAGGAAAAAATAATCCACGTCCTGCTCAGAGCTCCAGAACTTCTCCGTTGACTTGCCACTTCCCAGAATCCTCCAGGATTCCCTCACGGATAACACCATCCGATACCTCCAATGTCACCGAAACCTCTCTTGGAATAAATCCCAAACCTTCCCCCTTGATTAACACAAGTGGACATGAAACAACCCAAACCAACCCGAGGCCATTTCAAATCATAAACCACCTTTGATTTTTTCCTATCCATAAAACCTGGGACAATATGGAAGCCCGGGAGGATGTCCATCCATAAAGTTGGAGTGGAATTATCAATATTTATCTGATGGAAATTTATAATGAGCTGGGAAGTGATTATCGATACAGGGAAGGGGAATTTGCACCGAATTGGACGCAGAGCAATGACAACACCACAGCCAAAATGCACCGTGGGTGTGTTTATTCCCATAAATATCCCATTCCCTGCTCCCACAGAAGGGAATCCCAGAAACCTGGTCTAGTGGAAGCTATCCCTGTCCACAGAAAGGGTTGGAATGAGGTGGTCTTTAAGGTCCCTTCCAAACCCATTCCAAACCATTCTGAGATTCAGAGTATTTACGTGGGGATTTGCAGGAAGCCAAAGGGAGAATGAGGGTGGATTTGCAGGGATAATTTCTGTGGAAAACCTCTGGAACACAAATGGGAGCTGGGGGGGCTCAGACTGGAGAAAAGGAGGGGCTCAGGGGGGATCTTCTCATTCTCCACAACTCCCGGACAGGAGGGTGAAGCCAGGTGGGATAAGGATCTGCTCTCAGGGAACAAGGGACAGGATGAGAGGAAACGGCCTCAAGCTGCACCAGGAGAGGTTGAAGTTGGATATCGGGAAAACTTCTTCATGGAAAAGGTGGTCAGGCACTGGCACAGCTGCCCAGGGCAGGGGTGGAGTCCTCATTCCTGGAAGAATTGAAAATCCACGTGGATGTGGCACTTGGGGACATGGTCAGTGGTGGCCTCGGCAGTGCGGGGGGAATGATTGGACTCAGCGAGCTCCGAGGTCTTTTCCAGCCTTAACGATTCCACGATTTTATCTCATGGACCTCGCATTTTGCCACCTGGAATTTGCACCCAGCTCCACAGAAGATTTGTTCCTCAGGGCTCCAGCCACTGCTGGGAACTGCTCCTCATGGAAGGAAGGAGAAATTCCCTTTCTCCATGCAGCTTCCTGGGAGTCACCAAGCGGAGGGATCAGGAAGGAGGGAATCGAGTGGGGAAACTGAGGCAGCATCCAGGATACTTTGCTGGAAAAATAACAAAGACATCAACGCTGCCCTCGCTTCCCAGGATTTCCCTCTCTTCAATTAACACCTGATCCCTTCTCCAGGCATCCAGGAGAGAGGATAAAAGCGGGATGTAAACAAAAGAGCTGCGCTTTTCCAGCACCAGGCACTGGAAACGGCAGTGTCGGAGTCTCCAAGATAATCGTGTCCCATGTGCAGGGTGGGAAAGGGGCTTGGAGTCGGGTTTCAGTCCAGCCGTGAATTCCCAAACTATTAATACATCCTGGGATGCTGGGATATGGCCGTGGCATGCCAGCTGTGCCTCTGGATTGGGAACAACTGTGTGCTGGAAGCCTGGACCAAGGACTGCGTGGTTCTTTCCATAAAACCGGTCCCAGCCCCAGCGCTGATCCCTGGATCTGGGGATGGCTCTGCCCTCCGATTCCCAGAATTCATCCCGAAAAAGTGGTTAATCTGGATCATTACATGGAATTTCACTTTAATTCTACCGCAAATCCATGCAGGAAAACCTCGAGCTGAGGTTTAAAAGGAGCTTCATCCTCTGTCACATCCCAGGTCTCAGATTCCAGGGATCGTTTAAAATTTGGATCGTTATACGAAATTTGGGATTAATTCTCCCGCAAATCCCGGTAGGAAAACCTCAAACTCGAGTTTTAAATTTTAGCCCCTGTCCCATCCCAAGTCTCAGATTTCAGGGATCATTCTCCCTCCACTTAAAAAGTGGTTACTCTGGATCATTCCATGGAATTTGGGATTAATTCTGATGCAAATCCAGGCAGGAATGAGCACAATGGGGAATACTTTGGCCTTCCCTTAGGATACCTCGGAGGAATTTTTTAACCCAGCCCTCAATGTCCCAGTTTTCCTCATTTAAAAGCAAGAAAACCTGGAAGCAAAGAGACAAACAGACTCTTCCTAGAGCAGGCAGAAAGATCAACAGCAAAAATGAGGATAAAACTCAAAAAAAATTCCCCAAATCACCTTTTTTTTTCCTTCCCAAGCTGCTTTAACACTTCTTTGACTGCCCTAAATCCTAAGGAATCTCCTTCCCATTCTCCATCCTGGCCCTACTTTAAAAAAAGAACCCGGAATAAACCAATTTTTCCAAACATCAAGGAATTCCTTCATTTATCCAAGCGTTTTGCACGTTTAGACTCCCGTTCCACCAAATTAACACCCTCAGGAATCCCAGGAAAAAGCTCCTGAGATTCTTTTACATCCCCGCTTCGACTCTTATCCGAAAGGACGGGAGAGAACGGCCGGAAAAAAACCCGCAAGGGTGGGGAGAGCTCTTTTCCCAAGTCTCCTAACGAATTTCCCGGCTCTCCGGGATGACAGATCACCGAAGCTCCAGATGGATTGCTTGGAAAAGTGAGATGGTCGTGTTTGGGCCCCGACGTCAGCACATCCCATCAATCTCCGGAGCCGAGCGCGGCCGGCAGGAGTTAATTCCCAACCTCCTCCCCCCTCCTTTCCCTTTTCCAGAGTTCATTCCCACTTCATTACTCGATGGAGTGAGCCGGGAGTTGTCTGATTTACCGGGTACTTCCCGAGCCTGGGGAAGGCACTGGGAAAACGGGAGAGGAGTTTTGTATTCCCACGGAAGCGCCTGCACCGCTGATATTCCTTAAAAAGAGGCGCAGCGCAGGAGGGAGGAAGGGATTCGTCCTATGGAATGATGTGGTTTTCCACTTCCTTCTTTCTGAGGTGGTAAAATCCCGGGAGAAATGTGGTCCCCTGGCAGAACACATCCCAAAAGGTCTGTCCTGCACCTCTGGGAATCTCCTGGAGATCCCATTCTCCTACACCAAATGCCTGAATCCAAGGACAGCTCAGTTTTCCTGGCTGGACAACGCATCTCAAAGGCTCTGCCTGCTTTTCCAGGAATCTCCTAGAAATCCAATTTCCCCCCCAAATCAAACACCAGGAGCCTGAATCCACAGGACAGCCCAGTTTTCCTGGCAGGACAACAAATCCCAAAGGGTCTGCCCTGCTCCACCAAGAATCTCCTGGAGATCCTACTCTCCCACACGAAATTCCAGGAGCCTCAAGCCACACGAGCAGCCGATTTTCCCTGTGGAAACTTTGCAGCACATCACCAAACCCCACCTCAAATCACCAACAGAGCAGGTTGAAATCACCAGTTCAGCCTTTTCCCAAAAAAAACCCTCCTCATCCTGATTCCCAGAAAAGAGCTGGAGAGTTCTTCCCACTCTTTTCCATAAATCCGTGCCCACCCCGGACAAACCAAGCCATGCTGAAAATGGATTTTTTGGGCACTCTGTGACATAAAGGTGCCGCTGCTCCCAGCTCCCAGGTAATTTCCTGGTCAGCATCCCTTTATCCCACCATCTGCTGGAATGATTACAAGCCGGAAAAATCCTGACCCAGCAGGAAAAGTGGAGAAGGATGAGGCAGAGGGAAGCAGATGCAGCAGGATCGGGCTGGAGCAGCGTTCCAGCACAGAGCTTGTGCCTCAACATTCCCCTCTTCGGAACAAAATTCTCCTGGGGATGTAAAAGGCAAAAAAAAGGGGGAAAAAAATCCCAGCCAGTGGATATTTCGTGGAAAAATGAGGGTTTGGAAGTTGCTTTTTGATTTTGCAGAAGGAGTTTTATGCTATAAAAAGGGAATGTTCCCGTTTACTCAAATTATAACTGATGGTGGTTCGGGATTTTTTTTTAAATCCTGAATTTTTGTCCGTGAAAAGCCAGGGATGCGCATCCCGTTTTTTATCCTTTACAGGGATCTCCTCACTCTTTAATTTGGTCACTCTGGCACAAAGCTCTTTGCCATAAAACCCAAAACAATCCAGGTCGGTAGGGACCGACTGGAAAAGATGGATTTGATTTCCCGACGGAGCCTTTCCCGCTGCTGTTCTGCTCCGCAGGGTCCGGAGGTGATGCCACCCCATTCCCTCTCCTCGTGGAGCAATTAAAGCAGCAATTCATTACTTCATTAATTAATTCATTGTGGTTAAGGACAAGGTGAAAGTTTTGGGAAAGCAGGGAGATAAAATAATACGATCCAATAAAAAAATTCCCAGTCAACTCACCGGTCTTGGGAATCAATTAACGGGACGGGAATCGGCTCCGTGTGGGAAACATCCCAGAGGCAACACAAAAGCAACAGCAGCTCTGTCCCTAAGGCAGGAATCCCACACGGAGTGGGAAAAGGTAATTACAGGAGCACTGGAAAACAGGATTTATTCCCAAAGGGGTTTTCTATGGAGCATCATTTTCTCGGTGCCTTATTCCCTTCTTGCTCCCGATAGTTCGGGAATACCGGGAATGAAGGAGTTAAAAAAAACCAACAGAGTGTTTAAATTCAATTCTTGCACCTCCCCGGGTTATCCAGGATATCCCAAATTATCCAGGATGCACGGAGACCCCAGCGGGTTTAACTAAAGAGGAGCCGGGCTACGCCTCACTTTATTCGGGATCGAAGAGCACAATCGGGGATCAAACCCAATCACACCCTAAAATTCCCACAAAAAGGAAGGCAGGGCATCAACTGCCGGAGAAATTCCAAGCAGCTCCGGCCAGGATGAGATTCCTGCTGAACACACGGATAATTTTGCTGCTTCTTGTAACTCTCGGTTCATTTTTCCCTATGGAAAAAAAAAACCCCTTTCTCTGGAAAAACGGCGGAGGCATCGTGCCCCCTAGAGGGTACCACGGCGGGTCCCAGTGTCAGATCCCGCTTTTCCATATCCCAACGGGAAAAAAGAGGGAAGGAAAAATCCATTTCTTCCCATAGATTTCCCACCTGTGCCTGAATATGCTTCGTAAAATCCGGAATGTGTGAAGAATTGGGAAAAAGGGTGGGGGGAGAACGAATCTGGGAATTTTAAACTTTGCACTACAGGCTCCAAATTTTATCCCTCCAAATTTTCCATTTCCAATTAGGAAACGCGCAATTCAACCCTAAACTAAGGAACACAGGGGAAAGGTCAATCCCAACCCAAGGAATACAGGGATAAAAGATCCCTTCTTGTTTTGCTGGAGCGAGGCACACATGGAATGAAGCTCTCCAGGGAAGCTGCTGGTGCTGGGCTGAGTCCAGTTATCCCTAAAAACCATCCCAAAATGATCCCTTTGGGATGTGGTTTTGCTCAAAGCCTCGGGGGGGGGGGGTTTATTCACCAGCCCCTCTCCCATTCCCAAATCTCTCCCCACGGGGAAAATGCTGAGTGGAACAACACGGCTACGATGAAACGGGAAAGTGGAAAGGGGAAAAAAACCAGGGAAAAGCCAAAAGGAATAGGTTTGAAGCCGGAGAGTGGGAACAGATGGGAGTCAATGAGGCAGAGAAATACAAGGAAAAGGCTGCTCCTGCCTCAGGGAGCTGCCAAGGTGAAGGATCCATCCCGGGAAAGGGATGGAAATGGAATATCCTGACACGGGATAGAGCCGGAGGAGCATCCACGGATGAGGAGGGGATTTGCTCCTCTTTAAAGGAACTGTCGGGGTGGGGGGGGGAAGTGTTTTCCTGGTGGAATCTAAGGAGCCAAATTCCCTGGTTTTGCACAGGCAGCAACCCTGGTTTATCCCAAATATCCCAAATCTTAAATCCCAAATCCCAAACCAGGCTTTCCATGGGGCACAGGAAATGTCCTGCTCCGCTCTCAGCAACAACTTTGCTACTTCCCAGTGTTTCGGGACACCTTTCCCAACTGGTTATCCCAAGAAAACCACGAAACTGGGGAGATGAGGACACAGCAATCCCAAAGGACTGGGTAAGCCTGGAGCTGACATTCCCACAGGGAACGAGCTGAGCCTTCCCTCCAGGCTTCCTTCTGCTGAGTCCATCAGGCTCATTCCAAGATTCCTGGCTCTTAATTAAGCGTGGCTAATCAGACACCTGGAATTCTCCAGCCCTGTGGCATTCCCGGCAGGAAAAAGGGGAGGGAAAATAAACCCCACCCCACCCCACACTTGTTTCATCACCAGCCTGAGCGCAGGGACAGCTGCGGATCCTGACCAGGAGCTTCCCATTTGTTTGAGAGCTTTGGAAAAGGTCCAAGGAAGAAAAAAAAAGGGAAAAGGGATTTTCAGGTGGGAGCGGTGGTGGAATAACGAGTTTGGAAAGTGGCACCTGGGAAGTTCTTGGGATTACAGGGAGGTGGTACCAGAGCCAGACCGGAATGTCCAGGCTCCAAATTACAGGATTATGGAATGGTTTGGGTGGGAAGGGACCTTGGAGATCGTGGAATTCCAACCCTTCCGCTATCCCAGGGTGCTCCAAGCCCCATCCAACCTGGCCTTGGACACTTCCAGGGATCCAGGGGCAGCCACAGTTCCTCTGAGAATTCCGTTCCAGCCCCTCACCACCCTCACAGCCAAGAATTCCTTCCCAATATCCCATCCATCCCTGCCCTGTGGCAGTGGGAAGCCATTCCCCGTGTCCTGCCCCTCCATTCAAGGTGAATAAAGGAAAAAGGAGCTCTGGGATTGGACCCAACGGCGACACAACTTCCAGGGGTATCCCCCACCACCAGCTCTGCTTTTTGAGGGAGACCTGGAGAGGTTGTGGATTCCTCATCCCTGGAGTTTTCCAGGCCAGGCTGGATGGGACTTGGAGCAAGCTGGGATGGTGGAAGGTGTCCCTGCTCATGGCACGGGGTGGAACTGGATGAGCTTTAAGGTCCTTTCCAAACTATTCCAGGATTTTCGGAAGGCGAGGGCTGACAGCGAGCAGGGATTTTTATCCTGGGAAAAGGAGAAAGGAGCAGAGAGGTAACACCCATCCTCCATCACCTCCTCGACTCCTTCCCAGCCCTCATGGAATGACAGACAAGGGAAGGGGGAAGGGGGGTCAATCCACAAGGAATCAGATGAGCCAAGTGGCAAATCAACAAGAGGACTGGGATGAGATCATCCGCAAAAATTATCCCGGGAGGTGTCAGGAATCGAATCCCACACGAATTCCCCGCTGGCCTCAAGAGCCCCCGATCTCCAGCCCTCTCCCAGCTCTCCGTGCCGGTGGCCCGCGATGCTTTTTTAATTTATGGGAATTGCATCTCGCCCGGAGCTTTCCACGACGAATTCCATCAATTCTACGCATCCGAACCGAATCTTAAAATTGGAAAGGCACCTGTGGAAGGAGCGAGGAGCTTCCCGAGGCTGCGAAGCGGGAGGCCGAGCCAGGGCCCACGTTCCTGTCGTGAGTCGGATGCCAAGCTGGATGTTTCCGTAGGGACTTGACAAATCCAAGCGTTATCCCGAGCCAAGGAGGGTAAAGATAGATCCGGCACACCGGGACAAACCCCGCGGTCGGAGTTCCTCTTGTTCCCACTTTTCCCCTTTTTCCTCGTGCGCCGTCTCCTCGTTCTCCCCCAAAAGCGATCCCCCAGCTTGGGAGGAAAGTTGGGAATGGGATAAGGTTACTCTGTCCCCAGGGAGGGAGAAGTGGCTTGCTCGCAGCTGGCATTCCCTCGTTTTCTCACAGGCAGCTAATTGGGAATTTTCATCACTCCCGGCGGTTATATATGGACACGAGAGGTGGAAAAGGGAAAAGATGACGACTCGGAGCAGGTGCTTTCATTAAGGATTTCAGCGAGAATATTTCCACGGCCTGCCGAAAGCGACTTCCAGGAGTCAAACCCAAGGCACAGCCCTGGAAAAGAGCAGTTCGGGACATTCCTCGTTCCTTTTCCATGGGCTGATTCGGGAGCTGAGGGATGAGACAATCTCCGGAGATGTCACTCAAAGGAATAAGAACCACGAGGGTCACCCCCAAAATCCGTAGGATGCTCTTGGAATGTTCTTTTCTGTTCGTGGCTACAGAAAATTCCCATTAATTTTCCTCCACTGGAAAATAATAATGTATGGAATAGCACAGGGGGGAAATAATCAGCAGGAATTCCAATTCCTTTAAGTCATCCTAGAGGAACGAGAAAGGTCTTTCCTGGACCTGCGCTCTGGCACTTCACACCTGCAAATATTCCTGTCCCATGGAAAAACTGGATGGAAGAATATCCTGGAGCATCACAGCCATGGAGGTGGATCATTCCAGCCCTCCCTGGACCTGCCAGGACCATGAGATGTGGGGTCATAACCTTGCTTCTAATTCCAGCTCCACCCCAATCCCTGGGTGTCCTGGAGCGAGCCCAGAGGAGGCCACGGAGATGCTCCAAGGGATGGAGGCAGCCTGGGAGAGCTGGGAATGTCCAGCCTGGAGAAGGGAAGGATCCAGGGAGACCTCAGAGCCCCTTCCAGGGCCTAAAGGGGCTCCAGGAGAGCTGGAGAGGGACTTGGGACAAGGGATGGAATATCAGGACACAGGGAATGGCTTCCCACTGCCGGAGGGCAGGGATAGGTGGAATATTGGGAAGGAATTCTTCCCTGGGAGGGTGAGGAGGCCCTGGAATGGAATTCCCAGAGAATCTGTGGCTTCCCCATCCCTGGAAGTGTCCAAGGCCAGGCTGGACTGAGCTTGGAGCAACCTGGGATAGTGGAAGGTGTCCCTGCCCATGGCAGGGGTTGGAATTCCATGACCTTCAAAATTCCCAAACCATCCTGTGGATGAGGAAGGGCTTTATTTTCCTGGATTGTCAAACCGACACTTGGAAATAAATCCTAAATTTTAGCAAACCAGGACAATTATTCACAGGAAGTTTGTTCGCAGGACCAAATCCAGACACGGATACTCCCACAAGGGCTGAATATTCCCAATGTCAAAGCTTGGCTGCAACACAATCAGCAGCATTCCCAAGGAATCACAGGAATCACTTCTTCGACCTCTGCCCCTCCACCGCACAAAAATTCCCTGAAATCCCACAAAAACCCAGGAAAGCAGCATTTACTATTTTCCATTACAGGTGTAAAATACCTGGAGCTTTCCCAACAATTCCCAAGAGTTAATGAACAACAGAAGGATTCATTTTTTCCCCGAGAAGTGTCAGGGAGGGAAGGGAGCAGTGACCCGGAATCTTGAGAGCAAATAAAGATAATAAAGTGCATTTTTAGAGGGGTGAATTTCCTGCTCCTGCACTGAAATCCAAGCAGGGAACGCTGCGAGGGACAGCAGAAGGAAAAGCAGCTTTACGGGGAAGGAAAATCAGGAAGAGTTATGGGATTAAAAGGAAATGCTCCATTAATATTTCCCCTTAAATAACAACAGCCATAACTCAGCCTATTCCAAGGGGGTGACAACGTGACACCGGAGCTGGAGATGCTCTTGGGAGCAACAAAACCACTTCCCGGGATAATCTTTAGAGCCGGGATTGAATCCGAGATCAGATCTCCGTATTTTAATGGGATCGCTCCGCCGGCAGCTGCTCGGCATCCCCGCAGTCATTGTCCGGGATCCCATCCCAGGAGGTGCCAAACAAACCCAAAACAAAGAGCTTTAATGAGTTGATTTTTTCCTAACAATGCCATAATTGTTGGGATAAGTTAATTAATGCCGGCTGGAGCCTGGAGCAGAGCCCTGCCTGCGTTAATTACGGGATTTTTAATCCATTCTCTCTCCTTTCACCCGCAGAAGAAGCTCCTGGAGATGGCAAGGAGGGAGAATCGTGGAGATGCTGCTGCTTCCCATATCCTGCTTTCCATGCCGGCTCCAAGTGATCCTCCACGAGCAGGAAGCATCCCCAGGAAAATCCTACAGGTGGATATCGGATTTTTCCCTTCTCCTTGACCTTCACCTTAAGCTTTTTACTTCCCAGGCGCAATTCCCATTCTCTCGGGACTCAACAGCCAAGAATTTGAAGGGATAAATTTCCAAGCCACCACCTCGTATCGTCCCTTTCTCCGGAGCTGCGGAAGAAGCGACCGAAAATCTCCCAGGAAGGGGATGATGAAGGACTGAACACAGATTCTCGTGGAATTCAAATGTGGATTTGCTTCCAGACAGGGAAATTTGGAGAAAATCCCAGGAAAGAGACTGGCTGGAAGGGAGACAGCTGGGAAAAGCAGCATTTTGGCCACATCAATCCACCAGTTCCTTCATTCCCAGTTAAATATGGAAATACCAGCATTGCTCCTTCCAGTCCTTTTTTCCCACCAAGCGCTCCAAGATCCCTCAGTGACATCCCTACTTATTTAATCTTTATCCCAAATTTTCAAAGGGAAAGCTGGGCAGAGAGAGGAGATGCTCATCCACGGATCACACCCACATCCCAAAAGATTTGAAGGATTGCAGGATGTGTCAGCTCAGGAGACGGGCCCCGGAACACGCTGAACCCGCGGAGCGCGTCCGCGTGGTCCCGGATCTCCTCCCTAAATGTTTTTCAACATTTGTGACCCGGTTGTAACCCAAGCCGAGACCACCTCAAGCTCCTTTTCCTTCTCATTTATCCCAATTTCCCCTTTCCCAAGATGGGATCCTTTGGATAGAGGATGAGACACAGGTAACGTCACGCTCCGGGATGGGATTCTCCCATCGCACAGAGCCCGTTAAGGGCGTATTCCGAAGGAATTCTGGACGTCAACGCTGCAATTCAGACAAACAGTGGAAGCCATTCCAAGGTGCTGAATGATTTAAAACAGAATTCCCTGCCCGGTCATTCCCGGGTGCCACCTGTCGGAGTTTGGAGCCTGAGAAAATACCCAGGAATGAGCAGAATCCCAAGGCACAGCTCCGCTCCACCAACTGCCGTAAGGAAGAAGCTGCTAATGGCTCCTCACTTGCTCCAGGGATTATGTCATAGCTCAAATTGTATTCCCAAGGAATGGGGTTACCACATTCCAGAGGAACGTGCTGGATACACACAGCAGCTTCCCCAGGGCTGGAAACAACACGGGCGGCACGAGAGCACAGGGGGGAGAAATATCCCGGTGGAAGTTTGCTCCGAGCTGATTTCCTGAATTTTGAAATTTCTGGGGGAAGGGATGCGCTTCCTTTGGAGAAGGGACACAGTGGCTTTGGAGACTCCGGGACAAAAAAAAAGTTCCACAGGAAAAAAAAAAAAAAATCCCAGAATATGGAATGGTTTTTGAGTTGGAAGGGACCTCCGAGACCATCACATTCCAACCCCCGTGCCATGGGGCAGGGACACCTTTCCACTATCCCAGGTTGCTCCAAGTCCTGTCCAACTTGGCCTGGAAAAGGCCAAAAAGACAAAGGAGAGAGCAGAGATTCCTTCAACACCCTTTCCCAAGAGATTTCCACATTTCCGGGTGCAGATTCGCTGTCACGGATGCGGCTCTGGGGTCACTCTTGGTCCTCTGGTACCACCCAGCTGTTTCGAGGGCCACCCCACATTCCAAACACATCCCAATCCCTACAAACACACCTTCTCCTCATGCTGGCATAGAGACATCCCACCAATCCTCAGCTCCTCCTTCCCAGACTAAAACCTTTCCCTAAATTCCACGATTTTAGCACCGTATTTTAGACCGATCAACCCGAACACGGAAACTTCCCAAGATCCCAAATCATTACCGGTCCACACGAAACATTTCCGTGAAATCCAAAAGAAAACAAGATTTAGGACAAGATTGAGGCCGATCCATAAACCCGGTTTATTTGGAGAGTCAGCACTTCCTAAATCCACCCGATTGCACCGTGGGGACTCGGAGCTGCCAGGGAATGTCACCTGTCAAGGCCACTTAAGAGGGAGAGCGGCTCATCCCTGATGTTCCCATCCCGTAAACATTTCAAACAAAAACCAATTAACACCACTCCAGGCTGGAAAAGCGCTGCTCCCTCGGAAATAAAACTTTCCAAACTCGGAGAAAACTGGAGGGGAGGAAAAACAAGCCGGGCTTTGATGCTTTTCCTTTCCACTCGGATCCCTCCGTCGCTCCTGAGGGAGAAGAGTGACAACTCCAGGTTTCCTGTCATTCCTTCAAATCCTGCTCGCAAAACATCCTCGGCATCTTTCTCACCGATCCAGCTCTCCCCAGGCTCTTCCCAGCACTGATCCCGAGTCCCTGCTTGGCATGGAATTGATAAGGTCGGAAAAGCTCTCAAAGGTCAGTGAGTCCAAGAGAAGGAGCTGGGAAGGGTCTGGAGAACCAGGAGAGGCTGAGGGAGCTGGGAAAGGGGCTCAGCCTGGAGAAAAGGAGGCTCTGGAAGGACCTTCTCCCTCTGCAATTCCCTGCCAGGAGGGTGGAGCCAGGTGGGAGTCGGGCTCTGCTCCCAGGGAACAAGGGACAGGATGAGAAGAAATGGCCTCAAATTCCACCAGGGGAGGTTCAGCTTGGATACCAGGGGAAAATGTCTCCATGGAACGAGTTGACAAGCCCTGGAATGGGATGGGATTCCCAGGGCGGTGGTGGAATCCCTGGAAGGGTTCAAAAAAGGTGTGGATGTGGAACTTGGGAACATGGGCTGGTGCTGGGTTAATGGTTGGACTCGATGATCTTAGAGGCCTTTTCCAACCTCAATGATTCCATGATTTCCTTGGCCCTCATCCACTTCCCTCTGCCACCTCCAAACCCCTTTGGTTTTCTCCCCGTTTTTTTTTGCTTCATCTCCCCAACACCGCTCTGATCCTACAGGAATGGGGACCTTTAGGATCAACAGCCACACCCAGGAAGGAGCGAGAGCACAGGGAACAGAATCCTGGAATGCTTTGGAAAGGACCTTAAACCTCATCCCATCCCACCCCACTGCCATGGGCAGGGACACCTTCCACCATCCCAGGTTGCTCCAAACTCCATCCAACCTGTCCTGTAAAACTCCCAGAAATGGGACAGCCACAGCTTCTCTGGGCACCCTGTGCCAGGGCCTCCCCACTCTCACAGGGAAGAATTCCTTCCCAAAAGCTGAGATTTTTGCCCCGATCCTGCAGCGTTGGGATCTGCTTGAGGTTTTTGTCCCAGATCCCCATGGATCTTTTTTCCCAGATCTGCTCTTCCCAACTCCCAGGCAGGAAAACCCAGGAACAGCAGCAAAATCCCAAAGTTATGGAGGTCCAGCAACAGTAAAGTCTGTTTGGTTACAACCAATTCCGAATGGATTTGAAGGACATTCCTTGGGTATTCCAGGGATTGCTGCTATTCCAATTTAAGAGTATTTCCAAATGGCAAACACCTTTATAGGCCATCAAAAATTCCAGAACTGGGGAAAAAAAATCCCTCCTATCTCCCAGTGTTGGCTGAATCCCCATTTGATCCCAGTCGATTGGAACATAAAGGTTTTGTATTGGTGGTTTTGCAGGAATTCGTTTTGTTTTCCTTGATTTGTTGTTTTTTTTTTCTTCCTAAATAAAAATAAAGCAAATCATCCCAAACTTTATCCATCCGCACGCGCTGGAAGGAAAAAAATCCCATCCAGCCTTTTTTCACTCAGCTGCCACATCCAATTATTCTCTCCAGGCCATGTGCCAGNGCCTTTTCCAACCTCAATGATTCCATGATTTCCTTGGCCCTCATCCACTTCCCTCTGCCACCTCCAAACCCCTTTGGTTTTCTCCCCGTTTTTTTTTGCTTCATCTCCCCAACACCGCTCTGATCCTACAGGAATGGGGACCTTTAGGATCAACAGCCACACCCAGGAAGGAGCGAGAGCACAGGGAACAGAATCCTGGAATGCTTTGGAAAGGACCTTAAACCTCATCCCATCCCACCCCACTGCCATGGGCAGGGACACCTTCCACCATCCCAGGTTGCTCCAAACTCCATCCAACCTGTCCTGTAAAACTCCCAGAAATGGGACAGCCACAGCTTCTCTGGGCACCCTGTGCCAGGGCCTCCCCACTCTCACAGGGAAGAATTCCTTCCCAAAAGCTGAGATTTTTGCCCCGATCCTGCAGCGTTGGGATCTGCTTGAGGTTTTTGTCCCAGATCCCCATGGATCTTTTTTCCCAGATCTGCTCTTCCCAACTCCCAGGCAGGAAAACCCAGGAACAGCAGCAAAATCCCAAAGTTATGGAGGTCCAGCAACAGTAAAGTCTGTTTGGTTACAACCAATTCCGAATGGATTTGAAGGACATTCCTTGGGTATTCCAGGGATTGCTGCTATTCCAATTTAAGAGTATTTCCAAATGGCAAACACCTTTATAGGCCATCAAAAATTCCAGAACTGGGGAAAAAAAATCCCTCCTATCTCCCAGTGTTGGCTGAATCCCCATTTGATCCCAGTCGATTGGAACATAAAGGTTTTGTATTGGTGGTTTTGCAGGAATTCGTTTTGTTTTCCTTGATTTGTTGTTTTTTTTTTCTTCCTAAATAAAAATAAAGCAAATCATCCCAAACTTTATCCATCCGCACGCGCTGGAAGGAAAAAAATCCCATCCAGCCTTTTTTCACTCAGCTGCCACATCCAATTATTCTCTCCAGGCCATGTGTCAGGCACCATCTCCTAAATCTATGGAATATTTAAACAGCGGCAGAGTCAGACTTCCAGCCCTCATCCCACCAGTGACCTCAATGAAGCAGGAGCTGAATGAAGTTGGCAGAGCTGGAAGAAACAAAAATTCCCTGAAAAATTCCTGACTTTCTTTCATTTTACTCAATCCACGGGATATCCAAGAGCATCTGGAGCTGCAAATCCTGACTCGAGCCCAAATTCCAGCTTGGGTGGGCTCAGAGCAACCTGGGATAG
>VZTA01018982.1:0-17153 GCA_013398855.1 Mohoua ochrocephala
TATATATATATATATAAAATCAACATATTATAGAGATGTGTGTTCATTCATAGATATGTATGCTTGAGCAGATAGATGTTGTGATTTCTTTTTCTGGATTTTTTTTGAGAAGAGTCTCTCAGCACAGAACACCGTGTGCTTTCTGGTTAGCAGAAAAACGCCCACCATTTTCTTTAAATAGGCGCACAAAACAAGCGTTTTGCTTAATTGTGTGCTGAAAGTTTTAGTTCTGATACCTACCTAGTTGTGAGTCGTGTTTAATGTAAAAATTGTTATAATAAGAAAGGGGCAGAGAAGCGGGATGTGTTAGTAGACTGTTTATCATGCTGTTTTGAGGTTCTTTCTACATCAGCTGCAGAATTCCCAGAACTGTTTCTTGCTGGGTAAATTGTAGCCCTGTGTACTCTCCTCTGGCTAACAAACTGTGTGACGTGGCTTTGATATCTAACTGCCACATGGGTTACTTAAACAGAGAACTGTGGTATGTGAGGTTTTTTTCAGGTTTTATTTACTAATTGACTTCCTCTGTTTGCTGCATTTGTGCTCTTAATGAATGTTTTTTGAGCTTATTGCCTTTGTATAAGTAGAAATCACGTGTTTCAGGCAAGATGGACTTGGTGACATCAGTTTGAGGGGGAACGAAGGGGTGCATCCCAGTTCATGAAGGGCACAGAAACCTCACCAGTTCCCTGCTGAAGTTCTGTTCTTCATGGACAGAAGAAGAGAAAGGAATAAATCCATGGTCCTCTTTGCTCTGATATACATATGGACATGTCAAAAGAAGGATGTAGATGGGATGCAGTCAGGGTATTGTCCCTTACACCCTGCCTATTTAAAAAGAGAAACCCTGGCACAGAGCTTCAGTGCCTCACTTGGAGCATGGGAACCCAGTACTACAGCCTGCCTGCAGTTCTCTGCAGGTACACATAGTTTAACTTGGTTGTGCTCTGGGCCATCGGGATGCGGACCAGCATCGCTGTTCAATGCACCATTAAGATTGGAAAATACCTGCAAGGTCATGGAGTCCAAGCTCTGACCAAACACCACCTTGTCAACTAAACCCTGGCACCACGTGCCACATCCAGTTGTTTACTGAACTCCAGTTGTTTACTTTACTCCACCACTTCCCTGGGCACCCTGCTCCAGTGCTCGACAACCCTTTCAGTGAAGTAATTCTCCCTGATGTCCCACTGACTTCCACAGAACTTCCTTCTGGCTGTGAAGGATGCGATTGATTTTATGTGAATGTTTACTCTGTTTAGATTCAGAACTTATTGCTGCTGGCAGTAACACACTTGTTGTACCAAGTCACTGGCATTTGAAGTGTTCTGAAAAGTTTATAAGATAAAAGTGCACTGAAGTAGACAAGATCATCTTCTGCTATGGTTGTGCTGCACAACAAGTCTTACTGAAGACAAGCCTACAAATAGATCAGTAAAAAAAGCTGTATTTATTTAGCCTAAGGTTAGTAGTAAATAGCTTTCAAGTATTATTGCAATTATCATTTGGTAAACAATAAAGCAATATTTTTAAGATAAAAAGGAGGTCCAAGAAAGGTGAACTGTTGAACTAACTTTGACAACCACAGCCAGTGGGAGAAATTCATCCTCACCTAGACTTCTGTTCTCTTGGCAAACCTGGACCTGCCAAAGATCCATCACCACTGGTCAAAAACACAACAGCAAATCCAAGGGCACTTCGGCCTTTTGTAGCCACAGAGATCAGAGCAATGCAAACAAGTGCTTTCTGGAGCCAAGAAAGAAAAGCTGCTGGGCTACAAACTGGGCTACAGGCAGGGCAATGGGCTGATGCAGGAAAGCTTCATCAGCCCTAAGAGAAAAAACACGATTTTAGCCCTGTGGTACAGCTCGTTATCCGTGAGAAATGTAGTACCTGGAAAAAGTCCCAGTGATGAATAAAATCTTTGTAGTGTGAAGCTGTCTCTTCCCAGAATGAACCCAGGGCAGCTCCCTTGACATACTTTCCCCAGGATTCTTGGCCTCAAGGTAGCACCACGCCATGCCCTGACACATTTCTTTCTCCAGCTCCACTGCAGTGGAGAAACAGAAGGTCCAAATGTTCTCCTGGCTTCCTTCATTTCCTTCAAGTGCTCCCGTCTGTGGTAGTGTCAAAGATGGCTCTGGCCAGTCTGCTGTAACACCATTTAACAGGGACAAAATACTCCCTGAAAAATCAATGTTTTCTGTGGCAAGCATACCTAATACTGCATGCAGGGAAAAGGAGAACACATTGCAATACCTGATGTTCATTTGCAGTGTAGAAAATAGGTAAGTAATTACATTGCAATCCAGTTCATGGCAAACAAGCACCAGAGGGGATAATTTGTAGTAAAAATCACAAGCCTTTCTCTGTCCTCAGTGCAGGACAGGTTGAATCTCTTCCTGCCATTTGCTTTATGCAGAAAGGAATTGCTTGCAGTGCAGAATGTGTGCACACCAGTGTCCTGCAAACTGCTGCATCCTCTGGGCAAGAGCTCAGAGCCTGCTCTCAAGACAGCAACTAGAGCCCGTAAGCTTTTTTACATCCAGATTAATTTAAATGTGTCACTGAGGTTTTTTTCTAGACCAACTACCTATTATTCCTTCTTTAAATAATCACCGAATGGGTAATGTTGGAATTACAAGTATAAATCCTTCCTCCTTGTCTAAAGACTTTAATCTTGTTTCTCAGAACCAACTTTGAGTGGCATTAAATTTAGCAAAAAGCGTAGCACAGCACAGTGGCAACTATGGAAGAATGTTAGCCAATATAAAAAATTTGTTCTCCATAGACAGCATCAGTGATTGGCAGTTTTTCAAAGCTCTGCAAAAGGACTTAACTCTAAGATTTGTCTGGGGGTTAACTGTTATGTGCCCTCCAAATCCTTCACAACTTTTATAAAGGCTGCTTTGCAAAATCATCTCCAACTGTTCCTAAACATGCAATGTTGATTTTAGAAAACAAAGGTCACTCGGTTTCCACTCGCTCTTGTGGGTCTGAGTTTTATAACACTGAGAATGTAAAGGTTGGCACTTGCATTCTGCACATAACTTGTGCATGCACAGAATATAATTTGTTCATTCAAATACAAAGTGAACTCCTTTCAGACTATCTAAGTGCCTAACTCAGACAACTGCATGTTCAAATCAGCTCTAAAATCAAATATGTATGTTTCTCATACACCTTTTATACACTTGCTTATGGTCCTTCATTTCTGTTGTTTTCAGCCCAAACTGAGAGCTCTGCAGCCAAAATATTTCTAATCTCTCTTTCAAAAGCCTTCCACACCCAGCTGACTTTGAGCTGGCACCTTTCTTTGCAAACCAAGTGAGAAATCAAGATCTGCGCAGGTCAGCTTCACGTCAAAGGAGTTCTGCATTAGGGGTGAAGTGTCACAGAGAAGTAAAAGGAATCTCTGAGCAGATTTAGTGAAATGAAGATTATTCTTTGATCTGGCAGTTATCTTTCTTGGTTTCTCCTATCTTTCCCAGAAATATTTGTAGGGTTTTTTTCACAGAGCTGAGATTGTACACATCAGGCGAACTAATTAGCATTGAGGTCAGAGAGAAGTAAAAGTGGTGAAGGGAGGAAAACAGCTACCTCTCAAAGCCCTTTAGAAATAGTGTTTAGGTTTCAAATATTTCTGAGGTTTTGGTGCATTTAGAATTTTTAATCTGTGACTTAAATAGGATACTACCCACTTAAGTTATGTATAGCTGTGTAAATACTTGCTAGGGCAGGGTCAGTGTGGGGTGACTAGTGTTCTGCTTTAGCAGTGTTTTCTGGTTCAACTTGCTCAGGCCGATAAGACCAACAGTTTCATTATGCCATAACATATAAACCTACACTTAATTGTGTGTATTGATATATGCATGTAGGATTCCTTCCAACTTTGGAGCTGAACTGCCAGAGATTTTGAAGCTACCGAGGGAGTTCACATAACTTTCATAAAAAAAGTTGTTTGTTAGAATAAATTCGTTCATTGATGTCAGCTGATCATGTTACGAGAATGTACAGCTTCAAAGCAAAACTGTTGCAAATGTTTACAGTGGTTTTAAAGTGAATTATGGCAGCTGAAATGACACTAAAAATTTATCAAAGCAAAATATTTCTTGTTATTTGTATTTAGAACAGCAACATATCATGATTTCGAAAGGGACAGAAACATTTCTGTGAACTGCTTTGTTTACAGCTAGCAGAAAGGTTGCTAAATTGTCCATTTACATTTATACCAGAGCATAAAAGAGAGCGCTCCTCCCTGGGAAAGGAAGAAAGCTTCCTCCTGTTTGAAGTCACCTACAAATAAGAGATCACTATGTCCAGACTTACTGCAGCCTTGCAGCTGCTTCCACACCATGTACCCTGGAGCTTGAATGCCTCAGTCCCTTAATCTTTCCTTACAGGTGACACTAATCACTGTTCTAGAAGATCAGCCGTCATGTCTGACTGGAGCAGTCAGTCATCACATCTTGTGCTGTAGTCAGTAATTGTTTTATATGTCTCAGTCAGAAGTCTGAAAGTAATCAAAAAGCAAAAGCCTTTCCTCACATACCTCTAAGGTGGTAAAAAAAGGGATATAGGTTTCCATTGGTTTTTGTGAAATGACCTAGATATGCATGGAAAATGCCCTTCTGTGTTGTTGAGGCAGTGCAGGGTTAATGATTGGATTTGCTGATCTTACAGGTCTTTTCCAGCCTTAACGTTTCTATGATCCTATGAGTCTATATGTCGCAGAGGAATATATTTCTATTTCCTATTTACTTTCTACAGATTTCTGTTCTTATCTTCCACATAGTTTCCCACACTAGTTATTAGGAGGCCTGAGGAAAGGAAAAGCTTGTTTCCTAAACATGCAGCAAAATAGCCTAACACTTATCCTTGATACCATGATAACAGTGCAGCTGTTAGACCCTGTGCATCCCAGGAGCAGGATAAAAGTTCTAGAGATGCAGTGATCTACCGTGTGTGTGTTAACTGTTGTGAATTAATGGCACGGTTAATTTAATGAGAGTTAATGAATTTTTTTTTCAGTCTTTTTAGTCCTTAAGATTTGTTTGGACTATTTTAATGCCTCTATGTCAGTCTCACTACAACCTGTCGAACTGTAACATTGCAATACTTTTTTTCACGTTGGGTTGCGGCAAGAGATCTGCCTCAAATTATTGCAGAACTATGTGGGAAGCAGGCCCCTGGAAACTGGCTTTCTTTAGGTTCACACTAGGATAATGTAGTATTTTGGTTCGTGTTTCTTTCTGTTAACTGAGGGGGATTTTGTATAAATGGAAATGTTAGGAAATAACCCACATTGATTGTATGGATTGTTTCTGTGTGTCTCTTCATCACTGTGCTTTGCCTCTTGTGATGAGTGTTGTGTATTACTTACTTAGAAAATAGAAGACTTTTTTCATCATCTATTTCAGTCAAAATGTATTTTCAGCCAAAACTTCTTAAAAGTTGAATTCACATTAAGAGTCACAGGGTTGGTCTGCCACTCTGGTTTGTGTGTGTCTGCTTAAGCAGCCTTCTGAAAGAACAAAGAAAAGGTCAGCAAAACCGGGCTTGCTGTGAGTAGCCTGATGCTGCTGTGTTTCCTCTTGTCTGTGGATGACCCGAGAACCTTTCATAGCCATTTAAACCTGCTTCAGGGCCTGCAAGAGCCCTTTCTGAGGCTAACAATTACATTAAGGAAAGTGCTTTCTAGTATGTCACTTGAACGCCGATCTGATCCAAAAAAGCTCTGCTTAACCTTTTCACCTTGACTGAAGGATGCTTATACCTGAGGATTTCTGCAGTTCAACCCCAGCCAGGGATTACTCTTCCTTTTTTGTGTGTGCCTTTCTCTGGAAGGGGTGCGGCGGCAGACTGCCCACTGCGTGTGGAAGGGAAGCGGCGCGATCAGGAACTCCTTCTGTGACCCAGCAACGCAGCCGAACGGGCGGCAGAAGAAGTGCTACGAGCAGGACTGCCCGCCCAGGTAATGGGTTCTGGGGGGGCTCTGGGGGTGTTCAGTAGCAGCCTTACCCAAAGGAAGGTGTCTCTGGTGCCACACTGGTGTGGCATCCACAGCCTACCGTGGTGAGGGCTGCCACACGCTACAGAGCAAGGTGCCAGAAACCCCATGTAACCAAATTAGAAGCGAGCCACCCTGAGAGGTTTCTAAGGCAAGTTAGTGAGCAGTCTGTGCTGGAAACGGCAGAGATTGTTCTCTCATGGATGTAGATACAGTTTTTCTTCAGTTCGGGTTCAGGTGTGCCTGAAGACCATATAAGTTCTTATTTAAGTATTGTATTCTTGGCTTAGCTCAAGTGATAATGCATTATTGTGTGCTCCAAAAACAAACTAGCTGAGCCTTTTAATGTTGTTTCTCAGTATTTTTTGATACACCTTTGTCCTTTTTATGAGAGATGATGAGTGGAAATGCCTACTTCTAAAACGAATTTTTATACTTTCTTTATAACACAGTATTTGGCATTTTTTTATTATGTTCCTTCTTGTTTTTAACTTTGAGCGAAGTGCAGCTTTCTTCATTCTGTGATCACACGGGAATAATTTTTTCCTTTCTCATAAGATTCTCTTAATTTATATGCATCTCTGGTTTTTCTGTGCTACCATTTTAGCGAGTGGGGTAAGGAAGAGTAATCACAGCAAACATTCCAAGTTCCCGCAGAACTGCAGGCTTTTACAACAGGCCCAGATTTGCTGGGAGAGATCAATATTCGTTTTCCTTCCATGCTTTAGGTAGTGGAACATCTTGGGTTTGTCTTCTATTTTCTTTGAAAGTTGTTTATCATGCTGTTCACAAAGGTTCACCAGTCTTTCCCTAGTAATTCTAGTTCAATCAGGATCAAATCGAAGCAATGAGTCCTTGGAGTTCATTGTGTTGCATTTGCCAGCAGTGACTTGCATGAAACTTTGATGTATGGTTGTTGGTTTTATTAGTTGTTTCCAAGTATCTTCACAACAGTGGATGAGGGCTCCTCTGGGAGTCACACCTTTGTGCTTGCAGCGTAGACTACCAGCATTTCATAATTCTGTGTAGATTGCCAGAAAATCAATTGACAGCAGACCCAGCTTTTTAATTACTTGACTTGTTAAGAGCTGAGGCTACTCGTACACGTTGAGGTGTTTCTTATGGCACATATAAACTGTACTATCAATTCAAAAATTCCAAATTAACTCAATTTATGCCATTTGTTCTAAGGGATAGCATTATTCAGACCTGCTCTTGAAAGCGAGGGAGGGGAATTTTTCCCTTGTTGAGCAGATTGCAGAATGCCGTACATGAACCAAACTCTTCTGCAGACCAGGCAGAAAAGCTGTCTTGTGCTGACAGCCTGAGTGATGCTTCTTGAGCTCCTTCTGCGCTGCAGGGGCAATCACAAGTCATCCTTCTGAGGACACCAAAATCGTGGCAAAGTGCAGTGCAGAAAAACCATATGTATTTGGGGAATGCTACCCCAGCTGAACGATTGCAAAAGGCCGCAAACCGTGGCAGGCCGTGCGGCCTGCCACCGCTAATTAATTACCTCGATACGCACCCGTACCGCTTAGTGTCGGAAAACTTAGATGTGATTGTTATAGTGTAGGGGGGGACGGTTAGGAAGTCGAGCAGAAAGTACTGCGGATTTAATAAAGAACATGAACATCCTGACTCCGGGGGGCTAAAAGCCCTGGAACAGCAAACAAGCCTTTGTAAAAGAGGAAGTTAGGAAATATAACTTTTGTTTTAGGGAGATCAAGCAAATCTGCAGGTGTACAATGTTGGGGGTCTTGCCAAGGAAACAGAAATCATTAGCTTGATGTAGAAAGGTATATAAGCTATACTGGAAAATCAATAAATCGGCTTTTGCTTGCACCAAGCGGAGTCCCGTCTCTTCCATCGCCGACTGTTACCCGACATGTATTGAATTCTAGAGTCATGTTGTGTATTTATTTTTCTCTTAGTAACATGAAAGTGACTGTAGTAGCTTGACCAAGGGGCTCAGTCCCTCTTCTGCCTCTCAGCAGGGTCTACATGCCTAAGGAGGAATAAGGGCAAGGCAAACATAAATCAGATTTCCTTCTAATGCTCTTCCAGCTTCCAACTGGTTTTAATTCAAGGCATTTCCAGAGGTTTTTATGGCTTGTCTAATTAGTAACCTCCAATGAACCTCACTCACCCAGCCTCCCTCTGCAACCTTGTAAAACTTCCATTATATACAACTTCCTCTGCAAGAAGTTCCACAGCTAGAGTGCCTGTGTGAAGCACCACCACATTTTAACTGTTTTGAGCCTGGCTCTCACTAACTTCTGTTGGTGGCCCTGAGTTCTTGTGTTGGTAGAGATGGCAGCAAAGAATGAATCATTACTCACTGTTTCCAAGCCCTTCCTTTTGTAGATCTACTTTCTATTCCAGGCTGTAGTCCCAGCAGGGGATTTAGTTGGTGTTCACTTTCCAGGGCATGTGTGGCACCTCTAATCCGGACAGATGGTTGCTAATCTTCATTTGAAACCCGAGACACCTCAGTGCAGTTTGCTGGCTCTAAAGAAAGTCTGAAAACTGGAGGCAGATGTGTCTGTCCCATCTGGCATTTTGTGGGATAACTGAGAGTCCACGTGAAGCTGCTGAGGACAGAGTGTTCCGTAGAGAGGTGGCTAAAATCCGTGCTGGAGGTGAGGACAGTGCTGTTAAACACAACACTGCAGGGGACCTTTGTTTAGTGCTGCAGCCACAGATCTGAAATCATTGGATGACCTTGCACTTCTCAACAGTGAGCCAGCTGCTTTAGAAGTAACATTCTATCCAAAAAAAAAAGATGGTTGTTCCCTACTAAATCCCAGTGATGAAAAATATTCTGCCATTAAATATGCTACTACACCACTAAATAAGAAATAGATAATTTATCAAACAGAAGCTACAGACAAAAAATAAAATGTTTGTGGCTCTCACAAACCGGGCCTTATCTCATTAATCCATTTCAGGAAGTCAGTTGTAAACCATTTAAATTACAGTCTAAGCCTTAACATTCTTGTTTGTTAGCTGATTTGCTCTGTATTTATTTTATGCTTATTATTACACTTACTATTACACTTTCTCCTAAAGCAATTCAGAGGAAAATAGAATATTAATATGGTAAAATATTAAAAATATCACAATATATGTCTGCCATGTTTTGATTCAGAACAAAATAAAGGTGACTGGATAGCTGGAAGTTAAAATGTCCTGCAACCACTCATGCACAACTTGAGTGATATTGCTTAGCTGCAGTGCATTGAGACTGTAGCATAAATGCATGCTTTTTTCCACGTTATTCTATGAAGTATGGTTTCCAGTTGAATGCTTCTTTGGTAGGCAGATATTTAGTCCCGTAGGTGTTAATGTTAAAATCAATAGATACTACTTGAAAAAGAGTGAGATTTTAACTACTCACATCATTGAGAATAAAGTTTTTCGTTCCCCTGAAAGAAAATTGTCTGGAGCCTTTTTAACTCAACTACCCACGTGAACAGTAACCATAAGTAGATTATTTTACAACTACTTGGAATCTCCTGCTTTTTTTCTGCTGTTATTGTGTTGTCCTGCTTCCAGACTTCCAACAGCATAATAAGAATAGGAAATCTGGTTTCTATTATAATGCACAGAGTGAGAATACCCTGTTGGTATTTGCTGTGCCTGATTCTATACAAATACACAATGAAAGCCACCAGTCTCTCTGTAGGTGTGACATGGCATGGTGGAAGGGAGGGGACATTCAGCCCCATAGGCATGACTAGCAAATTTTGGTTCCAAAATCCCATGCTGCTGCTTTTTCAACAGGATTCACACATCATTCACTGCACATCATCTCTGTATAGATGATGTCAGGGACACAGCTGTTGGGCTCTGCCTAATTTGTTACAAGCTTTAGAAATGCAGTGTGGGAGGAGAAAGATAAGTGTCATTTAAGGCAGCCGAATGCCACCTGGAAGAATGAGATTTTCTTCCTATCACTGTCCCAGGCTTCTTGCAGAAGAGCTGAGCACTCACACCTTAAGCTGAAAACTACCTGAGGTTATGTTTTCACCAGACAGGCTGCTCTCTGTTTTGACAGTCTGAGGAAAATTAGTGCTCATGCAAATTAGTTACCCAAATCATGCATTTTGCTTCTTTATTTGTTTGTTTGTTTGCTACCACAATCTTTCCATGGCATGCCTGCCTGTGGAGATAAGACAGTCATTTCACTTTGCAGGGATCAGGTGATGCAGTAATACTTAAGAACCACTCAGTAAATGCCAGAGGTAGAATCAGAAACCAGAGGTAGAAACAAGTATTAGATGGTGACTCCCATCAGGCTTTGGTTTCCACCAGCTTGTCCCAGTCTCTCACCGCAGTCTTTAGCTTGGCTGGGAGGTCCAACAGCTTGGTCATTTCAGCTTAGAAGTTGCATATTTAGAGCTCAGATTGCTGTGTCAGTTCTGGATGTGTGCTCAGCAGTCAACTGGAGTTTTGGTTATGCCTCTGCAGCGTGAGGAGACGGCAAAAGCTCCAAGATAAGCAGAGTTTGGCAAAGCAGTCACTCAGGTGCTGCTCTCTTCTCTGTGGTCCAGAACCTACTCTGGGGCATCCTGTACCTCAACAGACAAGTGCATGTTGGCTGTTTTGCCATCCTTGCTTTGCCTTTCTTCTCCTTTGGCTGAGGTGCCACAGTTCAGGTCCCCAGCGGAAACCACGGTGAGACAAGAGCACAGGTAATTCCGTGTCAGGCTTCTGACTCTTGGATGTTTAGGGCATACGCATGTACCCTAGGATGAAGATAGGAAAACACAACATCAAAAATTCCAGTTAGTAATAAGAATAAACTTCCAGTTAGAGTGAGTTTTTTTGAAGTTACCTGCACTGAGGTAGCTCAGTGAGGAAGAGGTCTACAGAAAAAATTACCTGGCTGACTGTAGTTTTATTTTGATCATAAAGATGGAATAGGATAAATTCTTAATTCTATATTTTTCTGACTGTGGAGCACCTGACTTTTTTGACTACTTCAACAGCTTTTAAAAAGTGTTTGGTGTGCAGTAGTTAATCACACACTGTCACTGCTGCTCACGGAAGGTTCTGTAGTAAGCTCTGATAATTTATTTCTTGCAGTTTGGTATTTAAACCCGCCAATTGTTAAACCCTCAGTCAGAGCCATTTGAAAATGCTGAAGGGGAAGAGGTGTCAACTTAGCGTATCTGTACCTTGAAATATGTAATCTGGTCCCATTAAAATTAATAGAGCAATTCCCATATTTGTGTTCCATTTGTGCCGAAATGTCAGCAATTTACAAGATTATAGAAGAGATAAAATTGTAAAGATGCAAGAGATGATAACAATCCTGAAATGGCTTGATTCAGATGGTGATAATTTATTCTTTTTTTTTTATTGCTGTGTTCTGCTGATGTGTACTTACTTTTTCTTTTTACTTGTTAGTTTTCCTTTGTTCTTTGCAGTAGTCTGGAAGAATAAGAGAATCTGAAGGAAGGCAGGAGAAGGAGAAAAATATTTTGGATGCTTTTTTTTGTTTAATTTAGTTCAGAGACCTTGCCACTGGGTTGTGATGGCATGGACTGCATTCTAGAGCAAAGCAGTCAGTGCCACAAAGCGCTTCTGGGGTAACTTAACAAGAAATGCTGTTTGTATAGATAACTAAACAAAAGAAGATGGGTATGGGTACCACAGAGAAGACCAGATGGTTGCACAAATAAACTGTATCATAGCTTGATTGCTCCGAGTTTTGGTTGTTTGGTGGGTTATTTTTTAATTATTAGGAATAGGTACCAGTGCCTTCCCTATCAGTGGCAGCTCATTTGCAATGGAAGTAAAAATGAATTAAGGAACATGGAAACTACAGTGAGAAGGGGAGATTGTCAGCAAATACAAAGAAAGGAGTAAAAACTGTTGTAAATCTGGATGTTGAACTTTTTGCTTTATTTATCAGATCAGGATTATGTTGTCTCTAAGTTCAAGGACTTTAAAAGGAAAAAAACCCAATAGAATGGTGTTGATTGTAAGCCAAAAGCAATTTGCTTTGCCTTTTTTTCTAGAAAGGTGTTTTCTAAATATATTCCTGCTCTGTTTTCATTTTAAGGCTTTGTTGCGACCTCCTTGAAAACTCAGGAACAAGCAATATTGTCTAAGAGCTTTTGGGGCTTAGAGTTCAGAACTGGGCCAGGTTTTTTATGCAGCAGCTTAAAGTTGTGTTCTTTCTTAGGGCACTCTTAACTGAAGGAAAAAGGCTTTTCTTGGTTTGATTTTTTCCCCCTTTTTTTCAACTATAAAGATGAGTCTTTAGGTAGGTGTCACAGTTGATGTCAATGCTTCTCAAACTGTAGGAAACCAGAAATGTTTGCTCCCCTTCCTTATCATGGAAGGCAGATATGCAGGTGCACAATCTGGTCAGGGTCATCATGAGAAAAAACAGTTGGATGATGCTGGGGAAAGGCTAAGGTGAACCAAATGTAAAGGGAACAGCTCTTGTTGGTAAGGTGTTTTGCATTGGAAAATACTGCTTTAGAGGAAACAGTTATCCTTAATTTGGTGGAACATTGCATACCACACCGTGGAAGATTGACTTTAACCATGGCAGAGACATATTAGGGGCTCATTTCTACTTGGTGAAGGAATGAAGTACAGAAGAGTCCAGCCTAGCGCAGACCTGGTCACCATGCCCAGGGGGACAGCACTGCAGCACACTGATCCCGCACAGCACAGCTCTGAGTAACCTGGATTTGGGGCTGTGTGCCTCACTGCATCCCCTAATGGGACCTGGCCTCGTGGAGGTAACCCTCATGGAGAGCCAGTTGGAGCACTGGTGCAGCACTGGCTGCATAGACACGGGCAAAGGGGCCTTTCCCACCTCTGTGCTGTCATTACAGACTCCCCACTGATTCTCATCTGTTAACTCTGCTGTACTGAGGTAGCCGTAAACAGAAAAACAATAGGATAGAGTAAATAGATTGCTTGCTTAAGTAGATTTGCTAGCGATTCTCAGATTTGGATTTGAAGGACTACCTACTCAGTGGATTCTTACACTCCATTGAAACCTAAAGCTCAGTGTCTACTTCTGTCTGGAAATCCTGCCTACTTCTGTCTTCTCTCTTTCACTGACTGGCTGGTACTAGAGCTCAGGGTGGATGGGAGAGCTTGACTGATCTGAACTTAGTGTGAAGAGCATATATTTGGGCCCAGATTTTAAATTACAGGCTCTTTTTCTTGCCGTCTCTGACCTTTTCCTTAACGTGCTTGTGGTGGGTTGTTTTCTGATGTTTCTCACCCTGCTGGTTTTCAGGTGGTGGGCAGGGGAATGGCAGAAATGTTCAACCACATGTGGCCCAACAGGCCAGAAGAAGAGAGCTGTGCTTTGCATCCAGACAGTGGGATCTGATGAGCAGGCACTGGATGTCACGGAGTGCCAGCACCTGCTTAAACCAAAGACCCATCTGTCATGCAACAGAGATATCTTGTGCCCATCTGACTGGACAGTGAGCAACTGGACTGAGGTAAATTCATATTAGCTGAAACACTGAACTTTTTCTGAAAATAAACTATTACAGTCAGCAGGGAGGACCAACAACGTGCTGTTTTGCCTTTTAAAAATTTTTTTTTAATACTTTTTTTTGTTTGTTTAAGGTGTTCACAAATCCTTTGTGCAGAAGAAAAAAAACCAGCCCTGCTTCCTAAAGACTTTAGCAAGTGTTGCATGTCAACTTTCTGAGCTTTTGGGACTGTAGAACAGTGTGCTTAGTGCTAAAGCATCTGTGGGAGAGCCATGGCTGCTGTGGGCCAGGTGGGGGAGGTTCTGTGTCACATCTGTAGTGCACCAAAGAAGCATTTTTACATTCTTTACATTCATACCTCTTGCATTCAAGACTGCCTTTTTTCCCATAGCTTTGGGAACATTTGGGAATTGTTCAAATCTGCACCAGGAGAGGTTCAGGCTGGACATTGGGAAGCATTTCTCTGCTGAGAGGGTGGTCAAACATTGGAACAGGCTTCCTAGAGAGGTGTTCGATGTCCCCAGGCTGTCAGTGTGTAAGAGGGCACTTGGACAGTGCCCTTAGCAGCATGCTTTGGCTTTTTGTCAGCCGTGAAGTGCTCAGGCAATTGGAGTAGATGATCGTTGAGGGTCCCTTCCAGCTGAAAATACTATATTCCTTTCATTTTGAAAACTCCACTCTCATCTTTCTCCTAAGTCTTTTTTTTTTTTTACTGGACTCACTGCCATGAGAACAGAGTCACATAGTGAACTAATAAAATGTTGTGACAGTATTGGATTGCCTTATGCTGCTCACACACCATCATCACGGAATGGTGATTGTTTTGTTAATTGAGTAACCCCCGTGTTTTAAATGCCTGTGAAAGAATAGATTGAGCTTACATGACTAGCAGTACATTATATAGGAATGGCACACTGCCAGTGCTCACGTGCCATTGGATTGTATTTGCAACTTACTGACAAAAGTACATTTTTACACCTGCAGAAACTGGAGAGAGAGAGCATAGGATGGGCTCTTTCACCTGCACAAATGACAGGATGGTCAGGAGCTGATGAACTTACCTATAGTGAGGCTACTCTGCTTGCTTCCCTGCTGCTGTTGCTGCAGAGCTGATGTTATTTTACAGCTGTGAACAAGAGTGCCCCAGCAACACAAGGTCACTGGTGTTTCTACTGCCCCGTGACCCCCCCGTGACCCAGACTAGCTCTAAAATGAGTTAGATATGCATGGGGCATTAAAGTCCTGGCAAGAGGAGTGTCCATCACTTCATGTTGAGCACCTGGTTAGGCTCCCTTGCATCCTAGGAAGAATTCCTCCAGTAGATTGTTTGTAACATCCCCATTCCTGTCACCACTCATCCAGCCTTAGTATCTCAAACCACAGAGTGTGATTTTACAAAGTCCTTAGTGGAGTGACAGGTGCTGAAGGCATGGCTGTGCCTGTGGGCCTGAGGATGAAAAACATCACAGAAAAGCTGGGTCTCCTTCCAGCACCCTTTGTACACAGCAGTGCTCTCATTTAAACAGAAGCCAGGTTGGCTAATTACTTCTGGTAGTCTCTAATTGAGGAGAGACATGCTAGTAGCTCTGGCAGCAGTTCGTGGTTAGTAGTACTAAGACTGAGTGAAAAATCAGCTTCATAAAGTCAGCAAGGGTCTGTGAGCTGCATGGGTCATCACAGCAGCTTTGTGGCACTGTAAGCAGGACTGAGCCGTCAGGTGTGGGTTTGATTCCAGGTTTTTCGTCTGTTTTTCATAAATATGGTGTAAAAGGTATTAGCTAGATGACGTTGTGAGTCAATGAAGAAATAAAATTCTATCATACTGCTTTGATATTTTGTCTTTATCATGTAGTCTTTTTTCACTACTGTTTCCCCGAGGTGACATTTACTGTTAGAAAAATTTGGAAAGAACTCCCTGATAGCAGAACATCACTAGAATGAAGGGCTTGTTCTTCAGGAAAAGCTTTGTAATTGATTATTTGTCACGATGCTTCTTTATTCTAAACAAATGCCATCTGATACTTCTGTGCAGCGGAATGAAGAGGGGAGATACATTAACTCTGTTTCATTTGCAGTGCACAGTCACCTGTGGAGGTGGAATAAGGACTCGTAATGTCACTTGTGCCAAAAATAATGATGAGCCGTGTGATAGTTCCAAGAGACCAAACTCTAAGGCCCTGTGTGGTCTTCAGCAATGCCCTTCTGCTGGAAGATTTCTCATGCCCCCGCGGGCACCCAGAAGAGGCAAGATCATAATCAGAAAAACAACTGCTGATCCCGAACGGAGTTTTCCTCGCAGAATACCCAGACCAAACCCCAGGTTCCATACAACAACAAAAATACCCAAGCATGAAAATGTAACTTCTTGTTCGCCTACGTCCTCTGGTTTGGGTAATGTCTCAGGAAAAGAGGGAGCAGCCAACAGGACATTACAAAATAATTTTGCTGTATCAGGTGATGTTTACAATTACTCAGTTGTTTCTACTGAAAATAGCTCATATCTAAATACTACTTCATGGCCTTTTCATAGCAGCTTAAATACTGAAGTGATAAGGCATGCTGAAAACACCTCTAAAAGTGAGCCAGTTTCTACTGCAGAGAATGAGATGCGAGGAAGTGAGGACACTTCTGTTTCCTCTTTTACCAGTAGTCCAAGAATAACTTCCAGCTATGACTACTTAACCGAAGAGTCTGACAACACTGATGGGCCACTTGGAGTCAGCAAGAAACCAGCTGATCTCTTTTACAGCACAGAACTCGGTCCTGAAATTGGAACCAGAAGCACAACCTTGGACGCTGCCACTCCTGTCATTCAAAGTGAGAGCGTGACTTCTCAGGCCCCACCAGCATCTCATCGCCAAGACCCTTCTGTGCTCGATCCTGTTAGCAGAGTAGCACAAGGGCTGGCACTTCCAACAGCAGCAAGCTATGTCAATCTGCAGGTTGATGTGCCTGCTCTAGAGGTAACTACCCCACAAGCACCGGTTACAGAAATGCCCTCAGAGCTTGGTCAGGCACCCAGAGACCAGACTGACAGCAGAGAAGAAATAAAGCTGCCTGACACCATAACTACCAGCACACAATCCTCAGCTCTCAAGCCTGCTCTGAAGAACCAAAGTGCAGCATCTGAGGGTGTTTTAGTGAATGTCACAGAAAACAGCCGCGTAATAACATCCAACAGTTTGCCCAGTGACGCCTACTGGATAGTAGGCAACTGGAGTGAGGTAAGTTATTTTTTGCTCTTAAGAAGTGGAGTGTGAACAGCTGTCTGAAACACTGCTGAGGAAATGAAGCTTCTTAGTTTGTCACAATTATCTGAAATCAGTATCATACATATGAAATACTTATCACATAAAAAGTGGTAACTTGGGATATCTAAGATTAGGATGCTTTCAGAGAACGAATATAGTCATCATGGGGCCTGGCCATATTTTACAAACTTTTTTTTAATACCCTTCCCACTGTAAAGTTTTATTTTTATGTAAACAGAGTTCTTGTTATGCTAATGGATTTTATATTCTTGAAATCATGATGCCTAAAGTGAGAGATGTTGGTATCTGAACTAATCACCTCATTTTTTGATGGCCTTTTTTACCAAGCTGAATAGGGTCAGATCTAAAAACATCCTAGCCCTGATCTACCTCTATGTCTCAATATTGATG
>VZTA01018982.1:17183-69175 GCA_013398855.1 Mohoua ochrocephala
TACCTGTTTGCTCTTGGGTCTGCTGGCAATGATTCAAAAATCACAGAAATGCAGAAATGCAGGGCCAAAAAGGACAGCGTGAGATGACGAAGTGTATCCCTGTCAGTGGAGGCACATCTAGACCCCGAGATCGTGTTGGATGCAGACAGTGGGTAAGACTCCTGCTCTGTCACCGCTGCATCAGCACTTGTTCAGGACGTACACTCCTGCTGGCAGTTTGAAATTTCATGTTGTGCCTTCCTGTGGCCAGGTGAGAATGGCCTTAGCTTCCCATGATCTAGTGGCACGTGAAGCATTCCCTCCTGCACATAGCCCTGTAAGAGAAGACCTGTGTTTAGGTCTGCCTGGGTGGAAGAGTCTACAGAAGAACATCAAGGGAAAGGCTGTGGCCCCAAGCCCACCACAGCCTGAGCAAAGGCCTGTCATGCAGGGATGCTACAGTCTGTCCTATTCATTCATTATCCACCTTGAAATATTTTCCTTATAAACAGCCAACATCTCCCATACTGAAAATGAAGATTCTTTTTTTTATATGCAGACTGTGGAGGACAATTATCTTCTTAACAACTCTCTCGGGGTCTGACTTCTAAATTCTTTTCAGATTTTTCTTTTGTTCTCTAAATGCCTGGGGACTCTGTTGTTCTTGTCTGGTCTTGCTTCAGTATCATCATATATTTCTTCATCAGTGATGTTCATTGTGGCCCCAGTGGACACATGGCCTATAAAATGGAGTAATTACTATCATTTTATTTATTACCCTCTTTGTGAATGCAGAAATGAGATTTGTCTTGTTTTGTAACCATCTTGCTTTGATTTATTCAATTTGTGGTCCACTGTAAACCCTGGGTCCCTACTACAGTATTTCTAGATCAGCAGAAGTTCTCAGTTACATTTGGGAGATATGTACATGTGTGTGTGTGTGTGTGTGTGTATGTATATATGTATATATTTATATTTAAACATACACACGTGTATGTGTGCATAAAAAGTTTTCCCTAAATGTAGTATTTTGCATCTATTTTTGTATTTCAGGCTACTGCTTTCTTACAGTTTTTATTGTGGTGAGATGTCATTGAATTCAGATTTCAGCATTCCTGCCAGCTCTCCTTACTTGTCATCATCTTCAAATGTCTTAAGTGAATGCTGTCTTTCCTCATTCAGTTACTTAATAAAAATGCTGAAGAGAGCCTGGCTGTGGACAGAGCCCTGCAGAACCATGTTTGAAATGTGTGTTCATTTTGACACTGAACCACTGAGAACCACCATTACAAGAACACCAATCTTGTAATTATTTCACCTAGACTGTATTTACACCATTTGCTAAAATAATGCTTTGTGCAGTCGTGTAAAAATGCATCACACCAGCCAGCTCCTTATTTTCATTAAGCCATGTCCTCCTGTCAGAGAAGGATATTAGACTCAATTGAATTATTTCTTCTAGATAGGTCCATGTGGGCTTTTCTGTTGCTTTATCATCTTTGTTAGTATTTGCCATTTTTATCTTGATTGTTTAATAACTTGGGTTTTGTCTTCCTGTGAAGTCAGCTTGGGTGAAGCATTCCATTAGACCACGGATAGGACTTTTTTTATTTTCCTAGAGATCAATTGAAAGATGGTCTTATTTGATCCTCTGGGACTTTTCCAATCTCTTATAAAAATTAATTCTCAACAGTTCAAAGATTATTGAAAAACACTGGAATGAATGTAGAGATAAGGTTAATACCTTTGGTTTCACAGAGCTGGTGAAGTCAATTTGAGGATATATACTGCATCTAACTTTGCTGTTCTTTAATGATTTAGTAATCTTTTGCTATTCTCATTCAAGCTGTTGTTTCTTGTTAAAATAAACTTTATGGGAAGTGTGGCACATTTAACTTCATTTTTCCAATTTGAAGAAGTGATGAAAAAGAGAATTTGTGGAGCCTCCATCCTTGGAGATCTTCCGAAGCCATCCGGACATGGTTCTGGGCAACTGCCTCTAGGTGGCCCTGCCTCAGGAGAGGTCCTTTCCAATTTCAGCCATTCTGTGGTTCTATTAGTAAGGTCAGCTATTCTCTCTCATTAAATAAAAGCTACCTATTTCACACACACCCCTTGAGTCTAATGTTCACAGAACCTTTTCTTTTTGTTCATTACTTTTAATTAGTTTTTAATGTGCAGTTTTCTGACTTTAGTTTTGCTCTTTCTGTTCACTCATCCTCAGTAAAACTTGGAGCCTGTTTTAGATGACATCTCTCCAAGGCACTGGTATTTGAAGAGCAATGCACCTACCTGGGTACCACCACCTGGTCTTGCTCTTTCTCTTTTAGTAGCTGCCAATATTCTGACATTGCTTTTCTCAGTAGGAGATGTCCGTACTAGTAAATAAATAGTGCCAAGAACAGTGATAGTCACTGGGATAGAAAGGTGTGACCTGTCCCATAATAGGGCTGGCACTTGCCCCCTCAAGGGAGAGCACTAATTTCAATAGGGCAAAACAGTGCCCAATTCCAGCAGTGCCTGTCTGTAAGTTTTACTTCCTTTCCCACTAGTTTCTTAGGCCATTCTGGGCTGTCACTTTTCCCTTTCTAAGAGCTTTCTAGATACCAGAGATACTCCATTACCACCAGACCAGCTCATTCTAATTCCACCTCTGCTATTAGTCATGTAGAGTCACCTGCACTTTCTCCCTCTGTGATCAACATCTGCTGTGCCAAGAGGAAATCTTGGTTCCCAAATGACAAAAGGGAAAAGCAGTATGTTCTCAGAAACTTGCTTAGCATCAAACAAGAGTCAAGAAAGCTCAGGCTTTTTCCTGAAACTGTTTGCAGTATCATGCCTTTCTCTCTTGACCCTGTGCTTGCACACAACAGGGTTTGAAAGAATCCTGCTGTTCCACCTTCCTCAGACAAGAACATAAAGCTTTCTCGGTGTGATCTGCCCAGCATCATCCATGGAGCTGTCTTTGGTCTTCTCACATGTGCTCGGAATGGGGCTTTGGTCAAAGACTAAGCAATCTTTCAGTAAAGTCTTGGTGTTGTTGGACTGGTACAGCAAAGCTGGGGAAGGCATCGAGCCATCAGAAAGAAGGACAAGGGCAGTCCATCCTCTCAGAAAAACTGTCTTGGAAACATGTGTCACTAGGCAAAACTGAACGGTGGTATGCAGTTTCCTTTAACAGGGCCTTTGTGGCCTCTTGGGCACATGTCCCAGGAATCCCCATGTCTTCAGTGTTGATTTTTTTTCCTGCCTTAGCTTCAGCTTAAGTTTCCGTATTTTTCCAAGGGCACTTACTCAGCTTTCCGTATTTAACTTTCCCACTTCCACACAGGGAGTTCAAACCCCACAATAGCATTTGCTCTCTTCATCGTTATTCTGACTTAATCCAAGATTATTCATTCCCATGCCAGCTACAGGCTGCTTAGTGCGTGTTGGGTTTGGCTCTGTGGGTGTAGTTCACTGTCTAGGGCGGAAGAAGATAAATGGGCATCTCCAACCACTTTCCACCCCTTCCAGCTTCAGGATACGAGGACAGTGGTTGGGTTTTTTGTGAGGAGTGTGCATTCTTGGGATATGGAATAAACAATATTCTCTTTCCTCAGACACTAAAATCCTCCCGAGTGTTGAAAACACTCAGCCACTTTGTGAATTAATAATTTAGAGAAACATTTTCCTGTACAGTTTTCCCAAGATCCTCACGCATTTATTTAAGATTTTAAGCATCATGCACTCAATTAGCTGACTATCTCATCAGCAGTATTAGGGGTAGAGAGGGAACAATGCTGAAAATTGGATGCAATTACATTTTATATGGGATCCCCAAAGATAACTGAAGAAAACAGTGGAACAGCTGGTACAGATTTAGAATGTCTCAGTAAGCAGGAGTTTGCCAAAGAAAAGAAGTGCATAGCATAAATCAGGACTGGTATTGTCTTAAGAAACCAAAAGAAAGCCCTCCTTCAGAATACTAAGTAAAATTTAGGTGAATCTGAAGTCTTGAGTCTCTCGTATAACATACATCATCTCAAAGTGGCTCTAGATACTTATACATAGGTTCCAGGATTGTTCCCAGGATGATGTTCTAATTTTGAGTTTGCCCCTGGGCTTTCCTCTTGCCCTGTGCAGTGCTCTACGACCTGTGGAATGGGGGCTTTCTGGAGACACGTGGAGTGCAGCAGCAGGAACACATCTCACTGTCAGGACATGAAAAAGCCTGATCCTGCAAAGAGATGTTATCTCCGCCCATGTGCTAGCTGGAAAACAGGAAATTGGAGCAAGGTAACTTCATTCAGAGCTGTGTGTGAACAGTAAGCTTGCAAATTTCAGTGAGTATGAAATTCTAAATACTTCATTTTTAAAACAATTATTTACTCAGTGAATGCATACATGATTCCCAGTTGACCATTCAGCACTAATTTGCCAATTTCCTGACCAAGTTATATCTGGAAACACATCTGCTGTGAATTTTGTTCTTCCTGTGGTGGGTTGTGCTCATTAACTCTTGCCAAAACAAGAGCCAAAGCAGGACTCACTGCTCATGTTCTATGGAGAGGGCAAAGCTGTACACAGTTGCTTGTGGCATCTCTTTAATCTCTGCCTAATTTTAAGAAGCAGTGGGAATTTGGAAGAGGGAGTTGTCATGTTCCTGTTCGCCCTTGTCACCATGTACTATCTCTTATACAATAAGGTCTGTTCCCCATCCATGTAACCTCTAAGTTTTACATTAAAAAAAACCAAAAAAATTCCCCAAAAACTAAAAGAAGATTGTACTGGGGAGAATGCCTGCTATGTACAGGGTTCTGTTTGGTCCTAGTTTTGTACCCATGCCCTGGTCAAGGGACAGAAGAGTGTCCAGGCTGCTAAGTGGAACCCAAAGAATTGTGCTCGAGTCTCATTTTGGTATTTTAAGCTGTGTGAAGAACACCTGGAAGGGCTTTGGTGACTCCTTGAAGCTTATTACATTTTGTCTTCATGCAGCCTGAAAATTGAGTTTCAAACCACAGGTTATTTTTCAAGACTAAAAAGAGATAAAATACAAAATTCTGTTTTAAATATTGTTGATTTAATAAGGAAAAAGATAGGTGTCTCAAACTTTTTCAGTACAGATCATTTCTGTGGACGGTGTTGTTGCCATTGGGCTAGAGGGCAGATTGATACAAATAAAAGGTTATAGTTACAAAACCTGTGTTATTATTGAGCTCTTTGACATAAAATTGATTTGTACAGGAATTACATGCCTGTTTAGAAAGTTCAGGAAAGGCCAAGGCTTTATATAACTACATTTAAGCCTTCGAAATTAATTTTAAAAGATACATAGACATCCTGCCCCCGCAGCTGAAGTAGGGCAATTTCACCTTCACTTTTTCTTCATAAATGTCATTGCTCTTGCAACAAGTGAATGATGGTCATGTCACAAAAAATAGCTAGCAATCAGGTTTAGTGATAAATTATTACGGGAAGCAAATTTTAAAACGTGTCAGTCCAGTTATGAAACAAGTTTGAGGCAAGAGGCTTCTCCTGTCAGATTTGTGTTACCCTGTTTATTTTTCCATCAAGTGAACTATACAAATTTAATTACATTTCATATAAAAATGACTAAACTTTGCTTGCTTTACAAGTGGCAATTGGTTTTTTTTTTTACTCCTTTCAAACATTTTTAAGACACCTTATCACAGGAAGATGGCTGGGTTCCCTGCTAGTGTAGTAGAGCTTTTTCTGCTCCTTTACTCTCATTTAATTTTTCCCCTCTCCTAACAGAAAGGTGCTTCAGACTAAATCTTAGCATCTGAGGTTAATGCCAGATATAATTTGCATATATTTTGAGGCTGTTGTACTCAGTTTCTTACACAGTCACTTCTGTCCACTGTTTCTATGCAGAGAGACAGAAAGCTGTCCTATGGACAAGAGTAAGGATTCCTTTTCCATCCATTCCTCATCTCCTAGGGGAAGTATTATATTCGGGTTCCTTGCTCAACTAAAGGATGCTTGTTTATGCAAAGGAGAACAGAATCAGTTGCTATTGCATCATAGTGGTAAAGGTGAAAGCTGATCTGAGATCATTCACTGGTGCAGTTGGAACTGGCTTTAATTCTGCATGAAGACAAAATGTGTATTTTTCCTTATCCCTGGGGTAGCAAATTCAGTTCTTCCTCAAGAGCAGGAAAGGTCCTGAACTTTGGTGCCTGGGGACAGGACCTGGTGATGCTACATGAGGCCTTTGAAGAAGCTCTGGCTAGAGAAGGGAGACTGGAAGGGCTCACTTAGCTCCTCAGCAGAGCCCTAAGCTGAGCAGTGATTTCACAGGCTGGGAGTGAGGCTCAGGGTGCCTCTCTCTTCCCTCCCATTCTCTCAAACTCAGGCTGCTCTTGGGGTGTGGATCCTCCTGGTGCCATGGAGGTGCAAGGAAGGTGAGGGTGGGAACTGCTACTCACTCCCTTCCTCCCTCTGAAGCAACTAAGGAACTGACAATATCCCTGCATACAGAACCCGTTTTTTGTATTTATTGCATTGTGACTCTTTCACTATGACATTTTTGGAAATAGCTGGCAAGATTTCCCAATTAAATATATATCCATATTATTAATGGCCATAGCAGTGTAGGAGGGGAAGTACTGACATGGCATGTTCTGGGCTGCTGTGAGGAAAGCCACAGTGTTTAAGCCTCCCAACAGATGAGTGTTGCAGTGAACTGGAAATTCCCTCTGTTCAGGATGCTCAAAGCTCAGACTGTCCTCCTCCTCTGTGAGTGGGGAAGGTACAGCCCCTCAGTGGAGCACCACGTGGAGATGTGCCCCTCTCTGTTTTGTGTACAGTGCTCTGTGAACTGCAGCGGAGGCTTCAAGACCCGAGACGTTCACTGCGTTGATGTTCGGGAAAAACGGCTTCTCAGGCCTTTCCACTGCCAGCTACTCGGCTATAAACCACAGTTCAACACCAGCTGTAACGCAGAGCCTTGCTTGCAGTGGCGCGTGGAGCCCTGGAGTGAGGTACTGTTCTTTAAAAGAAGCTTTGGGAATCAGCAATTTCCTTTCAGGTAGCAGTGACTGTTAGATGCCGTGCTGTCAGGTAAACTTCTGCTCCAAGGAACGCGCAGCTGCTGAGTGCCACTCTGCAGTCCTTGTGTATGGCTGCAGCAGAAATGAGCGCACGTGTTCGTAAGGCTTCACAGAATCATTCTTAGGATTGCATGTGATTTACAGCTGGAGCTGTAAATTACCATATCTTGAAAGACAGAAGCAGATGGCCTGGAAGAAAATTTTCTTTAGCTATCCTATTGGATCAGTAAATGCTGTTCATTTAGATGAATCCTTTTTGCTGCCGTTTAAATGTTGCTTTCTCATTATGGTGAATTTAGAATTTTCCTTTACAGTTTTGGACTGAAGTTTTATGGGGCCAGAGGCTTAGACCAGACATAAGATAAATCTGACTTTTGGGTCTCTTTGTAATATAAATCTGTGCCAAACTCAGAGGCGGCCAGGCACATATTTATGTCAGCTAAAGCATGTGGTCTGATTATATTTTAAAATTTAACCCCACTGAAAGCAGCTCTGGAGAAAGAGCTTGATGATGTTTGCCTTGTGAACTTGATGCATCAGGATTTTAAGGGAGGTGATCACATTTTCTTTGCAGGGCACTAACAAATCACACCTGGAGGAGACCAGGGTGTGCTGTCAGAGCAATCAGCAGGGGCTGGAAAAATAAAAATAGCCGAATGATTGCACTTGTTTGCCACTTAAAATACTTTATAAAAACACTAATCCAACCCTGACAGTTGTCCTCATGCTAAGGATGCTGGATAGAAATGGATTGAGAAGGTTCATTTATCAGATGTCAGATATATCGCTCTGCCCATAGCGGTGCAATTCCTTGTAGGACAGGAACAACGCATTATTCAAAGTATGTTTGGTACCTTGTTTCATGCCAGAGTGTATTTCAAGCAGACTCTACTACAGATTTAGAGAAAAAATAGTAAAATATAAGTGCATAAGTAATTCTAGAATGTGGGCAGAAGAATCTTTTAAAAATAACCTTGGTCACTATCTTTGTATGAAACTTTTACTGCCAAATAGTCCAATTTTTGTATGGATTGAATTTTAATGTCCCCAACCACCTCATAAAAATGAGATGCTGCTTCTTATGAACTTGTTCTGTCTTCAGTTAATGTTACAGATTAATTCTGCAGACACGTGGCTTCAATCTTGTTCTTGTTAGAGAAGCTACTGGTGTTGGTGATGCTGATGAGTAGTTCTGTGTTGCCTGTTCTGTGTAGCCACTTCTATGCTGTCCTTTAGTCCTTGCAGTAGGATGTACCAGGAGCAGCTTTTCCCCAGGTAACAGCTTCTTCCCTGTCTGCTTCCAAGCACATGGAATATGTGTCTCAGTGCAGACCTTTTCTTCATGTCGTCTTCAGGACTTGATGTGCAGGCTAGCTCGTACATCTTTCTAAACCCATGGGCCAGTGGCCCAGGGTTCTTGTTACCTGTGGCTCCACACTACTACATGAACATTTCCGGCTGTCTTTGTGGTCTTTTTCTGGTTTCTCATCCTTTCCCACCTCTGACTCTGCCCCTCTTTTGTCAGTGTTCAAGGACGTGCGGTGGTGGCCAGCAGAAGCGGCACATCTCCTGCCCCCGGGAAGGGCACTGTGACTGGACCAAAAGACCTGATGCGGATGTGTCGTGTAACAGGCAGCCTTGCACACGGTGGATTCACCAGGCCTGGAGCCTGGTAGGATTCAGTTTATTTCTGTCTTGTTTTTTGTCATGAGTTGGCCATATTTGGTCGTATTATGCACATGTATCTGATCTTCAGTACCTGTGGCGAGTACAGGTTCTTGTGCACAGCTGAAGCTACAAGAGAAGAACTTTTGAAAACAGTACTGAACATTTAATAGCCAGCCCATGTCCGTTCCTTCAGGTGACAGATATTGTAGCTTCTGCTTCTTGTTGCTGCATTATGTGTTGCTGGAGGGCTGAGATTTTTATCGTGTCTAAAAAAAAAGGAGTTTTACCATTAACATTCTTCCATTGCTCGTTTGACATTTTCCACTGTTTGAGGCCATCGGAGGGGATCAGTTGATCCTCAAAACAACTTTGGGGAATATTGCACTTGCCCACACAAAGAGAAATTCTGAATTTTGACCAATAGCCTCCTACTTATTACCTGGAAATCTTATGGACAAATATGAGGCGTATCTTTGGGGAAACCTTCCAGTGTCTGCTATACAGATTTATCTATAAAGAAACTGGTATATCTAATAAGCCTTTCGGTCCAGTTTCCTTAATAAACATTGCATACATTACAAATACTCCTCCTAGCAGAATGGAATATTGAAGGAATGCTAAAAGCAGGAGCCAAAAATAAGGAAATAGCGGAGTCTCATTTAACACAGAAAATGTAATGAGTTGGTTTTGACACAAAGCCATTAGATGGGACATGACTATAATGTAATGTAGAGTTAGTGGAACACTTAAATGTGGAAGTGAAGTGCATAAAATAAGCAATTGAATACCAAACGTTATAGCAACTATTTTACTGATTTATTAATCCCATATTGGTGCATCCGTTAAAAATTTTACTTTATAAAAATATTTTAAACATAAATATAAAGCTGTTGCAAGAATATCTAAGATCTTTCAGTGTACCTCACACCAGTACTATTGTGTTTCATGCACAGAGATGCGCATTAGAGAGGGGACAATTTGCAGAAAAATGACAGAGGTTCCACTCCTGCCTTCATCTCTTGTGCTTCATTAGCTGACATTCTCTATCTGCTGAATTATTTATCTCATTTATCTGCTGGCACTATTTATCTGTAGAGAAAAATAATTTAAAACTAATTGGAATTTTCAGACTCTCTGGGAAGTCAGAAGAATTAGGTACATTTACAGAATGGTACAGGAAGATATTTTAGAAGTGTTTGGCTTTTATGGCCTTCTGTGTGCAGCCAGAACAAGCAGCTGGCAGTTCTTTTGTGGTCATAAAGAAAGGGTAAGCACTGTTTAAATGCCAGGAAAGAAGCAAAACCTTTTTGGGCTTCTATTAAAACCTTCGCTTGGTCATTTATAGACCTAACATTGCAATCGTTTATTCATGTTTAACTTAGATAGTCAGAAAACACAGGAAGCAAAAAATGTCCTGATTTGTACTAATTTGGTTTACTATTGTCTTATATTGTAGGACTGAAATTGCAAATCTTCCTATTCCTCCTCTGTAGAAAACAGTCCTCTCCCTCTATTTACACATTCCAAGATGCTGTATTTATGCTGTTTACCCTCTACTGCATCCTGCCAAATCTGGCCACGATGCACCATGGAGGTGTCTGGATGGAGCAGACAGTACCCAAAGTACTGTAGTGCCATTGCTTCTGGATCACATGGCAGTTTCAGCTTCCTGTCACACCCCAGCTCAAATATTGGCATATTACAAAATTTCCATGTAAAAAAAAAGTTTTAAATACGTTAAAATTACTTTCTTTCAGTGCACTGTTTCTTGTGGAGGGGGCGTTCAGCAAAGAACTGTGAAATGCATGAATACAGAAACTAATGAAACTGAAGACGACAGCATGTGTGGGGATAAAGCCAAGCCCACAAAATACCAGAAGTGCAATCTGCAAGAGTGCAGGAAAAATACAGGTACCGTAACACACCTGCATGAAACAGTTTTCAAAAGGCTCTCCCTTTGTGCTGAGATTCTGCAAAAACTGGGGACTGACTCAATCTATCAACTTGTTTTGAGTCCTGTGGGCTCAGTAATTACAGGTCAGCCTGGCCTGCTACTGCTCAGCTGCTCTGTTGGCACACCCACGCTGTTGTGTTTTCCAGCTCCTCTGGCCTCGTGTTGCTGTCGTGGGGAGTGCAGTCTCTGAGCATGCATCCGTAATTTATGATGCCACAACTAAATTAGTAGGGCTACTTGTATTGGCCTGTTTTAGGTCACTCAGGCTGCATTGAGGACTGTGAAGGACGCACAGTGAATCCAAACAGATGCCATTTCTTATGATAGATCTCTCTATGGAAACTGCAAATTCTGGACTGGGAGTGCAAGCAAGCAAATTCTTACAGACAGACACTAAAAAAATCAGTGTCCCATAGGGTGAAACTGTCCAAAATCAAGAAGTGGAGAAAAATACTCTTGTGAGTCAGGGTGTCCTCTACCTCTGTCCTTCAAAGGCCCAGGGGCCCAGTTGTGTAGATGGTTAATAGCCCAGAAAAAGAGGCGTCAGGGGAGGAGGGAAGCTTACAGAAGGATGCAGATCTTATCTGTAATCTGTGTACTGCTGTATCCAGCAGGTACCCTCAGGTAAGAACAGCAACAGCTCAGAGCCCCTCTAGAAAAGCCTTCAAAAGCTTTTTAGAGGGTGATCTTGCCTGTTAATGAGTCAGTGCTAAGGGTCTAATTTGACAGTGAGACAATGGTTTGAATCCTGGGGGCAGTGCATATCTGACATGCTCCTGAGAGTGATGCATCAGTCCTGCTGCTGTTCAAAGAGTTTTAGCACACGTTTTGCCCTAGGGGTGAATTGGTCTGCTTATTTCCTGTCTCCCTCACGTTCAGAAAGACAGACACAGATAAATAGTGCCCGCACATATTAGTAACAGTTACTTCTGTGAATAAAAGCTCAAGTGGCCCTTAGAACATAAGAAATGCCCTTCTGGGTAAGCACTGGTCCATGCAGCCCAACATCATGTCTCCAACAATGGCATTTACAAGTTGCTACCTAGCAGGAATATAGGGGAGGCCATTTCCTCTTGTCCTCTCACTGTAAGTGTGGCAAAGAAGGCCGACCCCCACCTCAATACCACCTCCTTTCAAGTTAGTTGTACAGGCCTTTAGTTCCCTGGATCATCCTTCTGACCCTCCTGTAGACGGGCATTGCATTTGCTAATTTCCAGTCTGCCGGAACTTCTCCAGTTAACCAGGACTGCTGGTAGATGGTTGAGAGTGGTTTGGCAAATTCTCTCACCAATTTCCTCGTTGCTCTGGGGTGGGTCCCATCTGGGCCCATAGACTTGTGAGTGTCTAATTGGCAAAGCAGGTCACTGACCATCTCTGCCTGGATTATGGGGCCTTGGCTCTGCTTCCCATCCCCAGCTTCCAGCTCTGGGGATTGGATAACCTGGGGACAGCCGTTCTAGAGGTTCACAGCCTGGTGTGAAAAGAACTGCTTTTATTGCCTTCATACAAGTTTTAATTGAGTTTCCCTAGTTGCAGTGTTGAGGGATTTGCTGGACAATAGCCTTGCATTTGGCTAATAGACCATATTCCTGCTCTTGCACACCTTGTCTTCTCACAGCTGAGGACCTCCAGTTTCTAATATCTGGCTAAATCTGGCCCATCCCAGTTCATTACAGCTACTGCAGACCTATCAGCACCATAGTACGGACAGGAGCAGTCCCTGTCATACTCTGATGCTGTCATACGCAGGAATTAAAGCGTAGCCAAGCTGAACATGCAGTTGCACGTGCATTTTCTGCACTCTCCTGCCTGCCTTGCGTGGCTCTGCAGCACCCTGCCAGCCCATGGTGCTTGTCTTAAGTGCAGTTACAAGAACGCAAAAGTACCAGACTCACAAATCGTTGTTGCCAGGCTTTCTCTGGCAGTCCTTACCAGCAGAAAAGTCAGAGTGTTAAACAGATCAGCTGTGTCTGTCGCAAAAGTAAAGTCTCGCTGAACAGTAAGGAGTGCTGTATTTTCCAAACCATGTGTCATGTGTTCACTAAAAGATCCTAGAATTTCAGAGGGAGATCAACCTGACCCATAATACAAGAGAAGCGAAAGCCACCATAAATAAGACGTGATCATCTGGCATAAACCAGTTTAAAATTCTAGAAATACTGAGAGTGTGTCAGCAAAATACAGCTAATTGTTCTCATCTTCTTCACTGCAGGGCTGCCCTGCAGCAAAGACCAGCTGTCGGTTCACTTCTGCCAGAGGCTGAAAGGCATTGGCAAGTGCTTGCTGCCGTCGATACAGACTCAGTGCTGCTTCACGTGCAGTCAGCCCCGGATTCGTAACAAAGCAAGACATGGGGATCAGCGAGGCTTCAAACAGCAAAATTACACTAAGTCTAGGAGAAAACCACCTCAAAACCAAGAAAACTACAACCAAGCAGCTTGGCACTAGCTGTTTTTATCTTCTTTCCTTGAATAGAGCTTCTGTTTACAGGTTTTACGTTCCTTATTTTTTTCTGAACCATCCAACATATCTGTTGGAAATCTGTGATCAAAACTGGGAAAACACATCACCTAGGGTTATCAGTCATAATTTACTGCTTCATTTTTTTCTCTGTAATAGTCCAAAATGCGTAACATAATTTGCAATGTACCAGCAGCTAGTACTTCTTAGGCATGCGTAGATGCTAGACACAGGCTTGCAAGAATTTTCTGATTTTTTGTAATGAATGTTTAACTTGTTCTTCCATCTCTTTTCCGAAACCCACTTGAAACACCAGCACTGCTTACTTGAGAGTGCTTAGCAAAGGTGGCCCTTGGGGCAACAGACACTTACCTGTGCCACTGGCCAGTTCTCTTTGTGCTCACTTGCCCTTCTTTTTTAGGAATCAAGGGGAAGTGGCAGTGTTTCTCTGAATTCATTGCTTACTTCATACATTTAAAATAAGAGTTTCATAATATCTGTTTATGATAGGCAAGATGAATTGAAACTTTGGTTTTTTCAGGAGAAAAAAATCTTCTCTTAGTACTTGACCGAACCTCTAAAGGATACCTCAGCCATAACCTGTTCTTGACAGTGTTCTTCTGCTACAGATGTCTTGCTGTAACCTGAAAACCCCACCAATATGGGATGTTAAGTTCCCAAGTATGTTTTAAGCAACTTTCCTTGGTGCCACAAAAGCAAACCCGTTTGCATCTACCACCTTAATAGTCATAGAATCATTTAGGTTGGAAAAGACCTTTAAGATCAAGTACAACCTCTAACCCAGTGCTGCCAAGTCCACCACTAAACCACGTCCCTAAGTGCCACATCTATGTGTCTTTTTTACGCATTTAGGGGAGAAACCAGCAATATCTCTTAGTTTCATACATTCCATCTGATAGAATAATTTCAGTATAAAGAAAAATTGGTTTTGCGTATCTTTTGCTAGACAGGCAATAACATTCTTAAGTATCATCTGCAGTTCCTCTCCATTTAAAATTAACTATCCAAGGCCCCTTGAAACCAGGTAAAGCAACCAAGTCAAAACGATGGCCAGTCTCCACAGCTGCAGGTATTCAGTCACGAATGGTACAAGTCAGCAGGACATAAAAAGCCGTCAGGAAACTGATGGAGCATAGAGGTTGTACCAGCTTGTTCTGCAGCAAAAATTTAACCTCAACACTTCACCTTTGGAAAGGGTGGTATTCTCTCTCTATTGACTTCTGACTTCCACCAGTTTTATGTTGTGGTCAGGTCCATTTGGTTCAAGAATATTACAGCTGCTGAGCAGAGGAACCAGGCACTGTGATCGCTTCCACTGTTTACGGCACGAAGAGTAGAGGAGTCACATAGTGAGAAAGCAAAAGACTTCTAAGCTGATGTAGGTAAGGACAATTTGAAGTTGAGTCTTTTGCATTTAAAAACTGAAACCTTTCTGTTCTTTGACAAATGACAAAGGAAGGAAGAAGCAATGAGCTGACCCAACTAAACAGCTTTTCTATTTTCATGCTAACTTTTATGACAAAATTCAACTTTACAGACTTAAACCTTTCTTGCAGCTTCACATGTGGCATGCAAGCATTTCAGATGGAAATTTCCCATACTACATTTTGAAACCAATTTTACACCATCAGCATAAAGGCCAACTAACAGCTGGAAAATTTGTAGTTCACACAAATATTCAGTGATAGAGCTATCATTTCATCCAGTATCTCCCAGTAGAGAATAAGCCCACATCCACAAGAGCACTCTGCCACCTCACTCACAGCAGACTTTTCCCCTAGTGTAAATCCTTGATCATAGTGGAGCTGAGAGCTCCTGGGACAGGAATTTGAGGCCCAGAATAGTGTCTGCATAGCTCGGGCCTCAGGCATGAGGGCACCACTGGCCAAATAGCATATCTGTTTTGTTAGCAAAGAAAATGCCAAAACAAACTTCAGGGAACCAAGACTGGACCCTTTGAACGAACAAATCTGGGCATTTTGAAAAGAGCTGAACAAGAGCAGACATTTAGATTCCTTTGGAATTCCGTAGGATTTGGACACCTTGGTTCTTCATGATTTTTTGAAAATCTCAGATTTGCACCCTACTTACCTTACAATTTTAGATTGTAGTGCAGGGAAATGTTACATTTTATGCAGTATACAGTGAGACACGTGGTCACGAATCCAAGTGTCACTATGGTTACAGAACTATGACTAGCAGTAGCTTTTTTTCTAGACAGACCTTTATGAAAGTTAATGGAAGTATTTTAGCCTGGCTGTAATGTATTAACCTAATGATGGCCATGAGTCAAATCTTCATTTTTCAAAGGTTTGTGACCTTTGGCTGAGGACTTACTTCTTCACTTGAAGTCTCTGGGAGTTCGACTTATGCAGCATGGTAAGGTTAGATTTATTAACCTCTGTGATGGCAATATAACCCCAGCTTTAGGTGCTGATAAAACAAAATCCACTGTTAAAAATGTGGTGCTAGATTAACAGACATGGGGATGACTTGCAATGGTGCACGTGCATGCGTGCACGCACTCTTACAATAATAGATGTCTGTGGCGTTGCTGGCCAACGCCAGACATGATGCTTTTTAAGTTTCACAGTGTGCTTCTCTCCTTCTGGGGACCCTTTGAGCAATAGAAATCCGGGCAGTTCTTAGTCCTCTGGACACACAAGTATTGAATCATGCGCAGGAGTAGAGATGTCCCGCCTGATTCAGGAAGGATTTGGGCAGGGCTTGGGCTCGGGCTGTGTTGTGTTGAGCAGTTTCCCAACAGCCAGACAGCCCGGACTGATGGGCAGTGCAGATGCACCCCACATCCCCAGAAACATCCTATAGGATTTGGGCGGGACAGCGTTCCGGGTCAGATTGTTCTGTGCACAGAGGTACCTGCATAACATTTTATCCACAGAGGTCAGCGGAAGGGGGCCACCAGGTATGTGGGCTAATGAGAAGGGAGCTGACTGAGTGGATAAGGTGCAGGTGGGAGGAAAATGCCTGCAGGAGTTGTTGTCCTTTCCGGTGCTCCTTAGGGCTAGTATGGAGTTAAACCATTTCTGCCTTTGTTGTTTTCTTCAGGGAGCTGTAATTTCATTTGAAAAGAATAAAAAGTGAATAAATTATATTACGGACATTAGTCAAAATAATCTTTCTGCCCAGGGAAGCGTGGTCGTTACTGTTGCTCAGCTTAAAACTTTAGGGAAAATACTGTGACAACATGAACTGTTTTAACAGAGCAGTGCCACTGCTGATATGATACAACTGTTCTTAAGTAAAGGTGGATTTATGATCTGAACCCAGATGGTCATTAGTCTCAAAACTGAATTGAATACTAAATGCAGAGGTGTATTATCATTGTATTATCATATTAGCCCGAGACACATCAGCTTCAATGGATTGCTCAGGAAAAAACGTGTATTTGTCACATTCACAGCTTGTTCTAACATTTCAAGGTTTAAAAAGCAAACTATGGCGACATATTTGTTTCAAGCTTCAATAAATGGCATTGCATATGTTTGATGTCTCTTGTATTTTCTGTTTCCAGTGCAAGAAGATTCATGCAATGGAATTTCCAGGAAAAAACAAAAGCTTTTAAAATATATTTTATATGCCAGGGATCCCCATCACTGAGTTATTTTGGTGCTTGATGCTCCAGCATAAAAGAGATCATTAAAAAGGGTGAGGGGGAAAAGTAGAAGAATAGGGCATGGTGCTAAGTGAAAATATACGCTAAAAGGCTTCATTATTTCCTATGAAATAGATTAAATCCTACCACATCTAGTCTAAGCAGATATGTCTGTTATTTCTTGGCAGCAAATGTGTGTCTCTTGAAGAGTTGTATATTACATTACCATGCCCATTTGTCCCCCACCCCAAATCTTCTCAACACTCAAGTTTTGCAAGTCCTGCTGGTGCTTATGCCCAGAAACTTGATCAGACCAACCCTGATCCTTGACGTGCTACCCAGGAGCACAGTTAGGCTTGGGCAAAGAGTTCAGTTCTCACTCTGTCACCAAACTCCATCCAGGCATCCATCCACGGGCTCAGCCTCACAACACCCCATGGAAGTCGCAGGAAGTTGCTCCCTCTTACTTTAGAAAGTAAGTGTGGATCTCCAGGCTGCAGGGGCAGCACTCTGCACCGGTGCTCAAGGGAGAGGATTGAACTGATCTGAGAAGTGAGTGGAAGTTCCCTCAGCTTCGCAAGGTCCCCTTAGGCATTCCTGGATGACCCACTGCTCAACACAGCCTGACAAGCAGTTCCTGTGTTTGCTGCACCGTGTGGCACAGCTTGCAGCACTCCCTTGGCTCGGCCAAGCATGCAGCACCCACCAAAGGAGCTGCCTGTTGGCTGCCAGGATCAGCTCAAAATTAAACCAGCGTGGCAACAGGATGAGGCAAAAGAAAGGGATTTCAGGTGGGGTGTTCCAGACAGAGGCACTCGATGCAGCACAACTGATAGTTTAATTTTGTGGATACAGAAACACAATATGTTGCAGACTTAAGAGGGAGAAATTTCAACGCTGTTGAATGTCCTGTCTTTGTTTTCAGAGGGTTATTGTGATCCCTGGAGAACAAGAGTTGGTGCCAGACACCTCTCTTCCTTGGATTGGCTGATCTGACTGTGTTTCAGAATGGTGGTTAATAAGAAACGTGGTTTATTGCTGCTGCCCAGCATTGCAGCCTCCCCAGCCCTTATTCCCTGCAGTAGAATATGGGGAGCTCACACGAGGATATTGCTTATTTCTGTCACCGATTGATCCCAACCTCCTCTTTCCTCTTAGTGAAGAAGTGCAGATAGCTCCAGCACACTCACAGGAACAACACCTGGGATGTGTTAGCCAAGGAGTGCAAGTCTCTCCTACAGATGCAGTGGTTACAGCAGTAAGACCCAGGGAATGAGAAATAACCACAGGACCTTCAGAGTGGCCAACCACAGTCTGTAAGCTGAGGTGTCAGGGTTTTTAAAGGAAACTTTGATGGAAACCAGGAAGTTGCTAAATATCTGTGTTTCAGTCAATGCCTACTTGATATCACATACTAATAAAAAAGAAAATTTTTCAAGATTATTGAAGGCTTCTCCTAATTCACTGTTACCCTTATGAGTCATCAAGTTAGCTTTTACTAGATCAAAGTTAAAGATTTGGGGCAGCGGAAAATAGTTTCCAGGAGAGATTGGATGTTTTGGAAGGCAGTCTTTTGCTAGATCTCTGGAGTTCCCTCTGTCACATTACAAGCAGATGAGAAGATGGTCTGGATTCAGTGATTCAGTGGCTTCGACTGGGGTCTGAGACATCAGAGAACGAATCGTAGAATCACAGAATGGTTTGGGTTGGAAGAAACCTTAAAGTTGATCTGGTTCCAACACCCTGCTATGAGCAGGGACACCTTCCACTAGACCAAGTGGCTCAAAGCCCCATCCAGCCTGGTCTTGAACACTGCCAGGGATGGGGCATCCACAGCTTCTCTGGGCAACCTGTGCCAGTGCCTCACCACCCTCACAGTAAGGAATTTTTTTCTAATATCTAATCTAAACCCACTCTCTTTCAGTTTGAAGCCACTCCCCCTTGTCCTGTCACTACATGCTTTTGCAAATAATCTCTCTCCATCTTTCATGTCGACTCCCTTCAGGTACTGGAAGGCCATATTTAGGTCACCCCAAAGCCTTCTCTTTTCCAGGCAGAACAATCCCAGCTCTCTCAGCCTCTCCTCATAGGAGAGATCCTCCATCCCTCTGATCATCTTGGTGGCCTCCTCTGGACTGGCTCCAGCAGGTCCCTGTCCTTCCTGTGCTGGGACCCCAGAGCTGGATGCAGGGCTCCAGGTGGGTCTCAGCAGAGCGGAGCAGAGGGGCAGAATCCCCTCCCTCCCCTGCTGCCCACGGGGCTCTGGCTGCAGCCCAGGACACGTTTGGCTCTCTGGGCTGTGAGTGCCATGGCCAGGGCATGTCCAGCCTCTCACCCACCAGTCTGGACAAAGGGCACTGCAGTTTACTGTGGTGCTGATGTTAAGGAAAGCTCCCATTGCAAAGCTGGCATACTGGAGTGATAGCAAATGTGGCATTAATAGGGAACTGTCATAAGGAAAACTCCAGGCTGAGGGAAGCTGATCAATGAACTATCATTGAACTATCAGAGAGGGGATGTTTTATTGCAAGCCCATCAGGACTCACTGTGAACAGAAGTGCAGTGAACTTTCAAGCTCCCCACCTGCTTATTTATACAGATGGCAGTCATGGAGATATTTTGTTTCCTGTTTATTCTCCTCTACCTGCTATCTGTTTCATACTAAAGAGCTAAAGAAGCTTGACATTAAATTACCACTGTGTTCACTTGGAAGTGTACTTCCTTGTTGTTTGGCTCTAGAAGTAAAAATATTGTCACGTTATAACATATGGGAGCATGAATCAGACTCATAACAAACAGTGCTGGCTGATAAAATTACTGTCCTGTGCTGCAATGCCTATCTGAAAGCTAATGAATGGTGGTGTTCTGCAAATTCTTTTCCATGTGTCTCCATCCCTAGTCCCAGCCTTCACGGGACACGCCCTGGCCCTGGCAGTCGCTGCAAATCACTGGGGTAACACACGCACTGTAAGACCAGTGAGATTTTTGCCCCTAGCAGCTGTGAACAGAGAAGTGACTGACTTCACCCTCCTGCCCATCTGTTGAGATGCTGAGCCCAGCTGGTCTCGGCTTCACAGGCACGTGAAGTTGACGTTTTGCTTTACATCTAAACTGAGGGGAGGCCATGAGCACCCTCAGGATCCAGCATGAGGCAGGAGTTTGCTCACAGCAGACGTCCCTCTTGTCAGCAAGTGCTCCCTGCGTGTCACCTGGAAGCTGACGGTTCCCTGTCAATCCCGGGTCACTTCATTTCTGTCCATGCCTCTCCTCCAAGTTTGTGTTTAGGCAAGGAGGCAGAGGGGATGTTGCAGCTGCCAGGTCCTGCTGTAGTTAATGGGAGCAAAAACATGTCTTGGTAATTATTGTGGTTACACGACCAGCAAACTTCAGATTTTGGCTGAAGCTTCCTGCTGGCACCCTCTGCCCTCCCTCAAGGGTGGTCTGATTGACAAGGGTACCCCTGTTTACGTGAGGACCCTGCTGGGAGCAGGCAGTGCTGGCCTCTGTGAGGGTGCTGGGGCTTTGGATCTGCTGCTTCTTTGCCTTTTCAACACGCACTTGGACTCAGCATCAGTCCGCCTGACCTGCAGTCACCCTCCAAATGGGAAATGTGTCTTTCATGCCTTGCCAGACTCATGGTAGCCCAAAGAGTAGTGAGATGGGGAGCACAAAAACATTCTCTGCCAAGCTCAACAAATCCTTTGAGCAATCCATGTCTCAGGGTTCACTGAGTGCTGCTGTTACAAGCATGTGACGAGGTAAAAAGTGCCACTAATACATTGGAAACTTTGTTCAGGGAGCTTTAATTCTGGTGCTGTGACTGCCATGGCCATGACCCTTATTGGGTCTGAAACTGTAGAAAGGTAATCAAAACTGGAGTTGAACTTTTCCATCCAGTACAGGCAGTCCCCTCCACCATAGGTGAAGAATGAGTTTGTCTGTGTAAATTTGAAGCAGCACTGGGAACGAATTATGCTAGAAAGTTTAGTTTCTGAAAAGTAGGGTATTGGAGTGTTTGAAACCTTTTTTTGCATTAATTCAGGTTTCGTGAGCAATGCCGAAACTGATAATTTCAGTATTTCTGAAATGAAAAGTTCTTTTTGAGGGATGTTGGTCAGTGCTCTTTACAAGACAGAAAATCTGTTGGGTGGTTTGTCTACCAGCTGCCACTTCCTTGGATGCCTTCAGTGCAGTTTTGTGCATGATGCTGGAGGGGTCCCTTTCCTGTCTTTCCTCTTGATGGAGTTTTCCAGCCTACAATGACAATTATGACAGCACAAACAGCATAAAGTCTTGACCACAGATGATCTGTTTGGGGTTTTTGTTTAAATAAATAATCAATCCACTGAGGAAGAAAGAGTTATCCAGAAAAGCTATTTATTTTCTGGTGGCCAGATACGTTGTGCTGGTTTCATACAGGAAATCAGCTGAGCTCAGAACTGAAGGCTGTTGGTTTCCCTGGATGTATTTCACTGGCCAGCGTCTGTGGTAAGCTGGTGCTGAATTGGCTTCGCAATTACTAGGAGTCCCCAAACGGATTTAGAGGGTGTGTCTGAGTGATTAGCACTGTTTGTGTACACACATGGGGCTCTCATGTGCTTGAGCCTGAAGGACTTTTATAGAGGAAGTAATAAAATAAATCTCTGAAGAAAGAACATTTTGTGTCCTCTGCAACAGCCCACGACACCTGTCCCTCTCGAATGAGAGCTGCCTGCTGAGATGAAGATATGCAGTATACGGAGTGCAAAACCCACTGTAAATTAGAGCTACAGGGGCAACAGGTTTCTTTCTTCTCTTTCATTATCTTTATTTATTTAGAGAAGGACTGTAAATATTTAGCCCTAGATTAGTGAATTAAGGTTGCTGGTAAGAGGACGGTTGCGTCCTTAACATTACTTGTTCTGATCAAAGGAAAACTATGTCTTAGTTTGAGCTGTGTGGAGGCTGTGTCCTGGTGAAATCAACACATTTTGTGTGCTCATGAGCTGGGCTGCTCAGATGACATGTTTCATTGAGGGAGAGAGATGTGATGAGTGGTCTGTTAGATGGATGAGAAAGTGGTTGGACAGTAACATCCAGAGGGTGGTGGTCAACAACACCTTTGAGCCCCAAAGGACATCACTGAGAAGTGGGACACCCAGGGGTCCTTATTGGTACCAGTGTTGTATTTCAATAATGACATAGAAAAAGGAATCAAGTGCACCCTCACTAAGTTTGCATGTGACACCGAGCTGAGAGGTGTGTTTGACACACCTGAAGGACAGGATGCCATCCAGAGGGACCTGGACAAGCTCGAGGAGTGGTCCATGGGAACATCATGAAGTTTAACAAGGCCAAGTGCTGGTGTCAGGGCAGCCCTCGGTAGGCTGGGCATGAACAGACCGAGAGCAGCCCTGCCCAGAGGGACTGTGATTCTATGACTGATTTTTCAAGCTTTCTGCCCTTTGCTAGCTGCCATCTTTGTACCTTCTTCCTCCAGACTCAGGACTGTGCTCTTTCTTTCCTTGCCAGGAATAGGTACAGCCTCCATTAGAAATCTCTTTCACAGAGGGGTACTTGCAAACTTTGGTCAAATCACCTCTTTCTTCCCTTAAATGAGATAAATACACTGAGTTTCTTCAGGCTTATTCCATGGGCTTCAATTTTTTCTGCTCTTGTCGAATGCTTAAAAATGTAACTTGGAAGTGCAGATGCACAGACTTGCAAATCTGGATTTGTCACTGCCTACAACATTGGTATTCTCTTACTTTTTCGGGGTCAAATATTCGTTATTACACCTCTTCCATTACATTATAAACACAAAGTCAGATGGCAGGTTGCCATTATTATGATGCTATTTCCCAGTGTCATGAACTTCAGCATACAGCCCCCCCTCATATATGACCTCTCATCTTTGCTTTTCCTTTTCCTTCCTTTATGAAAGTAGATTTTTAAATTCCACCGACTCTAGCAAGTGACCCAGTTCACCCTATCTAACCAATCTTCCTCATTTACTGTCTTGCCAATTTTTATCTCATCTGAAAATATTCTCTGCACTGATTTTCTGTTTTCTTCCAGATCACCAATAAAGATATTTAATGGCAAGAATATCTTTCTACAGGAGTGAAAGTTTTTGGTTGACATTTCCCTTGTATTTTACTTTTATGATGAATTCTGAATGTGTTCGTGTTTGCCATAGTGGTAGTTTTTGCAATCAAAATATCACATGGGGCAAATCAAAATTTTTCACAGATGTCTTTTGCCTTATCTAACCCAGCTTGTCTGCTGGAGGGAAGCTGTGTTAGAGTTGTGGTTGTACTAGGTTGGAGAATCAAGCTAGGATAAGCCACAGCCCTAACCTTTGTCTTACTGAAATTTCAACCTCAAGGCACAACCTCAAAAAATTCTCAACAACAGCTTTGAAATGCCTTTGATGTCAGATTTCTGTTAACATAACCACTGAGACATCTTGGGGTCAGATGGATGGTTGCCATCTTAAATATCCAAAATGGGAAGGAAATAAAATAAAAGACTCGCAGAGGTCTATTATTGCAGGTCATGCTTCTCTGTTGCCTTTTGACACCTCTAACTATGCATTTGAAATCACAGGACTTTTGAAAACTTAAGCAGCTGCTGTTCCATCCAGCTAAAGAGTAGATCAGAACAGCAAGACTCCAGGAATTTGCTACAGCAGAGAAAACATCTGGCTTCTCTTCACAGTAGTGGCTGCTATGCTGACTGCAAAGCTTCAGCCTACAGATGTTCCTCAGACATCCCCTAAGGTGCCTGCCGGGAACTTGCAGGTCCGGTCTTTACAGCTGGATGAAGCCTGGCTATGAAGAAAGGGGCTTACGATGTGATGGATCCTGGTTTTGAAAGTCTTGCTGATAGCAAAGGGTTAAAATGTTTTTAAAATCGTGGTAGCTAAATAGGCCTTGGGAACGGGAGTAATTATGCATCATCTTAGTGGAATCCTATGTACCTATTTATGTGTACTTGGCCTCGGGAATGGGAGTGATTGCGTGCACCTACCTACGTAGGTCTGAGAACGGGAATAATTATGCATTGTCTTAATAGAATCACATGTACCCACCTGTGTGTACCCACCTAAATAGCAGATGAAATCAATATATGGGAAAGGGACTGAAGACTCATGCTTGGGTGAAAACAATATGTAACAATAGAACAATATCAATTCAATGATTAACATGTAATTATACAAAAGTTATGTAAAGGAAGAGTATTAAAATGTATCCATCTCGAATCCATGTCAGAGTCAGATTTGGGTTTGTCTGTACCCCGACTCCCAGAGCTCTTCAACAAAAGCACCGGCGTATAATCACCCAGTGGTTATGTGTTTCTACGCTAACATTGCCAAGTCAACACTTCTGTGTGCCTGAAGATTTGATCAGCAGGGAAAACTGCAATAGAAGATGGGGTGCTCCAGGCTCATGTCGGAAAGGTGCATCCCAACCCCACCGTGCCACCTTGGTGCACACAAGTATTAATCCAGAGCCTTCCTGCTCCTCCCCAGGGACCATCAGTTGGCCATGGCTCCTACAAAGTAAAACCAAATTAAGGAAGGAAGGAAAACTGACAAGGGAGCTGGCTGTCCTTATCACTGCTGTAATTGAGCAAATAATCCCAAATAATCCCAAATACCTGTATAGCTGAAGCCAGGAACACAGCTGTTTTTGTTTCTAGGGACACTAGTCTAGCTCAGAAACAGCTTAGAAGGGGAAGCATTTTGTTTTATTTGCAGCTAGTTTGGAGCAAAAATAAGGCAACTTGGCATTCTGGAAAATAATGAGAGGTTCCAGGTGACCGTGATCTTGTTACAAATCCAGGTGCTCTTTGGATCTGCTTGCCTGTGTAGTGCTGAGCTGTGATCCCTGCAGGTGGATCCCAAAAGGCAGCCATAGGCTTATGGTCAAGCAAAATGTTCAAAGCTCCAAAGCAGTGGTAGTCACTGGTGACTGATAAAAGGAAGTCAAAATGTGTGTAGTTTCCATAAGAGAAGGAATTTCATCATCTCGGTGAAGGACTTGCCACTTTCTCCTTGTGCCACCGCTGCATAAGCTTGTGAGTAAGGAATGATTTGCCTCTGAATTGACAACTTTGGGAACACTTACCTTTGATGATCTAGGCTCTGAGCCATTTTATGACCAAAACCACCTCTTTCTATACAAAATAATATATTATTTCAAATGTCAATGGTACCTAGCTTATAAAATAACAGCTGAACTCAGAATGTCAGGGCAGTTCAAAGCTGTAGCTGTTCAGGAGCTTTTTAATGAGTAAAAAGATACTTCACTGAAGATATTTTGCTCAACTATGAGAAGCTCAGAATTCCTTTTAAAAACATGTGTATTATAGAATGAGTGACGTCTTATTAGATAAAAAATAGTAATATCATAGCTATCATTTTCCTTTCAAAGAAAAGATGTGGCAAAGTTGTAGTTCTTACTGAAAAGCTCACAAGCAGTTAAAACCTTCACCTGTGTCTATATTTTTGGCCCTGTGTGCAGTCCTAACAACTACTGAGAAATAACACTTAACATGTTTCTGGAATTATGGTGTTAACTCTTGATATCTTGTCTAATTTCCTTTCTGTGCCTACATTTCCTCTCCATAAATACTGGAGGGATACTGCGTGGTAACTGATGAGCTGTGCTATCATTCACTGTTGCTCTTCGCTGTTAAATAGCTTTTATATCCTATGTGTTACATGGCACTGGATGTTATTTATTAACACATGCAATTCAAACCATGATTCATATGAAATTGCTGTCTGTGACATCTGAAGACGGTCCTCAAATGATGTGCTGAACATGATTTCTACCTCAAGTACTACGTCATGCATATTTGAAGAAGAGGCTGAATAAAACTGAACAGCAATTCAAAGGATTTTCATCAGCCAGGTGCTTGCCCTTTCCCTTTTTTAAATGAGAAATGAACTTAGAATTGCTTTACAACATTTCTTTTCTTGAAATTCAATCTGTGTTCACATAAAAAAAAACCCCCTCTTTGCAAAGCTTTGGATAATTTTGAATGAAGCTTCAGGTTTTGAGCTAAATATACCTTGGATGAAATTTGAATGACTGTAAGTTCCCAAGTTGAAAACTGTTCTGGTAACAGTGCAGGGGTTTTTACTGAACAAGTGTCTGCATGTGTATCCTTTCCAGTCTCCACCTCAGCTCTTCTAGCCACCTGCTGCTGATTCTATTTCCATCACATCTGAAACAGCAAGTGTGCTTTCTTCCTAATAGACTTCCTTCATCATCTTTGTGGCCCTTGATGGTGCTCCCTTCAGTACGTCCGTGTTATTTCTGCTGGGGAGCCCACCCTGTTGTGGAGCACTTCAGATGGGCCTCCCCAGGCTGAGCAGAGGGGAAGGATCCTCTCCCTTGACGTGCTGAGTTCCTGCCAGCCCATTTCTCCAGCCCACCTTCGAATGGTGGCACAACCCCCTGGTGTCGAGCCACTCCTCCCAGTGTGAACGTGCTGAGGATGCCCTGTCTCATCATCCACATCACTGATGAAGATGTTGAACAGGACTGGCCCCAGTATGAGCCTCAGGGCACATCACCAGCTACTGCCCTTCGGACAGACTTCGCTGTTAATCACAGCCCTTTTAGCCCGACAGTTCAGACACCTCTCACACCCACTTAACTAGTCCATGCTTCACCAGTTTGTCAACAAGGATGCTACAGAAGACGGTAGCAAAAGCCCTGCTAAAGCTGAGACAGACAGCAGGTAGGTATTCAGGTAGGTGAATTCAAAACACTGATTTGCTTGACTGATGGTAGCCCCCCAGACAGCCTGGAGTAGCTAAAGGTGTGTTCACAAAAATCTCTCTGCTGACAGTCCCCACAGTGGCAACCCAAAAGCAAAAGGTTGTCAAAAGCAAGAATGGACTAGAAACATACCCATCAAGTTCAGCCCTTTTCAGAGCGTGGGTAACTGAAACAAATAATGTCATAATTCAGTCCTCAGTCTTCTCGTTCTGCGTTTACTGAAGGGTAACTGAGAGCCAAATGTTTTTTGCAGCTGAGATGGAGGAAAGAAAACCAGCCTGTCTTGCACTGAGTTCTGTCTGAGGGTGAAAACTACTGGGCTGCAGTTCTTTGATGAGATTCATTTTTATGATATTCTTGTGTGCTGCTGTTACACTCAGTAATCCTGGCTGAGGGTGGTGATGCTGCCCTTCCTTCCCAGCACGTCTCCTCCACCAGCTCTTCCCCTGCCTTGAGAAGCAATGCTTCTTGTCAAGTAAAAATGCCTTTTTTTTATGGTGCTGCAGACTTCAAACAATAATAAAGAGCTGTGGAGAGAAAAATTGCTCCACGTCCATCATGAAGACTGAAAACCATTTGAGGAAGGAAAAAAATACATTGCTAGCTATCAGGATTTTGATGTTTTTTTCCTTTTCAAGAGGATTATATGGATTTTTCTGCACACTCCAGAGCTGTGTAGCAGCATCTTCATTGCTCACCCAACTTCTGAAGTTGCTCTTATGGAACAGAACAGAACAGAACAGAACAAAACAGAACAGAACAGAACAACAGAAAAGAAAGGAGAAAAAGTGATGCTGCATCCAAAGCACTGTGGGTAGCAGGCTGAGAATTGGGATTGTTCAGCCTGGAAAAGAAAGGCTTTAGGGTGAGCCAGTTGTGTTATTCCAGTAGCTGAAAATGTAGCTACAAGAACAATGGAAAGGGACTCTTTACAAGGGCCCGGAGCGGCCAAGGAAACAGGACAAGGACAGGACAAGGCGGAATGGCTTCAAACTGATAGAGGGTAAGTTTAGATTAGATATTAGGAAGAAAATCTTTACTGTGAGGCTGGTGAGGCACTGGAACAGGTTGCTCAGGGAAACTGTGGATTCTCCAGCCCTGGAAGTGTTTGATGCCAGGTTGGATGGGGCTCTGAGCAACCTGGTCTAGTGGAAGGTGTCCCTGCTCACAGCAGGCTGTTGGAACTGGCTGACCTTTAAAGTCCCTTCCAGCCCAAGCCATTCCATAATTCTATGATAAATTACTGGAGGGAGGGATCAAGTACCTTGTGAGTGGCTCAGACAGATCTTCCAATCAACAAAATTGGTGCCTAAACAGTGCACAAGGTTATCTCTATTAATAACCCCAAAACAGGCTGCAAACCCTCAGCACACATTCATCTCCCTCTAGAACTGTGCTTGGTCATGGAGTGTGATGAAAGCTGCCTGCTTGGTGGGTGTGCCAGGGCTGAAGGCCCTGCTGATGAACAGTGGGGCAAAAATAATCAGTGAGTGAGATTTTGTTTGTGCCAGACTTTATCATCCATTACAGTTTCTGAAGATAGTTGTCTTCTGAAGAACCGAACACCTTTTTATTGATCGAATCTGTTTAAGGGCACTAGTGATGTTTTGAGCACTGAATCAATAATGTGCCTGACATACCACAAGCAAGGGTAGACCGGAGAAGGACAGATTGATTGATTTTTCCTTTTTCAGCTTTTGAAGCAGCACCTCTCTGGGCTCCCAGGCTCCTCTCTACAAATGGTGGGCAGCTGCTGGTCCAAATCAGCACATGAAGTATGGGGGGAAAAAAGGTGTTAAAGAGTTGAGGTGGCAGTGGTGCCCCTGAAAAGAAGGAGCCACTGTCTCAAGATATAAATAAAACAATGCAGTGACTTAGAGAAGGGCTGTTCATGACTGCAATTTAAACAGCAGAGAAGCTCCATCATTTTCAAAATGAAAAAGAGCTTTTGACCATGTCTCTCTTCTCTTTCTGTGGCTGATAGTGGGATCGACTTGCTGCTCTGATGTGAAAAACCGGCTCAGGGCATACTGGCAGCTGCTAAGAGTGTGTAGTGCAAGAAACAGCAATCCTGGTGTGCTGTGGCTGTTTGCAGTGTTGCAGGCAGACTCTGCACCCCTGCATACACACACAGGCACGGCTGCTTGTTCTTCTAACAAATGTGACCTCATAAAAAATGCTGCTTGGCAGAGCAAACAGAAGAGGCATGCAGTGTGGGGAGCAGAGCCCTGTTTTCTAAGCCTGAAGGTCCAGTTCTTCCAGGGCTGTGCAGGGTGACAGGGATTAAGTCAGTGCCGTGCTGTGCACGCCCGGTGCCCCTGCATAATTAGATCACCATCACTTCAGAGCAGAGCCTGCTTCTGTACAGCTTTGAACAATGAGGTTTTGATCTTGTTGGGGTCCCTTGGCACCACATTAATACTATTTCATTAAACATATTATAAGATTTACTGCCACATCACCAGGACAGTTTTTAAGAAAGCTGACCCTATGATGAAGGGACAGAACCGAGGATGGGAAATTGAAACTTTAATCTGGTTTTCTGTTATAATTTTGAGTTGGACCATTTACTCCTTCAGCAGGCATAAACCCCTGGCTTGCACAGGTCAGCTGTCAGTGCACTAAGATTAGCTGTGGGTGTGTGGTAATTGCACCATGCTCAGCCTGTTGGCTGAGGCTCTGGTCCATAACTCTGCAGTGTCTGGAGGTCAGCATATTCTTCAGCATATTCTTCTTAGCCCCTGCTCTGAGCACAGCTGGGCATGGCCAGGGAGGCAGCTGGAGCACACAGCTGTCAGGAAGCAGCCTGGGCATGCTGTCTTCACTTGAGGGAGGGAAAAGAGAGTTTTGGCCTTGGAGATACAATTTCTGACATATCCTGTTTGGTAGTAGAGGTGATGCTGTTGTGGAGGAGGTTCTCCATTAGCCAGTGACTCTGGGTAAAAGCTGAAAAAAATTGATTTTCAGAAGTTGCTCACTAGGCTCTGAGTTGGAAGAGTCTCCCTGCATCATCCTCACGTGGGCCTCAGTTGTTTCAGGTATAATTACTGCAGCAGTTTGACAAAGCCCATTCGTGAAAGGGAGAGTGAAGAGGAAAGCAAGCCATGCAAATAGGTGGCTTTTGAGAGCTTGGCTTTGCCTCTGCCTGGAGCCTTGCCTTGTGCTGATTGCAAAGTGGCACAGAAATGTAAACAGGCAGGTACAACTCTGCTTCTCCATTCCAGGCCTGAATCTAAAAGCACTTCCTTGTTTGCTGTACCCTGCTGTCTCCTCTGTCTCTTGTCCTTCTCTCACACAATTCCTGCATTCTTTTCCTTCTCTCACTTCAGCTCAAGCCCAATTGCCTCCCGTTTGCTGTTCAGAAAAGCTGAAATGTGCTCCATTGCAGTTTCCCACTAGTGGCAGTGCTTTATCCTGGTGACAGCAAAGTGGGACAAGAATGCTGTCAGTGTTTTGACCTCCAGCAGGTTCTTCACTTACTGTGATGAGATGTGCTGAAAATGAAATATGAATTACATACTGATACCTCTCTCCATTTAAAGTTTTATGGGTAGCACTATTTCTTAGCAAAGCAATACTTGCTTTTCTTCAATGACCAGAAGGCAAAATTGCATTATTTGGTGTATCTTAATTCCTGTGCAGACTGATGTCACAAACTAGAGCTTCTACTTTCTTCCCTTCTCTTGGAAACACTGTTACTCAGAGTGACAGCCTGTCATAGTCCCCATGCAGTATCTCCTGTACATAAAGATGATTGAAATTATTTTATCAGTGATTTATGATACTGGTTCTGATGAGTTTGTTAATTGCAAGATAACAACAGACTATCCTGTAAACAGAGCACTGCTTTGCAAAGCGTGTTGTTGGGAACAAAAAGCCATACACCAAAGTATTGCACTCCGTGCTTTGCCAGGTCTGCATGGAGCATCTTGAAAACACAGGAGTTAGCTGCAAAGAATTCAAGATTCATTAAATCAGAAATTTAAAAATTCTAGCTCAACATGCTGGTGGTGAGAAGAGAGTATCTCCTTCCTATAAAGTACAAATATGTTTGAAATCCCCAATAAGAGTCCCGGATTTGTTAGGCGGCACAGGCCTTGTTTTATTTGTTTCCTTACTGTCTTCATTTTTCTCGTGTGTTTTTCTAGATAGGAGATACCCCAAACTCTCAATATACTCTTCTTTGGGTGTTGGGGATTTGGGTTTGAATCCTTTCAGCCAGAGGAAGGAATTGAATGAGGGAATGGCACGTCTGGGACAGGGACTCAGTGTGTGGCAAGCTTCAAGATGAATAAGACTGTACCTCCACAGTTTACGTACTTCAGAGCCAGGCTGCAGCTGGCTGCAGAATCCCCACCTGTAAATCCTGAATGATACAAGTTCATGTATCATATAAGGAAATGGAGATTTGTTGTTTGATGGTCGTTTCTAGTCAGAGCTTGAAAGTCTTATTCTCTGGAAAAAGTCTGATACTGAAAACAACCAAACTTGTCAGTGGAAAGAAAAGCCCAAAAAATCTGAAATTATTCTTATTTCCGCCCTGTGAACAATCCCAGAAAAAATCTCTGGCAGGAAAAGATACAAATATCTTGGCCTGGTGATGCTGAGGAGTTAGAGTCAGAAAGGAGAAACTTGATAAAGTGGATGTACAGTCAGTTCAGGGATTATCTGTTCAAAGACATAAAATGGTTTTAAAATCCTAAAGAAAGAATTATTTTTCCTAAATAAACTATTTGATCTCTTTGTGCTATTAGTATGATCTGAAGGTGTTCAGACTCCACCTGATCCCTCTTCTGACACCACCCGTCCTGATGTGAGGAACAGAACTCAGAATACTTCTGTGTGGTCTGATTTCCCACAGTTAAAAGGAGTGTTTATGAAGAAATGTCATTGTATGATCATTAACTCCTAGCTGGCAATGGCATCTTGGAAAGGTGTGCTTAATAATTCAGCCCATTTTGACATTTCAGTGAGTGCACCAACAGAAGGTGCCTTTCCAAAAAAATTGTAGTAATTCAAAGCTGTTCCAGTGTGCAGCCTGACATCCTTGCAGATACTCGGGGATAGAGATTTCACATCCTTATATGCCTGTATCCCATTGAAGGAAATACACAGAGAATTTTTCCTTCTCTTGCCAGTGTGCTTTAGACAGGTTACAGACTGTCCCTGAAGCATGCAATTGAAAAACCACACATCAAATACAACTAGATTGTCATTCTGCATCTAAGCTCCTGCAGAGCATTACATTAACCTGTGCTGATGTTGTCATACACCTTCAGTGTACAAGGGTAAGTTTTGAGTATTCCAAAAATGAAGAGTCATGTTTCAGGAATGCAATAAAATCGATAAAAGTCTGGTTTATAAGCCTCCTTCTTCTCGTGATGGATAGCAAAAGGCGTTCTAAGTGTCAGCCCCAAACTGGCATGCAGTGAACATGCTCTCTTCTAATCTAGTGAGATAAACCTTTCACAGGGGGGAATGTTCTGACTCCAAGGAGCTTAATTGTACTTTGCATCTGGATGTCAACAGGGAGAGCACTGCATGTCTTTGTTCCACACTTTCTTGCCTCATCTCTGCTTCCTTCCAGTTTCTCCTTGTCTCTGTGGGGATCTCAGAGAGAGGCAATTCCAAAGACTCTGGGGAAGACAAGGCTGTCTCATGATGCATCTCTGTCATGGTTAACTGGTATATAGATATTGATGGATAGATTTTCTTTCTTTCTTTCTTTCTTTCTTTCTTTCTTTCTTTCTTTCTTTCTTTCTTTCTTTCTTTCGTTTTGGGCTGCTGAACACTTTGGGTTTGGTTGGTGATATTTTCCCAGTTTTCACAGCTACCCTCAGAGCATTCTTTTGTTTGCAGAAGAGCTTTGTGATCCAGTTTGAAGGCTGTAGTTTTCAGAGGGATACAGATATCTGATATATTGAAACCAAACGTGTAGCCCAGATGATTTACCCCCAGTGTCTGAGAACACTACAAAATGTCCCTGGCTGCCCCGGTTTATCTGAGCACATGTTCTTGTAGTGATTTATCAGAAGATGTTAATGCATGCCTTGCTCCAGAAGCTGTCCTACATGAAAAAAATTAAACAAAAAACTTTTGGTGCAAGTCCAAATGTATCTCATTCTGTATGAGTGTGCTCAGTCACAGTGGCTAACAAGGCATCAGCTGCATCCAGACAACTGTGGAAGAATATTCCTGTCCAAGGCAGATGGAAAACACTTTTGCAGAAAGGCTGAATGGTTTTGGAAATGCTCTTTTAGCACCAATCACTAAATTCTGTCTTTTTTTAAAATTAGCTTAGCCTTTAGCAATTCTTAATTTCATCACATCAGTTTATCATTGTTAGATTTAAGGGCAGATTGCTTAGATTTTTGCCAGAGATGACTGTGCAATTCAGAAATGATGGAGAAAGCAATCATGAAATTACACAGCTGAAGATCTCAAATGGGTTTTCAAAGACCAGTTAATCTTGGCCTAGTCTCACAAGGGAAAAGTCAGACTTACTGAAACAACTCCCCTTTATCATGGGAGCATGTATGGACTGGGTTTGGATGCAGTGGGAAACATGTAGTCAGGCAGGACTCACTAAGTAAAGGTGCCTACAGCATCTAACAGTTTATCTCACAGCTGGGTTCTCCCCAAAGCTGATGCTGCACTCCTTCTAGAGGAATTGATACATGACCGAATCTAAACACTGAAACTGCGTCAGCCTGAACCAGTGGTGTAATGGAGTAAGTATTCCCATCCCAAGACATGACAGGAAGCACCTTAGTGGAATTACCCTTGGTAGTAGCAGCATCCAGGTGGCTCTGGTACAGGGGAAACTCCTTCAGAGAAGTTTGCAGAACTGAGGAACTTCACAGAAGGCTGAATCCTCACACAGTGATTCCTGACTGATATAGAAATTACTGCCATACATTATTTGTATGTGGTTGGATGATCTATCAGTAAAGTATCTTTCTTCCCTGTCATTCCATGTGCCTCCTCACAGGTGGCAATGGCACAGCTGAGAGGGGAAAGTCCTACTTGTCAAACTTGATTTCCTTTCATGACGAAATAGCTCACCTAGTTGATCAAGGGAAGCCAGTGGATGTTATTTTTATCTGATGTTATTTTTATCTTTTTGCACTTCAGCAAAGATTTTGATACTGTCTCTCACAGGATGCTTCTGGACAAAATGTCCTGCACACAGCTGGATAAATACATCATGTGATGGGTGAGCAGCTGGCTCATGGGTGGGGCACAAAGGGTTACAGTAAATGGGATAACATCAGACTGGGGACCTGTCACCAGTGGGGTTTCACAGGGCTCCATCCTTGGCCCTGTGCTCTTCAACATCTTCACAAACTTAGATGCAAGACTGGAAGGGATACTGAGCGAGTTTGCTGATGACACAAAACTGGGAGGAGCTGTTGACTCTCTCGAAGGCAGAGAGGCCGTGACAAATCAGAGAGATGGGCCATCACCAACTGCATGAAGTTCAACAAGGGAAAGTGGACTCTGCACCTGGAACAGGGTAACCCTGGATATACGGACAGACTGGGGAATGAGACACTGGAGAGCAGCGCCATGGAAAGTGATCTGGGTCTCCGGGTCGATGGCAAGTTGAACACGAGTCAGCAGTGCCCTGGCAGCCAGGAGGGCCAACCCTGTCCTGGGGGGCATCAGGCACAGCATCGCCAGCCGGGCAAGGGAGGGGATTGTCCCGCTCTGCTCTGCACTGGGGCGGCCCCACCTTGAGTGCTGGGGGCAGTTTTGGGTGCCACAGTGTAAGAAAGGCATTAAACCATTAGAGAGGGTCCAAAGGAGGGCCACGAGGATGGTGAAGGGTCTGGATAGAAAGCCATACGAGGAGTGGCTGAGGTCACTTGCTTTGTTCAGCCTGGACAAGAGGAGACCTCATTGCAGTTACAACTCCCTCATGAGGGAAAGCAAAGGGGCATTGATCTCTTCTCTGTGGTGACAGTGATAGAACCCTAGGGAATGGCCTGGAGCTGTGTCAGGGGAGTTTTAGGCTGGATATCAGGGAAAGGCTCTTCCCCCAAAGGGTGGCTGGGCACTGGAATGGGCTCCCAAGGGAAGTGGTCACAACATCAGCCTGACAGAGCTCAAGAAGCATTTGGCAATGCTCACAGGTGTGGTTTTTGGGGATGGTCCTCTGCAGGGCCAGGAGTTCGACTCGATGATTCTTGTGGGTCCCTTTCAAATCAGCATATTATTCAGTGATTCTGTGAAACTAAATTTGCTGTCAAGTAAAGCCGAGTTGGAGATGTACCTTACCAGATACTCCACAGGAAATGCCCATGAAAACTTACCTAGGCAGATACAGACTACAGAAAAGCAAATTGCAAATGACTCGTATTTCTCTTACCTAATGCTTGCATTCAGAGCAGGCTCTGCCAAACTGGAGAGGTGGCTTTCAGGCCTTCTCAAACCCTGGAATGAATTGTATAAAAGCTTCTTTCCTGCTTGACAAGTGGTCACCATCAATCTAAGACACCAAAGTTGCATCCTCCTGCCTTAGGAGACACACACAGTACTTTGCTGGGAGCTTATCCTACCAAAAATGATAAGCCGTGACCAAAACCACTGTTCAGAGGACGTCTGGTTGAACCAAGGGAGAGGATGTGCTGCTTGGGCCAAGCCAGTGCTATGGATGAAGCCCTGCACTTCACTTGTAACCAAGAAATAGTGATATGTTTATCAGTGTAAAACAGTGATTTAACAAAGTTTAATGGTAAATGCAACAGCATTTTAGTAAGATTCAGTGGCAAGGTACACTTGATTTTCACTGCGTAGAGAACAGGGTCAGGCAAAATTGTTGTAGGGAGACCCTGCTTGCCATTGAGTCATGAGGGTCAGGAAGGACCGCCTTGCATTCAAAACTCCTTTCTGAGGGGAGTCTAGGTGCAGCTGGATCCAGGCTTAGTCCCAGACTCAGTCAATGGCTTCTGTCTAAAGGATTACGTGTGCACAATCCATCCTTTGTATTACTTAGCCACTATTTCAAAGTTTAGCGTGCTGTTAATCACTTGCTGAGAATCTGTTGCGGCAAGGATTCTCCCAGCCTCAAGGATTAACCTTGAGCAGAGTCCTTAGTCAAGGGGACATCCTGGCATGCAGCCCACTGCCACAAAGGAGAGCCCAACAGGCCCTCAGCTGTCAGTTATTTATGGAATAAGACAATTGACTCACAGTAGTATTTGCATACCAGATGTATCTCGGGTTGGCACATGCTCAACTAGCCCTCAGCTGCTGAGGAAGATTTATGGCCCTGAACTGCTGTGGTGTTGTCTGTAAGCCAGATGCAGCCATCAGGAATGCTGCTGAAGGCTGCTGCTCGAGCAGGGAAAGGGCTGGGGGAGCACGGCCTCAGAGCCAGTTGTGCTTCTGTGCATATCCACAGCTGTTGGCAGCTGGAGAACTGAACACAGCAGAGCACGTGTGCAGGTGGCACTCAAGTGCAGCATGGCCTTGACCCTGATTTGGAGGCAGACCCCTCGGTTCTGTCACCTGCAGGAGCTCTGCACTCTGCCAGATCCTACCTTTGGGTGGTGTTTCTAGTAATGTATACACATAGTACATATCCTTTGCTACACAGGTATTTAAGAGCACAACCTCAGTAAATGAGGTTGCTGTAGGACAGCCTCTCCAAGACTGATACCTGCTGTGCCAGAAGCAGCAGCAGCTGCTGCTGCTTTACACCACCAGCTTCTCATTACTCAACCTGGGCGGTTCCTGATGCTGGTGTGCCCACGGATCCCCACAAAAGGAAAGAAGAGCTCTCTGAAAACCAACAAATACACCAGTGGAAAGGCAGTAGGAAGCACAATTTCTAGAGAGAAACAGAGCACTGGCTCCTTTACACTGGGCAACTGGTATCTGCACTGGGTTTGCTTCACCAGTTGATGATGTCCTTCTGCCCCGGGGGTAGCTGATGTCGGCTTCCACTGCAGTGACTGCATGGGCAACAGTCACTTCTCCTCAGCAAAGTAGAGCAGGTGCAGAATACAGAAAATAACAACCCTCACAAAAGCAACTCCAAAAGCAGCAAGGCAGTGAAAAATCAATTTCCCCCTTTTCCCCCCACAGCAGAGTTAGATGGAACTTTTAATCTCCATGAACAAAAGGAGGATGAAGTAGATTTTGCTGAAAGTTGCTGGGGTTACAGTCTGCTGAGTCTGAATTCACTAAGGGTTCAAAATGCTGATAAAACGTGACCCTCACTCCTGAGTAAAATAGGTGAGACAAGGCAGGATGGAATGCTTCTGCCCAGACAATAATGGAAATGGCAAGACATGGAGGTTTTCAAAAGGTGAGACAGTTCAAACCTGTCCTCAGACTTGATCCTTGATCTGATCTTTGCTTAGGCTGTAGAAATAACTGTCTTTTTAAATGAACTGTTATCAAGCACCTTTGAAGCTGTTCAGGTTAGTTAATAAAAGAAAAGAGATGCAAAAAAACCTCAGACCAAGATTTTATTTTTTGTCAGTGATACACATTTGCCTCTTGTTAGCCAAATGTAGAGAAAAACCCCAACCCAAACCTAAAATCAATTGAAGAGATTGCTCAGCAGTAAGATAGGAAGGGCTGCTAATTATGTGAAGGAAGTGTTCCATGGATGGGACTGTACCTATTAAACTGAAAAGTAGCATTTGTCTTAAAGAAATAATCGCTCTTTTTTTTGTTCAGTACATTCTTGTTTCTGGTGTGACAGATGCCCTTACTGTCATGACAGCTCAGAGACATGAACAGAAACACCCTTCGTTCCTAATACTATTGGTTTTCTTAGCTGCTTCTTTGTCCCTACTATGCCCTGCTTTTTCCAGACAGTGTTATCCCCCTTTCTACAGCTCCGAGGACTGCACCTGCAGAGCCAGCACGTTTCAGAGACTGCCTTTGGAGGAGGGCACAGTAGGCTTTGGTAAGCAGCCCAGTGCTCTGTGGCACATGGCCCCACAGGAGCCAGGAGTGCCACACCGTGGGAGCTGAGATGCAGCCAGAGGCACCCACCACTATGGAAGCAGGAGGCCTCTGTTCATGTCCCTGTTCGGGTGACTGGGAGCTCTGGAGAGTCAATATATTCAACTGGTGTGAGACCACGAGACAGGATGGCAAGGTATCATTTTCTTTGCTCATGAAGACACTCCAGCAGCTCTTGCTGCAGCACATGTTTACTATGTGGGTTCTTAAGCCTGAGGTCTATTGTTAAACTTGCATGAAAAACATCTGTTATCAAAATGTATGTTACTCTTAACAGGGCAGTTCGAATGCCACAGGTATCCCTGATTAATGTTTCAATCTTCCCTTGCAGTCACAGAAAGTAATTTCATCTTGCTTCATCTGTCATTGGTTAGAAACCAGGAAAACTTACTTCAACATTTTTGAAAAACTTGATTTTTTATAAAAGAAGAGGCATTTCTGACTAAAGAAAGATCCCCATTAAAATGAGCAAGAGGTCCAAATGTGAAATATACTTCAAATCTGGCTCAGAACAAAAACTCTGTGGTTAACTAAATCAGGAAAACTACAAATTCTTTATATGCCAGGTAGAGCAGATGGTGTTAAAATTCTTCCTCAGCTTGTCTGGAACGAGAGCCTTTCAGCTGCAGCAGCCTCTCCACAGTGTCTGCAATGGTTCTCTCCCCGTGCACCTTGTTGTCTCGGGTGCGGATGTTCACCGTTCCACTTGCCTTCTCCTTCTCACCAACAACTAGAAACAACCAAGAGGCAAAGAAATTAATGGTTTTTCACGATTCTGTCAATTAGTTGGAGGGCTGAGTTTCTCTGTCAGAGGCTCCTTGTACTCTAATGGATCCCAGATAGTTTTAAGGTCAATGCTAGACCACCAATTCACATGACAGGACTAACGTGCTGCTTCAAATCACATACTTCAGGATGAGTTTCTAATTTTCCCTGCATCACTCTCTCTGAAAGAGGCTTCACTCTCTCTGAAAGAGGCTTCTCTTATGCACGCATGCATGCCTAGTTCAGAAGTATACCACAGCTGAATGCAGTGAAAACATATTTCTTTTACTGAAGTAGAAGCAAGAGCATAAATTATTGGGAGGATGGAAAATCACTTAAAAATCTGACTGAAAAAGGACAAGAAACTTCTTATCTATCCCCACATTGCTGACTAGAAGACTGCAAAAACCTTTTTCAGAAGTATCAATAATGCCTTGGGTCACAGTGTCTCCTTTCAGGGACAGCTATACAAGCCAGGAATGCCTATGATGTCAGCAGAGAGGTTCTTGTCAGTGGAGACCCGAGGAACAAATTGACCTAAAGCACTGATTAGAACCCTCTGCCTTGCTCACAGAATGATCAAATCCTGTAACCAAAGGGCCGGCCAGTACAAGGTAACAAATACATTACCCAGAATAAAGTTATACTGCGCAAGCTGAGCGTTTCTGATCTTCTTGTTCAGCGTGCACCCAGGATCTACATCAACATCTGCCATAAATCCAGCATCATGAAAGTGCTGCCTGACCTAAGGAAAAAAGTGTTTAAACTGTCACTACTGGATATTCATGACCACGAACTATTAATGAGCAGTAGATTTAAACCATTTCAGATTATCTGAACCCTAAAACAAAGGCACTGTCATGGGTTCAGACTTTGGAGATGAGCCCAGTTCAAGAAATTAAAATACATCAGCTATCATGCAACTATATGCACACTAAGTAAGTAAGCAGTGATATGAACATCTAATGTTTGGCCTGAGTAGTGATTTAATATTGTACAAGGCGACAGGATGGTGGACCTTACTGATTAGAAGAGATTTTGTTTTAAAATTTTGCAGACTATTTTATTTATATATAATGTGCTTGAAACAACTACAGGAAAAGATGTGCTGGATGCTAAATACACAAAGACTCGTTTTTAATCTTTCTTACTGCTCTGCAAGATGCACATGGTCATGGGAGACTAGAACCTGAAGGGTAAGACAGATGTGAGCAAGAGAAAAACTAAGTTTTCCAAAAATAAAAGTCTCACAAAGGTCAACGTTTGTTATTCACATATCCAAAATCTAACTCAGGTTATCTTTAAGACAGATCTACAACTTCAGCAGCTAATTGTTGCTGTGACATAAAAATGACTCAATGTAATATGCAAAGACTTGGAATACTTCTCTGAGATAAATACTATTAATCACTAACAACCAAGTATTTCAGATCAATACAATATACTGAAAATGAAGCCCTGAAACCATATACATCACCTTTTGCGCATACTCATCACACGCTGGTCCCACTGGTACCACCATTACTTGCTGTGGGGACAGCCAGAGTGGCCTTCAATAGACAAACAAAACAAGTTTATATAGCTTTCAGTATTTTTTCAGTATGAAAAATACTATTTACAGAGAGGAATAAAATCTACACAAGAGACTCTTAAAGCCAGCTGCATCGATTGGGTTCAGAGGTGATGAGAGCCCTATATTCATTACAATTATTTCCCCAAAAGAACCGAGTGTCTAAAAAGATTGCAGTGCGGGCAGGAGCACTTGCTGACTGGAAGACTGATGTTGTGTTTTACAACAGACAACAAAGCCTAATTGATTGAGCTCATTACTAACTAAGCACAGGAAAACATTTACTTTTGAGTCTTGTCATAATAAGAGGGGTCACTCCCACTGGGTATTAACACAGGTAAAGTAGATCACCTAAATAAATGACACTCTACAAGACAGTCCTGCTGCAAAAGCAAACTGCTAAAGCAGCTGGGATGCCCATGCCTTGGGCAGACTAGCCGTATGCTGCACCTGCATGAGCAGTATCACGTAGAATCTACCATATCTTGAATCATTTCATATCTAAGGAAGGTGGTTCAGAAGAAATTGCCCTGTGGCATTCCTAGGCACGTCGCCCTAGAAAGCAAGTGGAACAAACAGACCCTCCTGACTCTCCAGTACTTGGGGCTGATTTCTCTCCTACATAAAGAGTTTGCTCGAACTGGAATAATAACTTTTCAATGTTACCATTTGCCTCCGTAGTTCTCAGTCAGAATGGCAATCATTCTCTCCACAGATCCCAAGATAGCCCGGTGAATGATAACTGGTCTGGTCTTGTCATTGCCATCATGGCTGCAAAGAAACACTTTTGTAAGGTTTTTTTTCTTGATGCAATCTTATGCCTGGAAGTGTCACTGAAGTTAGATTACACAGAAATTAACATCACCAGCCTTGTGCTTACCTGACAAAGGTAAGGTTAAATCTGACTGGCAACTGGAAGTCAAGCTGAATTGTAGCACATTGGTGGTAGCGGCCAATGGCATCCTTAATCTGAATGTCGATCTGAAAAACAAAAAGACATCAAATTTTACTACAGATAAGAGACAAGCATTCCCTTCTGAAAGCAAATTCATGGTTTTAAGATGGAAGATTTCACTCAGATGAAATGCAGAGAACTATATGTAGTCTTAAACAGCATAGTTTTTACTTCAGCCTTCATTAGACTTTAGGTGATTTGCAGGTTCTGATGCAAAAACTGTTAGAACTAAAACAAGGCGAGTAACTAGAGAGATAATATATCGGGGGGAACTACATTTAATGTCTCAGACCATAATTTTTGAGTTTCAGTCTGGGACTTTCATGGGCCTTTTCACTGAGTGAATGCAGCAGAACATAAATGCAGAACTGAACATGCCTCCCCACAAATGGGATTTCTTCAGCCTCAAAATGGCAAACTTACACTTCTATTATAGAGTATTTGAACCTTATGTTACAAATTCAGAGCATGAACACGAGACAATAATCTGTTAAATAGTCCACTGACCAGCAGGAACTCATAATAATCAGTAACTCGTTTTGACCTACGAGTCAAGCCTGTTCTTTCTTTTGCATCTAACACTTAAACCCGGAGTACACTTATGATACAACTTAGAGAAGACTTAGTGAAAACAGTAGACTTATAGTGTCCTGACCTTACTTATTTATCACATTGCTCACTTACTCATCATTTTACAGGTATACATCAAGCTATATGTTGAGACTGTATGCCTTATTTTAATTTATGTATTAAACAAACAGATCAGTGTTTTAACCGCTCAAGATCTAAATGTGTTTCAATTTTGCATCCAGAATTCAGTTTATCAGAATTCAGCTAGTCACCAAAGAGGTTCTAATCAAAATAAATTTTTACAACCTAATTTAATTTCAAATCCAGACTGTATGAGGAGCAAGTGTAAGGTTAATTAATGTTAACAAAGGTTCCTGTACATTTGTCTTCTTTCAAATGAGGAAATGACTAAATCTTAGCTGCTATAATACATTTTACCTACAAGACATAAACAGAAACTGATTCAATTAGCATACAAATAGGGAAATCAGAGCCAGCTTACTAGATGAGAACACAAACACAGATGTAGTGTAGGCATATTAAGGAAAGATTTAAAAGCAATTTCATAATGCTCTGTGTCCTTATGTGCAAAGACATTAATGAAATTTCTAAAAAGCTCTACTTAACCTGTCTAAACTGAGGAGACTGTTCTGAAGAAACCCAACAACTTCACATGATCAATGCACGGGGATTTCTAAACTACCAAAAGCCCCCAGTAACTCAATGCAGCTTCAAAACTGTGCAGTTAAAGGAATAAAAATTTGTTTAACCAGTATGTTTACTTTTGATTTTCTCTTGACTTAGTGAATCCACTTATTGCTGAAAGGATTATTTCTAATGCAGAAGTTGCTCTGCTAAAACAGATCTTACAGTGCCACCTTGTGTTTATGTCACCCACTAAACCAGTTGGCTGTTTAAGCAGCAGACGAATAGTTTACTCATGTTTAACTAATTAAATGAGTGTTACAGCAGTTAAAACTATGTGAAAACCAGGATCACAGAGGATTATTTCTCTCTCAAGTATTTAAGAGTTTATGTATCTGGAAAAACAGAAAATTTCAGTCAGACAGCATCCTAAAATGGGATAACCAAAAAAATCCCTTCTTCCTCATCCCAGCCTTTTACCTTATTCAAACAATTAAAAGACGAATCCAGTTGGGGGTTAGCAACACACTAACCTTAGGTCCATAGAAAGCTCCATCACCAGGATTTAACTCCCACTTCTCACCAAAGGCATTGAGGCTGTTTTCGAGTTGCTGGAGATAGAGGACACACAGACTCAGCGTTTCTCTCCATGTTAGAGTATCAGGTCAGACTGCTACTACAAATAGGTGACACCACCAAATTCTCACTACTTCTCAGTTACTGCTGAAACACATTTATTTTCTGAAAAAGGGAAGTTTTGGAAGAGCACTAGCTAAAAAAAAAAAAAAAAATTTTGTCCAAATTTAAACACACAAAATTAATGCATTCATTTTGGAAGAGGCCAAACAAGCATTAGCTAAGATGCAAGAACTTTTTATACTAGATTCAAGGTTTGTAGTTAATGTTGAGATGAAATCTGCCTCGGTACACCAAATGTCTATTCCTGCCCTATCTTCTCCCCAGCACTGCACCTGCAGGGGGCCAACCCCATCCCTTTCAGCCTCACTTCTGGGAGATGGCTATAAGTCTTATTACAGGGGCTGCCAGAATTGACTCTCTTCCTCCTTTCTAATTATCAAAAAAGACAAGGAGAGAGACTTAATTTGATTCTGACATGGAGACTGCCTCTATACTGAGAGCAAACTATTGATAGCAGCCAGATTGAACTGAAGGCAGTTATCGAAGTTACACTGCTCATGCCCAGCCCAGCTTCACTGTACCTGCCAGTATGTTCTTAGAGAAGATGCAGCCTCACATTCATTGAAAAGTTAATAAAACTACCGTTTTACCTTTTCAGCTTGATTCCACACTTCAATATCTCCCAGGTACTTTTCAGGACGAGTGGAGAGATTCAGTTTAAATGAAAATCCAAAGACATCATACACGGTACGCAAGAACTCCAGACAGCTCTTTATCTCCTCTTCAATCTTGACAATAACAGAAATAATGTCTCAAATAGGGAAATTCCAGTTAACCCGATTTTAATACCCAGTTTCATTTAGCAGCAGCCCCTACCTGCTCCATAGCACAGAAGATGTGAGCATCGTCCTGCTGGAACCGGCGCACTCGGGTGAGCCCTGTGAGAGCTCCCGACAGTTCGTTGCGATGCAGGACACCAAAATCCGCCAACCGCAACGGCAGCTCCCGCCACGACCTCGGGCGATGGTCAAACATAAGGCTGAAGGAAAAGTCTATTACTTGAAGCTCATTGAGAACCAAAATTCTGCAAAGAAGCAGCCAGTGATGAAGCACATGCCCATAAGGCCATCGGTGTGATCTGGATAGAGCTATCGGTCTTATCTAGTTTTGTCAGGAAAACAAACTCCTTTTACAGCTGGTAGGCTTTCCCCTCCTCACAGAGAGGAGATAAAACAGCTCCTAAAACTGAGCATTAAAAGCTGAATGCCTGAACTGCCACAAAATTGACAATGCCCCAGTAATGATGGGGTCACTCTAATGATGGTAAAATGACATGACATTTCTCAGTGTCTCAAGTGAAGAGAGCCTGTAGACAGCAAGACATATAATTACGTCATTCCCGGGAGAATGAATAACTGAAGGTAGCCATCTTTACAACTACACAGGCAAAGGAAGCAGAGTGGGTTTGGTTTGGTTTTTTTTTCAATCAGCACAATCTCTAGTAAACTGAATTTGCTATGTATTTACCAGTGTCCTGGACAGTTCATAGGCTTCAGAGCAAAGATTTCTTTCTCCACTTCAAACGCAAACATGTTGTCACTGTAATGCTGCCAATGCCCTGAAGTCATCCACAGTTTGCTGTTGAAAACATTTGGAGTGACAACCTCCTGGAATCCACGTTTTCGATACTCGCTCTAGAACAGACACAGTACATAAAATTAGTAATAAAGAACGCAAAGGTAATCACAGACTTCAATCTGCAGCCACAAAAATATAAATATGCTGCCATATGGGAGTCCCATGACTTAGGAAAGGAAAGGGGAAAGGAAGACAAAACTTCAAGGTGGGCATGCCAGAATACATCCCTTCCACCACCCTTCCTCCAAACAGTTTCTCTGTAGTAAGCAAGAAGAACAAGTTTCCTCCCTGCAAGCAATGCAGCAGTCTCTAATTACTCAATGACCCTTGATATATTACACTGCAGCCCAAATATGCAATAATAACACAGACTTTAAATATTACAGCAGGAAGACGAGAATTTTTTTCCCTACATATACTTTCAAAACAAATAGGTCTACAAGACCAAATTAAGTAAGTTTATTGAAACAAATCAATATGCATCAATGGAACAGCAGCAGTGTGAGCTTAGCTCTACTATTAGATGTCAAAGAATTCCTATTACAAAACACCTTTATCACAGCTTTAACTGCAGGTATAAACTATTGATAAAACGTAACTTTGCAGAGCTTGGGACAAGACCAAGTCAAAGAAACCAGGTTTCTTTAGTTCCACGGCTTACACAACTAAAAGATAACTGGAAATGAAGGGCTATTAATACTGTTAAATGTAGCCTGCTGTTATGGTTTTTTTTTTAAATTATGCAATTTCTTCTACAAGATTTCCAAAAGATGTTACTTACTCGTATGAACTCAATTAACGTGTTATAAATGTAAGCTCCTTTTGGCAAGAAAAAACAGCTACCAGGGCTGAGCTCATGGAAGAAAAACAGTTCTTGGTCCTGCAGGAAAATAATACTTGAAAAACTTATTATTTGCACCCTACCTTTCTGACTTAACATTCACAAATGAATGGCTACTGACTGGGCACCACTAATCGAGAGTTTCAAAAAGAAAAACATGGGAAAAAAGCAATATCCAATACATCAGATGCATTTTCACTAGTATTTTTATGGCTGTCAGCAGTTGCAGGGGAAAGAAATTGTTCAGTTTCCTGTTTCACTCATTACTGATGCTCCAAAACTTTTACACTTAACTCCCAACTGTGCCACCACAGCTCCCTCTGCACATTGACAAGTCAATGTTTAGCTCTGCTTCTGCAGCTCTCTAATTATCTGCACCTGAACTGAATGCGTGAACTACAGCTGGTTAATGTTGCTACAAACTGTGCACACACCTGATGTCTGCATATGGGGAATTCTTCAGTATTTTGTCATGAAGTACTAGCAGCAGACATTTTAACCCTGTTCAGAACTATCAGTTATCTGACAGGGGTTTCCATCTGAAGAAACAAACCCAAAAACCAGCCAGCCAAAAAACCACAGCTATATATTGCAGATTCTGAACTCACGCAGAAGAAAAGAACTGCATGAACAGGCTGCAGCAAACTCTGTAGGAATGAGCACTGTCTGCAGACTGGAGCATTCATGGGTTGCAGAGTCAAGTGTTTATATTCTCTTCTGGTCAATGTGTGGAATAAGGATGTCATTGTGTTTAAAATATAAAAAAGTTATTTATTTTAGGAGTTGGATGCTCAAGAGAAAAGTGGGTGACTTCACAACTCACTGAAAATAAAACTGTGTCACACTTTCTTTGTAGCAGCAAGCACAGGCTGTCTTCAAGATGCTTTCAATTACGGGGTTATATCCACACAGTACTTCTGAAATACAGTACTAGAAAAGCTGTCTCACCCGCCCAATTTTTCTGTGATCTCTGCTTTTAGCCTCTTCCTGGAATTTCTCCCATTCTTTCAGCATTTTTGTATCTGGAAACGAAATTCCGTAGATCCGCTGGAGGGATTCCATATCGGCCTTGCCTTCCCAATAGGTAGAAGAATTCTGCATGCAAAAGAGAAATGAAACACTGAAGAAAGGGAGAAGCCTCCACATTTTACTACTACTGCCTGCTATAAAAAAGCATGCAATTCTTAATAAATCATTAATGTGGAACAACTAAGGCATAAGAAGAATTTTAATGTGAAATTCAGTGCACTGATTAGAAAAATCCTTAAAGGGAAATACAGCAAGTAGAAATGGTTTCAGGCTCGTCTTTTTTAAAAGCCTATCTGCTTTGTAGCTATCCTATTCCAACTGTTTATTCATAAACAGCTATAATCATCAGCTGAGCAAAAACTGTGAACTCTAACTGATATAGTTCAGCCAAACCTCAAGCCAAACTCACACTCCTGTGCTGGAAGTGCAGGCCCTGGACACCTAGTTGGGCTTCACACCATGTGAATATCATTCTAGCACACAACCCTTCCACAATCTGTAACACTGAGTTTTTGGCCAGGTTACCCATTTCACAGTACATTCCCAAAGAAAGTAACACACTTGAAGTGTTGCAGTGAAAACATTTGTCTAAGGCAGCTCCAGCACTTACCTTATGAATTTTTATGGTCTTTATCTTGCCAGTATGTCTGACATGAGGCCCTCTGCATAAATCTATCAGGGGACCACACCTAAGAAAAGGAAAGCATTTATTTGGTATATTTAATCCTAGAACCATAAATCCAGTAACATTATGATCCATGCATAATTACCTGTATACTGTAGTAGTTGGAGTATTGACCTTCTCATTCAGGATGCGACACTTGAACTTATTGTACTGAGAACAAAAGCAGCACACATACTTGTTAATTCCTCGTTAAGAAAGAAAAGTGGCCAACAATTTAAACTATTTGCAAACCTGATGCTACGTTGCATCAAAACAGGCCTGTAAGAGAGACAGAAAGGAGCAGAGACCAGTAGTGGAGCAAGCTGCCCACAGAGCAGGCTGGGCAGTCTCTGTCCTTGGAGGTTTTGAAGGCCCAACTGGACAAGCCCCAAGAAACCTGGTCCAACTTGAGTGTTGATCCCACATCCTGTGCATGAGACTGGACTGGAGACCTACAGAGGCACCTTCCAACCTGAATGATGCTATGATTCTTCTGATGTCCTAACAGTGAAAACTCATTAATGCCTACCTCAGGAATGCCAAAACATTATTTGCAGCTAGATACTAGAGAGAAAGGGTCCGCTTTTAGTGTTGCTTGGACTTTTTTAGAAGTCCTCATTCTAAAGAATGTTTTATGGAGCTTTCTGAATGCAGCAGCAACATATGCAGTTACAGTATCACTACAGACAAGATAATACAACATAACTGCACACATAATATATTGCAAATTTACATTTCTGGGAAGTAAATAAAGAATGTGACTTCACAGAATTTAGTTGGGTCACCTCAGGGAAGAATGAGAATTCTCACAGTTTTAGAAAATCAGAATGTATATTTCCAAGAACCTAAGAATTACTTCCTTCTTCTTTTTTTTTTGTTAAATATCACAAATGAGCTTCTAAAAACATATCACCTTTAAAAGTTAATTTGATATACTTTCTTCTACCACTAATAAAACACGCACCGAAGTTACAAATACTTAAATGACTAATTGCACGAGGCTAGAAACAACCTTCTAAAACAGCCTACCTTAAACATTTCAAGCAGTGTTTCCTTCTTAACTTCCAGTCTTTCAAAGGCTTGTTTTTCCTTCATTATCTTTTTGCACAATGTTTCCAAAGCAGAGAAGTCATTACTTGATACACCCCTAAAATAAACACACACAGAGAAGTGAATAAGTTTTGCTTTCATCTGCAATTTGCGATCCAGGTGCAACGCACTAACTTGCAGTTGGGACACCCTGCAAAAAACAAAGCCATCCGCAGCAGTACATAAGACTTTGGTCCAGGAACAAGCACACAGCAGAAATTTTGCTATGACTGCCACCCCCAGCTCCTAAAAAAGAAAAATACAAAACTTACCCTTCCTCAAGAAACATGTCATAATAAAATCCATTTTCTATTGGTGGGCCATAGCACAAACAGCCACCATAGATTCGTTCCATGGCTTCGCCCATTATGTGAGCACTTGAGTGCCAGTAGACCTGACAGAAGTAAAAAAAGAAGGGGTCAGTCTGAATACACATGACGCATTTCCAATTGTTTCATTTAAAACCTTTTCTGAAACGCTTGCTTTTAAGGACACTTGATGCAGATCCCACATTAGAGCAGTGTGCAGAACAGAAGCGACCTGCCCAGCAGCACTCGCACCCTCAGAACCAATGTTTCCAAAAAGCAGCACTTCCACTGGAAAACTGTTTTACATTCTGGTAGCAAACAATTCATACTTTGAACTACCGCTGATTTATGCAATTATTGTCAGGAAACTAATTCAGAAACCTTTTTTCCTATGAACTTTAATCAATAGCTCTGCATAAAGACCAAAAGATGTGATTTCAACATAAGACTGGGGTTCTAATCCAGAGATCTTATGCACGGGAAATCCTGCACACTCCATCTTGCAGAACACCTGAGGTTTTGACAAAAAACAAATCCCTTAAGACTTAGTCTGCCTTGGTTAGAACAGATCGAAATCATAAATTGGGAACTGTCATTTAGCCAAGATGAAAACCCTAGGTTTGAATGCAAGACTTCTGTGGTGAGTTTGACTGCTAGCTTCTTGTACCAACTGATTTTTTTCTAAAGACAGTATTCACAAATTTACTGGCTGTCCGCATTTATCTGCTTGAGTAGCCAAAATAAAAAAGTAGATACTTTTGCATACACAAATTGCATACACAAAGAAAAAGAGCAGTCTACTCAATACTTTTATGATTCTACACAGAAAGTACTTTTGTACTCAGTTTTGTTCCCAAAACCAGTACTGAAGATATCAGTTCAAAAGACCTACTTTACATTAATGTGAAAATACAAAGTTTTAACAACAACTACAGCAACTGCAAGCAGACCTGGCTGCAGGTACCCAGCAGAATGTACATTACCTGTAGTACCACAACCCCTCTGGTAAGGAACTACGAGGAAATGCAGATGTGCCTAAACCACAAACCTGTTCTCTTCATCTTCCTAACACAGTAAATATTCAAATAACTGCAAGAGGCTGAGTTAAATGTACACCTGAAAGGAAAAACGTTTCGGTAAAAGATACTCACTGCTTGAGCCTCCTCATCCTCAAACTTAAGCAGCTCCAAGGAACAATCCTCCTCCAATGGACGGTCTAGATCCCAAACCACCTTGTTCACTTTAGCAATAACCGTGTTGTCAGCTAATCCCTGACTACAGAACAAACACAGAAATACAATTTTAAGTAAGTATATTGTATTTTGAAATCAGCAAGCAGAAGTTCCCCAAATTTGCCCTCCAGTCTGAGTAAGAATTCAGGAGTACTCAGAGTGGACATAAGGTCATAAATAAATTTCAAATAAATGAGCAGTTTAGCCAGTCCTGAACACTCATGAAAAATCCTACTTATATTTTAGGGATATGGGAAGAAAACTGCACTATATACTTAACCTTCATACATATTCGATTCAGATGCAGAAACCTCAAAGTACAAACCTGACTTCACAATCCTACTGCAGTGTAAGACACAACTTCTCTCTTAAAAGTTATCAAACGCCATTTTTGACGTAGTAGCTTTACTGTTTGTATCCACTAGGCAAAATACCCTTTTCTTGATCCCAAATCACAAAAGCAAAGAAGGCTCAGGTGACATGGTACCTTATTATGGAGACGGGAAAAAAAAGGCATTTCACCTTCAGGAATCACCCAATCTTTGCAATTTACACATCAGGGTGTTCACTGTTTATCACTCAAAAATACTCCACAGCAGGTATGAGTAACCTGGAGATGTGCAATGCTCTTTTTAACAGGTATCTCTCATGCAAATAAAAGTGAAGGACACTCATACTGTTAACTTTCTCTGTAATCAATTGAAACATCACCCAGAAGGCATCTTCCTCAGGTCAACGCAAACTGGTTCGCAGTGCTAACATTCCGTCTGATAATTTATTAGCAAATCAGTTCTTAATGCAACAGCGGTACTTGCATGGAAAAATATGCTATTAGGATGTACCTAAAAGATCTCAGTTTTATCCTTATTTAATTTTAGAAACTGTATCTTTACAAGGCAAAAGAAAATTGCACTCCAAAACTAAAACCCTACTAGTCACCTTCAGTTTATTGTATACAAGATGCTTTGAGAAGACTTGAGCTAAATGACAAAGAAACTATACACTACCCATCCCCTTAAACCCACTGTCTGAAAATGACTGTGTAGTATCACAGAACAGAAACACACCTAATTCCACAAGCGATTTGATAAGGAGTAGTCTTCCAGGATTCAGCATCAACCTGCTTGCCATCAGGTAATGTAACTTTGATGGGTTTGCTGTCCTTTGCAGCTCTTTCTGCAAGGAGTGCATCATGTTCAGCCTTAAGCTTATTGTACATCTCTAAACGCTCACTGATAAATGCAGGCCAGGGATTCAGCTGTATGTGATAAAGACAAAGGAAAACGATTAACAGATTATTAATCTGACAGCACATCATGTCAAGAATGCCAAAACAACAGATACACTTTTCATAAGCAGCTATGTGACATTATCTATAGGTACTATAACTAACAAATAATCACCATTATTTCAGGTCATGTAGTATTAATTATGTCATAATATTGTAACGCTTCAGCTTAATGAAATCTGTACCACTGTACACCTGTTCAATAAACCACACATGTTACCAAACAACTACATGATCAAACACCTGTTTAATGAACTACACAAGGACAAAAATCAACTAGAAAAGACTGTAGAAAGTTCAATGTAAAACCAGGTTTTTCTTATTAGGTCGAAAAACTGAGGGAACACTCTAGTCTGAGCCACCCAGACAGGAACTGACTCCAGTTTAAACACGTGTAATGACGTCAGGACTATCCGCCCGGGCACAGCCAACGCTGCACAGCCGTGAACTTGGCTCGGGCCTGTTGCTGACTAGCAGCTGGCCCTCCGTGGAGTCAGAGGGCCACGAAGGGCCACCAAGAAGATGAAAAAGACAAGAGAACCTCAGGCAGGCTTCCTTCACCTCGGAGATCTGCTGCCTGCCTCCTCCGGCTGCAAAGGGGCACAGGGAAAAGCATCACCTAGCCCAGCTATGGGAATCCGAGCTGTTACACCTATTACACCAGTGCAACTTAGTTGTAAAAAAGAACAGTGGCGCTTCATGGCAAACTGTGGGAGGAATAGCTGTAACGCCTAATAAAGTACTTCAAAAGGACAAACTGTAGCAAAGCCAGCAGCGCCCAGGACAGCAACGCATCCTCCCCACCCCCGCGGCCGAGGGGCTGCTCACCTCCGACCGCCCTCCATCGCCAGCCCCTTCCTTCATCTTCTTCTTCCCGCAGTCTGCTTTCTTCTCCTGCCCAGCGTCCACCTGCGGAGGGCGAGCACCGTTTAGTCACGCCCCGGCAGTCGCTCACACCTAAGGCGCTTTAACTCCCCCCTGCCCCATACACGGCGGAAAAGATCTGACATCCTCGTCCCGCACAGCCCTAGCCCAGCTCCCTGCTCCTTTTCCTTGGAGCACATCCCACCGCCCTCTGGAGCCGGGGAAATCCTCGGGAAGAGACCCAGCTCCCTCTGCCGCCCGCCCCCGGCCTCCTGACAGGGCTGCCCCCGCTACGGAGCCGCGGCGCGGGGCGAAGGGGCCGCGGGGCGAAGGGGCCGCGCTGCTCAGGGCCCACCTGGCTGTCAGCGCCCGCCATGGCTGCG